>JAPIVC010000717.1:0-600000 GCA_030586385.1 Camponotus fellah | reverse complement strand
CCTCGGATAATTCGAAGGACTCTCTTCACACGCGCGTGAACCTCTTGAAAGGCTTTTCTCTCGGCTTGAAAAGCTTTTCTACGTGGGCAGCATTGAGCCGAGCGATATTCAGCGCACGAACGAAAACGTAATTAGCGCTTCAGCATGTCGGTCAAGGTCCCGTCGTTCGAGAAAGGACTCGTGGAGGATTCAGGATATCTCTCGAGGAGAGGAAGATACTTTAACACCCATGTCTGTCATGTTTTTGCGAATTGATATCTTTACTCTCTCGTGTTTACAGTTTTGCATTTGGGTCAATGTTTGCTGGTATCTAGATAAAATTATCTAGATAATTATCTAGATAAAGAAATGAATCATCTTTATCTTTAACTAGATGAAGAAATACAAAGTATCTTTATCTTTATCTTAGATAAAAAATATATGTTATCTTATAAAATATATGTTATCTATATAATAATTGTCTAAGATGACGTTTTCATTATGCAAAAGAGTTTTCCAGGCAAACTTCTAAAAATCTATCTAAAATAAAATATATTTTTTATTTGGAAAATAATATTACAAATATACTTTATCTTATACTTGTTTTACTTAAATTTGTGCAATGCATTAAAGTATGTTTTATAAAAATGATGTATGTATTGTTACACATTGATTATTATATTATAAATATATTATAAATGTAAATTAAGAAATAAATATTTATCACATCATTTATATACTTTTTGTTATTATTTAAATATTCTTTAGGAAAAGAGAAAGAATATGTGTTTATGATTTTAATATCCCATTTATAATCTGCGTCATATTTTTTACAAATATTTATAGTCTTCTAAAATAAACAAAAATATCTAGATAATTATCTAGATTATCGTAATAATCATCTCATCTTTCATCTAGATTAAGTAAAAGCAAAATCATCTTTATTTCATCTAAGATAAATTTACGAAATTTTATCTTTATCTTTATCTAGATAATTTTGAAATTATCTACAGCAAACACTGATGTCGGTATAGCTGCAACTTCCCTCGAGAAGAAGCGATAGGTAGCAAGAAATCAGCTGTTAGGTGACTATGAATGACGAAAAGGTTTCTTTTTCTGGCGGAGAGTCTCTTTCATGAATGTACACATCAGCGTTTTTTAGTGCGCGTGTTACATTCATCCCGTATTTTGAAACAGCGTCGAACTGGGGCATTCAGGGACTTAATTACGCGGGGGTGGGTTGCGATATCCCTCCGATAAATTCTTATCTCTCGTTTCTCTCTCCATTCGCGGGATGAGACTTTGCTAATTCGAAATTCACTCTCCCCAAATTGATTTGTTTCTCTTTTTTCCTCCGATGCAATTCTGGTGATTCATCCGCATCTCAACATTCGCCTCGCCGGTTCCTCCAGTGCACCGTCATTTTCAATTGCCGCTTTTTTCCGGACTCTCGTTTCGCTATTTTTTACCGTAAAACCTTGGAACGAGATCCGTGCGAGAGGCGACTAGTAACACTTGGTCCTCTCTCCAATTACACGGCGGTCATCGGCGGTTTTCCTTCACGCACATAACGATACTCGATTACGAGCAGATAATCCCGAGTATCGAGGTCACGACCCTTCAAAATTTATGTCGGAAACTATTATTTCTCGCGGCGTGAACTCTATCGAAGCCAAGGGGGCTTCCCATCGCTATCGGGGACAGAAAAAGAGGTGATAAAGGGAGTCTCGCGCTAACGAGATTGGTTTTATTGGTATCGGGGTGGAGAGGGGGAGGAGTCGATCGTGGTATTCGTGGCCCGGGCGAGATAAAATTCATTCGAGTTGTTCGCCGGCGATTTTTCTCAAAGGCCTCGATTTATTCTCGCCGTGTCAAACCACAGCCGCTTTCTTTCGATAGGTATCGAAGGGAGGAAACGCCAGAATAACATAACCCGGTCGTAAAACGCGCGACGCCAAGTTGTCAGCTGATTGGACATCAACATCCGCCTACTTCGCGAATGGTAAAGTCTCCGTATAATTGAACGCGGCCTCTTTTTTCTTTATGAAGAAGAATCCTTTCCTCTTTGTCTCTCTTGAGTAGCCAACGCGTCGTTTTTAACGGCGCAGTAAAACGCCCTGTCAAAGAAATAAAGGTTGTCTCGAGGTATACGATTTGTCTAGGAACTCCCTTTTGAGTCTGTTTTGTGATTGATTATCTAGTGTTATTGTCATTTAATATTCTCAACTTGATATCCTTTATTTTAATTGGAGGAAATTCAGATTTATTTCTGCGCCAGGAATCATCTTCTTTTCGCTGAAACTATGTTTTCTGCAGCTCATCAAATCAACTAACCCGGAGAGAAATCTAAATCATGGGCTTTGAAAAACTGATTACCTACCTACTTTAGAGACATCGATCACCTGTGATTGCGCATCTAGAACACGCCCGCTAAGGGAGAGATGTATCTAGCTAGATTTGAGCTTATCAGTCAAGAAAATTGTATCGCTCTTGCTGCGCGACACGCGCTTACACGGCCATAATTTTCTCCGCAAACGATCGTCGTGCAGATCCAGCTTTTATAGCGTTGAGAGAGAGAGAGAGAGAGAGAGAGAGAGAGAGAAGAGGGAGGGAGGGAGGGAGGGAGGGAGGGGGAGAGAGAGAGAGAAAGAGTGCGAGAGTGCGAGAGTGCGAGAGTGCGAGAAAGTGAGAGAGCGAAAGAGCGAGAGAGTGAGAGTGCGAGAGTGCGAGAGAACGAGAGAACGAGAGAGCGAGAGAATTCTCACTCTCAAGAGAGAGCGAGAGACAGAGAACGAGAGAGTGAGAGTGCGAGAGAGTGAGAGTGCGAGAGAGTGAGAGTGCAAGAGTGCGAGAGAGCGAGAGAACGAGAGAGCGAGAGAATTCTCACTCTCAAGAGAGAGCGAGAGACAGAGAGCGAGAGTGCGAGAGAGAGTGCAACGACGGGGACGGTGCATTTATCTCCGTATCGTTTCGCCGATCGAGTCAATTTTCAACGAAGCTGTTTCTCTTCTAGCAAACGATTCGCCGAAACGTCGACGGGACACAAAAAGAGAGAGCGAGAGCGAGAGCGAGAGAGAGAGAGAGAAGGCCGTCCGTTTTTCGGTCCCTCGGTTTCCCGTAAATCACAGCGGGTCGCATTCCGCGGGACACCATTTAATGCGTTTATCTGTACAGTAGTAGGCGACACGTATACTAGAGAGGTGACCCAATGGATCAGATAGCGCGGGTGACCCATTGATTCCCGGCGGGAAACCAGTTTTCAGCTCGAACTCGCGCTTACACACGGATTCCACGCAGATGCGCGAACACGTGTCGAGGTCACAAAGATGCCGTACGAAACACGCGTCATGAATAAAAGCGCAACCCTTTCCCTCCCTCCACCGCGTGGAGCAACAAAGGGAGCGGCGGAGGAGGAGTGGACGGGGGTGGAAGACGCGGGGGCGGCAGCAATTTTCACGTAAATATTGTGACGTCGCTTTAACGACTAAACGTCCTCGTCCGCGATCGCTTTGTTTCCGGAGTCTTTTGTCCGTTTATCGATGTCCCTCGAGCGATAGGGCGACCTTCATTACCCGTTTCACAAACTTTGCGTTGCAGGCTCCGCGATTCTCCCTTTCTCCCCTTTTCGCCCCTTTCTCTCTCTCTCTTTCTCGCACTCTCTCGCACTCTCTCTCTCTTTCTCTTGCACTCTCTCACTCTCTCTCGCTCTCTCGCACTCTCTCTCTCTCTCTCTCTCTCTCGCACTTCCGCACTCTCGCACTCTCTCTCTCTCTCTCTCTCTCTCTCTTGCACTCTCTCTCTCTCTCTCGCACTCTCGCACTCTCTCTCTTGCTCTCTCGCTCTCTCTCTCACACTCTCTCACTCTCGCTCTCTCGCACTCTCGCACTCTCTCTCTCGCTCTCTCGCTTTCTCGCTCTCTCGCTCTCTCTCTCTCTCTCACACTCTCTCACTCTCGCTCTCTCGCACTCTCTCTCTCTCTCTCTCTGCACTCTCTCTCTCTCTCTCTCTCGCACTCTCTCGCAGTCTCTCTCTCTCTCTTTCTTTCTCTCTCTCTCTTGCACTCTCGCACTCTCTCTCTCTCGCTCTCTCGCTCTCTCTCTCGCACTCTCTCACTCTCTTTCGCTCTCTCTCTCTCTCTCTCTCTCTCTCTCTCTTTCTCTCTCTCGCTCTCGTTCTCTCTTTCACTTTCTTTCTCTCGTATCGATTATTTAGAAACGTCACTGGCGCGTTGAAATTCCGCATTTCCGATCGGCAATATCGCGTATCCCTTACAAGCCCAACGATCGGCAGCTAATTTCCGCCGGGGAAAAAAATGCCAGCGTCGTCGCTCGACCGCGAAGGAACCGGGGAATGTCCTGTTATACTCGCTGCACGCGCTTACGATCGGGCAAAAGAGCGAAACGGGCTTTCACGAGCGAGCCCCGTGCACATGTAATAGTCGGGATAATGAGAGAAGGAGGGATATCGCGAAGGAATTGCTCCCCCCTCTCTCTCTCTCTCTCTCTCCTTCTCGAGGTTAACGAGGATAAAGAGAGAGGTTCGCGCACGATTCGAGGCCAAGCTCGAGAAATCGCTCATGCGCCCGGCATTATCCCGTATACACAATTAACTTTTGTGCGCGTTGCCCCGTTTATCGATTGCTCTGTGCCCTTCCGTCCTTTGTACGTCCGGGGCCCGCGTCCTTGTTATCGCTTCTCTTCCCTCTGCGCCCTTTTCTTCTTTCTCTTCTCTCCCTTCGCTCCTTCTTTCTCTGTCTCTTCTCTCTCTCTCTCTCTCTAAAACGCCATTCCGGATCCCGGCGCGAACCGAGATCGCGAGATCGACTCACCCGGTCGACTCTCGAGAGAAATTTATCGTCGGTAAATTACAGTGTTTCGACAATTTCTTGCCGCGCCGCTCCTCGACTCGGGGCACCATGATTGCGATCGTAAAGAGCACGCGTTAACGCAAATTTTACGTCGGCTAAAACAAAGATTCGGATTATTTGCGACTACGGCCTCGCTAAAGCCAACAAAAGTCAAGGTGGATGCTTCCTACGAACGAACAAGACTAAATTCGCATTAATCTCCTGTGTGTATGTATCGGATATGACATTCCATCCTCGAACACATTTGTAAGAAAATATAGTGATCAATCAGTTCCATCGTTGTCGTTTTTATAATCGTCATTGTGTTTTTATCATTATGACAGCTATAAAACTGTCGTGTTTGTTTTTATCATTTTATATCGTTAAGTTTTTTTAATTATTAAATTTTTATTATTATATTATACAGAGTGTTTCTTATTAAGTGAGAAAAATTTTAAGAAATGATTTTTTTTTCGAAAATTAAGGGCGAAGGGGTTTGTATAAATATATACTCCGACATCCCTCCCTGTAGAGTTACATTTCTCCAAAAATGGGGATAAAAATTAGATTATTAGATTTTTATTATAATTTTTGTTCCAATTTTTCCAACATTTATTCTAATTTTATTTTGATTTTAAAATTTAACTTCTCGTCATTCGAAACTTATTTAATATCGTGCTGTGCACGATAACGTATTTTATTTTATTTTCTTGAAAACTACTGATTTTATGAAAAAAAATAAAAGAAATAAAAAAGTTTCTAAATAAATCAAACCTTTTAATGCATATTTTTAGATGAGGATATTTCGGCCCATTAAAAAGTTCTAATAAAAAATTGAATAGGAAATGCTAGTTTCTCCTTACAACGATACGGGAGGCGGAAAAAACTAATAAATAACTCTTTTACTAGTATAATAGAAAATATCCACCTAATTTCATTTCTTTAACTTGTTCGAAATTTAAGAAAAAAATAAAAACCTAATTTTCATTTCCATTTTTAGAAGAGTGCAACTCTACTGGGAGGAATGTATACATTTATATAAAAAACCCTCCTTAATTTTCGACAAAGAATCATCTCTTAAAATTCGCACTTATTAAGAAAAAAACACCCTGTATAATTTTATTGTCATTTAATAATTATTAAATTATTAAATAATTTTATCACTATTTTTTCCCCTAAATTATTACATTTTATTACACTTTCGTAAAAATCTTCCTATTTCCATTGAAAGAAATTACCGAAAAAAATGATAACGGAACTTCTAAGATTATATGAATCTCGAATGGAATAAATTGACAATTGTTCACTTATCATGTCATCGTATCATGAAAATACGTATAAAGCTTCGAACCCCTAAGATAAATCATATTTTCTTTTTCCGCGGTGACACTTTCACCGCTAACAAGCTCTAGTAACGAACGGCGTGTCATGGAATAATCGTCTAGAGCCGAGTATAGTGGACGAAGGCGTTACGATGCACTTACCAAGTCCCACGAAAGTGTACCGTAAATTTGTCCCCCGTCTTCCCCCTCCCCCCCTCCTCATAACGAATATTCTAAGCGAGCGTGTCGCGCTGCCGCTCCACGGATCTCTAAAGTTTCGATGAAGCCGGGAAAAAAGTTGGACCCCTTACAACCTTACGGTCACCCTTTTCTCTCCCCCTCGTCCCTTCTCTTTCCCCCGGCAACTTAGTAAATGCGAGCTAACACTTTCGCGTCCACCTGCCCCCTTCAATTATGTCCCCGGTGTGTTTCGCTACGCCAAGTCGGTCCAGTTTCAATTACGGCCATTCGACAATCCCCGGGGAACTTATCCGCTATTAATTAAGGGCGCTCGATCGCTGCCTTAATTAAGATCGCATTGGGAAAATTTAATAATCCTCTCCATCCCCTGCCGTCCCTGCTTCTCCTCCCCCCCCCCTTTCTCCCGATTTCTCCAATCCCGAATTAAAAGTTACGGAAATTATTCGACGCGCGATATATTATATGCTAATAAAATTTAATAAATCGCTCGCGACACCCTTTTTCGCGGCATTATCGCGCTGACGTTTCGAATTTTGCATGCACCGCCGAGTGCGAAGCATTCGTTATCGTTTGACGAGGAACGGGTTATCTCCTTTTTTTTCCCTCATTCTATGGTCATTATTATTTATTACGACGCAGTTATGCGATCGATCGCGAGATATAATTCGCCTCTAATAATATCGCACATATACGCCTTTGATAACGTCGAGCAATAATTTCGTCTCCGCTCATGGCTGAAATACCTGACGAGGTACCATGATAAAACGATATGTAGTCGGAACGCGCGTCGAGAGAACGTTGCTCGTGTCGCGGTGGAATTCGGGAAAATCGTATCGGTCGATGTCATCTCGAAGCAACGCCCGTTTCCGCGAGGATCGTTCGTGCACAAAAGGAAACAGAAAAAAAAAGGAACGAACGAATCGTATAAAAGCCCGCTCTCCTTCTCGTCCTCTCCGGCTGGTTTCAAGCGAACCGAAAGAAACGTTTTACAATGGACGCCTGCCTCTCTCTTGCTCTCGACGACGAGTCGGTCTATTATTTATTAAAGAGCCATTCTTTTTATCGGGGGATAGTTTCTCCCTCTGTCTTTCTCCGGGAGAAACAGCGACCTTCCTTTCGCTGGAAACTTTGTAGAATGCAGAGAAAAAGAGACATTGGTACATCATCCGCGCAGGCTGGTAGGATCGCGTGCAAGAAGAGGCGATGCAGCTGGTGGTAGCCGAGAAGGAAGCTCTCGCCGATCTTGATAAGGCTCTCTCATTGTCGTCGTCGGTGGTACCGGTGTGCGGAGACCTTTAAGGGGGCACGGGACAGGTCGATCGCATCGCGGAAACGACCGTGTGATTAAACTCCCGTTAATAATGACTCGTTTTCGCAAACCCGTTACCCCTTGGCTATCCATCCCATTAAACGAGAATCGCGGGTATAATCTAACGCGTGGACGTAGCGTTAGATTATTAACCTAACCTATCTAAGCAAACTTTCCGGCACGTTGAATAAGACGTTACGCGAATCTGCGAATATACGATTCATTTACTTTCGGCTCGTGATCGTTTTCCTCGCCCTGGACCTCTTTTCACTGGATATGAAGCGATCGAGATCCTCTCGTTTCATGTGTACGGGCCTTAATGTTTATGGGGACTCGCGTATCTTCATATACAAATGCGGTTCGCGTCTAGAGCAGCTGCTTCAGCGCGAAACGGAAGGAGAACGAGAAGAAGAAACACATACCAGCCCCCCCTGCTGATAAGGATCTCATTGTCGTCCGCACCACCGGTGCGGAGGAGCCTTTACGGCTGAAAGAGGGAGACGGGAGGTGGCAGGAGAGGACCGGCCGAGCCAACCGCATCGAGCAAATTGCAACTCTGTCGAAACTATCGGGGCGAACGAATCGTCCGGAGAAGAATGCGCGACACGATTGTTAGGGCCCCGGTTAGTTGTCCGGTTAGGGCGCCTTTTCATCGCTTACGTCCCTGCGGTGGTACGGCCTCCTCCGCAGGATGATAACATCTCTGCAACATTGGGCGACATCGGGTATATCTTCTCTCCTGCTTCTTCCTCCTACGTCTGTATTTCATTTCGTATTTCCCCTCCCTCCCTCCCTGTTTTCTCTCCAACTCATATACTGTCTCTTCTCTCGCTTCGTCGCATCAGCTCTCATCTCCCTGGCTCGTACACGGCCGGGGCTAAATTGTCATTCGATGCCCTGAGAATTCGATTTCCAGTCGAGTTTTGCGGTGACAAGGGTTCGGAAGAATCCTCCCCCTCCGTCTCGTACACTCTACGGGGACCGACAATATTGTGAAACGTCCTGTATTCGCGCGTTCCCCCTCGCAACGAGATCCGATCTCGCCCTCGATTGGAAATTGGAAAACAGGTAGAGGAAGGTGCTCGTTCGGCCGTTTTGAAGTCGCGCTTTTCCGGTCGTGGTTGATTCTCCTCTCTAACGGGACACATATAATTTTCCAAGGATATACATACTTCTTCCAAAAATGTGGATAAAGATTAGGTTTTTATTTTTTTTTAAATTTGGAACAAGTTAAAGAAATAAAATTAGGTGCATATTTTCTACTAGTAAAGGTTATTTATTAATTTTTTTTCAGCCTCCCGTATTGTTATAAGGGGATGAAACTAGCAACCTCTATTCAATTTTTTATTACAACTTTTTAATGAGCTGGAATATGATTATCTAAAAATATGCATTAAAAAGTTTGATTTATTTACTAGAAACTTTTTTGTTTCTTTTATTTTTCTCATAAAATTAATAGTTTTCAAGAAAAAAAATAAAATACGTTATCGTGCACAGCACGATGCTATAATAAATAGCATAGGTTTCGAATTACGACAGGTTAAATTTTAAAATAAAAATAAAATTAGAGTAAATGTTGAGAAAATTGAAACAAAAATAAAATTATAATAAAAACCTAAGAACCTAAAAAAAAAACCTAATTTTTACTCCCATTTTTGAAGGATATATTTATATGAAAAACACCCTTTAATTTTCGACAAAGAATCATCTCTTCAAATTTTTTTACACTTATATTAAGAAACATCCTGTATAAAATATAAAAATATACAATATGACACAATTTTTCGGCACGATTTTTTTAAAAATTGTGTATCATGTATCTCGAACATACGTATGTATGTGTAAATGTATGCCAATTTACAATGCAACATAATATCCCGTGCAAAATAATGCAATACACGTAGATGACGGCGTGCAATACACAGCCGTTTTCTTTCTTTCCCTTAAGCATTAGCATATTATGAGCCGTTAACGTATACTGACATATCGCGCGGAAACTTAGCGATCGCTCGCTAAGTTATTCGAGGCATGTAATCCACGTGGAACTTTTCGCAGTCGAGGCGCGATTAAAATCTTGGTTCGCGTCGCGATTTACTGTACTACTCTCGACGTCATCGTTATTATTTCTCCGATTGTTTTAAGAGGAGGCTGGCGCGCGAATCTATTAAATCCAACAATTGGATTTGCGCTCGCGGCGCGATTAAATATTTCTTTCTCGAGAGACATTTCCGTATTCCATTTCCCGAATCGACGAGATGTTCAGGAAAGACTTCGATTCTCTGAGAAAATCTAGTAATTCGATGTCGCATAACATACGGGCGACGAGAGATTTCCGTTGGAAATGACGCATTCCGAGCGTATAATTCATGCTCATAAAAAGGTTCCCCCGGTTCCCCGCGTCACGAGAATCTTGCGGCTTCGACCAACATTTTACAACTCTGATTTACATGAAAGTTTTGCGCGTTCTACGCTTCGTATGTTTGGGGAAAATAATAGGAGAGAGAAAGAGAAAGATAGACATGAAAATGTAAAAATATGACTGTGAAAGATTTTATTTTAAAACGACGCGATGTTGAAGAAGAAGCCGCATTATGTCTGAAAAATATCAAGATTAGGGTTGCACAGGACCCAAGACAAAACAATATTCGTGAAAATATTGTATTGGTATTGAAAATTTTCAAAAATTTAAATCTTGTCTTGGTCTTGAGTGAATATTGGTAGCAAAAATCTCGTCTTGTATTGTCTTGTCTCGATTTTATTAACAATTTTTTATCTAATGTTAAAAAATTTAAATAATATTTAACATAATTTTTGTCATATAATTTGAAATAATTACTATTGTATTATATTTTAATTATTACTATCTAATCGATATAAATGCCGTCTATTTACGTAAAAAAACATTTACTGTTTAATGGAAAACAGAAATTAATAACTATTTACAGACTCCAAGGGAATGTGCAGATATAAATATTTTAGAGTGGTAAAAAAATCAGGTTCATATTTTTAAAAATGACTCGACACATTTTAAGTTCAACTGCCTCGTCCGTGTCAGTAGACTTTTCTCAATAGGAACTCTGTCAAAAAATAGAACCAGATTACAAAATAAATCTATAAAAGCACTAATCAATTCCTGGGTGAAATGCTCTTTAATATCTAAAATTTGCGAGTTTGATTTCTAATTTATAAAAATGTTACATTGTATTAATATTAAATGCTTTTAAATTTATCAATATAAATGTTTTTATTCAATAAAATTTTTTTTATTTTATATATAGTGATATTTTTTCATTTCAACACAAATATAAATATTTTAGTTTTTTTTTTAGAACTTTAACAAATTTGCTTTGTACTATAAAATCTTTTGTTTTTTTCTATTTTCAAAATTTTTTTTTTTATGATCTCCCAAAATATTCTTTTTTTTTTAGTACCAATAATCTTGACAAGACTAATAATTTTGACAATCTTAGTTTTGGTATTGTCTTGATAGCTAATTAAAAACCTTGTCTTGAATTCAAGACAAGACAATATCAAGATCTTGATACCTCGTGCAACCCTAATCGGGATAACGCACTTCCATATCACCTTGTGAGAAAAGTTGGACGAATACACGGATATAAAGTCGATTACATTTTTCTCTCTAATAAAGTACGTAAGGGAAGAGTAATTATTTGCCTCGAATAAGTCGCCGGGGCTTAGATTTAATCGCAAAGCTTCGACGGAACGCGTCTACGTGAGGTCACTCCAAATCGCGCACTATAATTCCTCTCCTGCAGGGTATCGGCTTTGCGAAACTGCCTCAAACTCGTCTCTCTCTCCCTCTCTTTCTCTCCCTTTCGATTCCCGACAGTCTGGAAAGTTCCGGAATTACAGCGGTCATTTTTCTTTTTACGGATACCCGGGTGCACCGCTGTGTGTGCTCTCCGCGAGGGGATTAAAACCCACCGAATGACCGACTACGGCAAAGTCGTCGCGTTTTATAGACGTCGGGAAGTAAGTGCATTTGACGCAACGGTGAATCTCTGGGCAACGCAACGGTGATTATACAGTCGGATTACATCCTCCGTCGAGGTTTCCCACTTTCTCGGCGACGGCCAAAGTGGTAAAATGCAAAATTGAAATGGTAATGAACCTCCCTCCCTCTCCCCCTCTCTCCCCCGTTTGGATTTTAAAACGCGATTAATGGACACGCCACCCGCATGTGATTACATTAGCGTAGATATCGGTGGGAATCCAATAACCCCGATGGAACGTACGATCGATTATTACGCTGAATTAAAAACAGGCGATGCGGAAATATCGGGACGCGAATATATAAAATTACGGGGACGTTAAGAGAAAATACAGGCCTCAGATATTTATGAAAACGCGTGGGAACTCGCGCATCTCGAAATTTTATATTCCCCATCCCCATCGGATTCTGTTTACGATCAAATCCGAACGGGTTATCGGCCTCTCGTCGATAATCCCTTGTTGCGCGACATACCGGGCGTTTATTACCAACGACGCTCTGTTTAACAACGGGCGCTTTTGTTACGGGTTATTACGCGGTGCCCCGCTGCCGAAACCCGAATCAGGGAGATTAATCCGATGGTGGAATGCGCGGACGCGTTCGGACTACCGTCGATCAAAGGAGCCAAAGTTAGGTTAGGTTAGGTTGGTCTCACCTCGAGACATCTGCCCCTTCGGGTTTGTCAACTGTATTGTTTACGATCGTTATGTCAATGTTCGCGATTTTCGTTGATTATAAAGAAAAATTTTTCTTTCCGCGTTTCATCCCTCCCCCCTTCAAAGTCGAAACTTGACTCGCGTGTCGTTGACATTCGCGAAATATCTTTGTTCGGGGAATCGGGGACCGTCCGGGGAAACTTTGGCGGGCTTGTCGCCGCTGTTTCCCGCCAGCTGGTGTAAAATTTAAAAGCGTACGTTAAAATAATTTCCGGTGGGACGGTTCCATCGCGGGCGCAATTTGCCGCATTTAGTTTACGGGAATTCCCGCGCGGATATACTTCTCGTCGAGGGGACGCGCGCATTTTCAAGCGTCTCGCGTCCCGTACGCTTAAATTAAAATAATAATTAGTGACAATAATAAGTTGAAATTGAACGCGCGTAAAATGAAGAATTGAGGCGCGATTATCGAACGGGAGTGTCGAGGGAAAGTTTGACGATTCAAGTTTCGTGATTAAGGGGATCCCTCAACCTATCTTTTTTATCGACAAAATACTGTAACTTTTGGACATGTGCCATTTTTTATTGTCTACATGGAATTAAAAATCCTTTTCTACGGTTGAAGTATGCAAACGGACACGGGGAAGCTGATTATATACTGAGAAAGAAAAAAAAAATTATTTGGCTAAAATGAATTGGCTCTCTTCTGTGCTTTGTCTTGATGTATTTTTTATAGTTTTATATTCAAAATTTTTATAAAAAGTTCAAAACAGGGTTGGATCTCTTTTGTAATTTTTTGCTTTAATATATGTTTTATAGTTTTGTATTCAAAATTTTTATAAAAAGTTCAAGTAAATAATTTGAGATTCTATGCAATTTGTTTCTCACTTTAAGAGGATCCCTTAACCTATCTTTTTTATCGACAAAATACTGTAATTTTTGGGCATTTTTGTGCCATTTTTTATTGTCTACATGGAATTAAAAATCCTTTTCTGTGGTTGAAGTATAAATGCAAACGGATACGGGGAAGCTAATTATATACTGAGAAAGAAAAAAAAGTATAAAATTATATATTTATTTATCGACTTCTTAAATCAACATGGCATCTAAAGCTCACCTCATAAAGAGATTAGCCTTGTATAAATGTTTTGTAACTTTTATGCATAAAACAATAGCATACCCAGCGGATTGCACAATAAAAACTTGTGAAACTGTAAAAATTGAGTTTAGTAGTCTAATTAATAAATGGCATGTGCTCAAAAATTTCGGTCCGTACGTATCTGAAATATCGGTACAGTAGAGTGGAAAAAGCAGTGCATCTTCTTTATAAATAACATGATAGAGAGAGATATGGGATGAGGATTAGATGAAGGCGCTGTAATTGTGTAAGAGTTCAGCATTCAATGAGGGATCCCCTTAAACTTGGCGAGGGATGTAAATATTTCACGCGTCGCTCTTTCGATCCTCCCCCTTCCTATCATGAGTTTCAAAGCACAGGTTTTTTTAGACTTGCTTTTTAGAGCGATTTCCAAGGGGAGCGTAGAAGTGGCCAATCAGCCGGCAGCATGGCAGTGGCTGATTGGCCAGTTCTACTCTTACCTTGCCCCGCCTAGAACAGGATCGTTGACGCGCATTGTACATTATTGCGTAGAGAATAATGTTTATCAGGCGAAGTCAGACAGCAAGTGCATCTTGTTGAAGGACAAGAGAATAGAGGTTGAATTCGTTACTTGGCTGGTTTGTCGTCATTTGCCGAGTAAAAAAAGGCTTTATTTTTCCCTCAAGTAAATTATTAATGAACGCGTCTTAAATATCCCGCGAAACGTTTCCAAGCCACGGGAAAGACTGGCGTTGAAGAGTCGTAATCGCTTCCGAGTTGAGGTCACTCGGAGGTACGGTCTCCGTTGCTCCGTTGCTGACGTCGCAGATTCGCATCCGCGAACTACGGTCGAAATTGTCCAAACGTTGAGATTCTCACGCCGCAAACGCGGGGCGCGTTAATAGCCGACCCTCTCGCGCGGCTATTATTCCGTTCGCAAGCTCTCGCGGCTTCGAAGAGCGGCGGAATGGGAACGGTCGCCTCTTCCCATTGTTGAACGAAGCATTATTCGCGCTCTCTCCGATTTTTGCGCGCTCCCCGCAACGATTATTAACGCACGAGTCCTTCATTATAAAGATCGTAAAACAATTTTCTTTCTCTCTCTCTTTCTTTCTTTTTCTTTTTTTAAATATTGTTTTCTGAAGCTAAGGTTTTAAAAAATCTCTCGCGGAATTTTTATTATTTATAGACCTTTTTATTATTATTATTGTTCCACTTTTATTATTATTTTTATTTGTAGGCTCTTATTATTTTTATTATTTATAGACTTTTATTTTTATTGCTCTAGAAATCTTTTCTTCTCTTTTTAATTATAATTATGTATTAGTTCTGTGTTGTATATTTTAAAATATTGGTGTAATATTGTAATTTTAATAGAGTAAAGAGAAATAATAATTTAAGAAATACTCAATACTCTTTTAAATTAATCTTGAAATATTGTGAATATTATGAATCTATTAATTATTTCATTAAAAAAATGTATTTAATTGATTTATGCAGAATAACTTTTTTTTATAAATCAGCAAAAGAGCATTCCTTCCCCATGTGTGGTTTAACATACACCTTAAAGCCGTTTTACACCGTACCTTATCGCTTCGTTCAAAGAGGTAGCTGCGTCCACGAGAGAGCTTTCTTGAAGAAGAGACCTCGTGCGTGAGGGGGCGTAAGGAATCTATGCGGACGGGGTAATGGGAGAACAGCTCGCCGTGGCGATAATCAGCCAGGGCGATAATCAGTGTTTGCTGATATCTAGATAAAATTATCTAGATAATTATCTAGATAAAGAAATGGATCTTTATTTTCTACTAGATGAAGAATTACAAAGTATCTTTATCTTTATCTTAGATAAAAAATATATGTCATCTTATCTAATAATTGTCCAAGATGATGTTTTCATTATGCAAAAGAGTTTTCTAAGCAAGCTTCTAAAAATCTATCTAAAATAAAATATATTTTTTATTTGGAAAATAATATTACAAATATACTTTATCTTGTACTTGTTTACTTTATTTAAATTTGTGCAATGCATTAATGTATATTTTATAAAAATGATGTATGTATTGTTACACATTATTACACATTGTTACACATTATTATATCATAAATATATTATAAATATATTATAAATGTAAATTAATAAATAAATATTTATCATATCATTTATATACTTTTTTGTTATTATTTAAATATTCTTTAGGAAAAGAGAAAGAATATATGTTTATGATTTTAATATCCCATTTATAATCTGCGTCACATTTTTTACAAATATTTATAATCTTATAAAATAAACAAAAATATCTAGATAATTATCTAGATTATCGCAATAATCATCTCATCTTTCATCTAGATTAAGTAAAAGCAAAATTATCTTTATCTCATCTAAGATAAATTTACGGATTTTTATCTTTATCTTTATCTAGATAATTTTGAAATTATCTACAGCAAACATTGGCGATAATTAAGACGGACATTGATTTCGCGATAGTGTAGCCAGGTCCTCACGACGCGAGGACCGATATACCTGCCCTCTCCCATAAGCACGGAACATAACTGTATCCGCGATGCACCCACACCAGCTCGCCTCTCTCTCTCTCTCTCTCTCTCTCTCTCTCTCTCTCTCTCTGTCTCTCTCTTTCTCTCTCTTTCTCGCTCGGAGTATTCTCTGGTAGCCACCAGGAGAATGATGAGGAGGAAGTCGTGGTTACGTAGCGGGACAGAGAGGATGTTCCCACACACACACATACATATATATATATATATGCAGCATCGAAGAGGAGGGTGGGATGAGTCCTCGGAGGACTCGAGCGGCAAGATTTATCGGCCTCTTACCGATACTGAGCCATGCTCAAAATGCTGCAAAACACGCCGTCGCTGTACATATATGCGTGCACGTACACGCATGTATGTATACGCGTGTACGTACGAGAGTCCCGAGCCGGATAACGAGGCGCTACCGCCGCGGTAAATAGCCCCCGGTCATTTATTAGCAGAATTTATCTTGCCACGCGTCGAACAAAGGGATATACGGACTACGCGCCTGGTCGTTGTCTTCCTCTCCCACAGATTCAACCCTCATCCCTCTGCCCCGGCGATCGTCTGCCACCCACAACTTGGGCGTCGTTGAGCCCCCTGCCGGGTTCAATTCCGCCGTGGCTCGTTTCACGGGCAACGGGGATCACCTTGGGCACCTGTGAAGCTCACTCGCTATCCGAGTGAGACTGTCTGGGACCTGGGGACTCCTGGCGAATCCGAAAAATGACGACGTTCCGCGAAGTCGGTCAAGAGTTGACGCGGTGGTTAATTAGTTTGAAATAAATGACGTAACGCGAGAGAGTTTTGAGATTGCTCAAAATTGTCGTAAGAAAAGAACTTTCGTATAAGATAGTTAAAAATGATCCAAAAAAGGATATCTTCTTTTATCCTCCATTTTTCTGTATTTTGTCTGAAAAATATTAGAGAGATATTTTTATTGTGATTTTTAAATGATTTTTATATATTACAAGTTTCTTAGAAAAAATCGAGTAAATTTATTTATACGATATCTTCAAAAAATCGTAAAAATGATCCAAAAAAGGATATCTTCTTTATCCTCCATTTTTCTGTATTTTGTCTGAAAAATATTAGAGAGATATTTTTATTATGATTTTTAAATGATTTTTATATATTATAAGTTTCTTAGAAAAAATCGAGTAAATTTATTTATACAATATCTTCAAAAAATCGTAAAAATGATCCAATCATTAAAAATGATCCAAAAAAGGATATCTTCTTTTATCCTCCATTTTTCTGTATTTTGTCTGAAAAATATTAGAGAAATATTTTTATTGTGATTTTTAAATGATTTTTATATATTACAAGTTTCTTAGAAAAAATCGAGTAAATTTATTTATACGATATCTTCAAAAAATCGTAAAAATGATCCAAAAAAGGATATCTTCTTTTATCCTCCATTTTTCTGTATTTTGTCTGAAAAATATTAGAGAGATATTTTTATTATGATTTTTAAATGATTTTTATATATTATAAGTTTCTTAGAAAAAATCGAGTAAATTTATTTATACGATATCTTCAAAAAATCATAAAAATGATCCAAAAAAGGATATCTTCTTTTATCCTCCATTTTTCTGTATTTTGTCTGAAAAATATTAGAGAGATATTTTTATTATGATTTTTATATATTATAAGTTTCTTAGAAAAAATCGAGTAAATTTATTTATATGTTATCTTAAAAAATCTAGAAGACTCGAAAGATCTTGTATGAGAAAGAGCTCAATTTTTAAGAAAGAAAATCTGGGACAATATATCACATCATATCATTCTATAAATCTTTTTTGACAACTGCTATTTAATAATTATTAAATCTTTTTTGCCAAAACTTAATTATATGCAATATATATTTTAAATTTGATATAATTTTTTTTCTCTTTACACTCTTTTTTTGTTTTTATATTCTTTGAAATATACATTCTATAGTTGCTTAAGACAGATGCTATTTGAAAGTACATTTAATAAAGTGTCTATCTATTTATTATCGCACGATGGGAATTTATCGACGATGATTAGACGCGACTTTAGAAAGACGCCTTATTCCTTCCCTCTTCCTGCGCGCCCTCGCAACGTCAAATTAATCATCCTAGCCGTTACCTTGTAAACGTTGTAATTAATGAGCCATTTAATAATGTCGCGAGTCAAAAGAACTGCTGAGATATACTTTGGTATCAGATTCGTCGCATTTTCTTTGTATAAAAGACGCAAAAGTTAAAATAAAAAGAACAGTTTTTTTCTTTGATGTCAGGAGAAAGAAGTCAAAGATATCCGAGATACAAACGACAAAGAATCAAGCTGAAAAAAATCTGAACGGAAAATGCGAATCTCTCAGTATCTCTCGAGAAATCGATAACTTTTAAAATATTATAATTATAATTAAAAATGTGTATAAACATATACAGGTGATTCTTTGTCGAAAATTAAGGAAGGTTCTCATATAAACATATACTTTTACACCTTCCTATAGAGTTACTTCTCCGAAAATAAGGGTAAAAATTAGATTTTTATTTTTTAGGTTCTTAGGTTTTTATTATAATTTTATTTTTGTTCCAATTTTCTCAACATTTTCTCAACTCTAATTTTATTTTTATTTTAAAATTTAACCTGTCGTAATTCGAAACTTATGCTATTTAACATCGTGCTGTGCACGATTACGTATTTTATTTTTTTCTTGAAAAACTATTAATTTTATGAAAAAAATAAAAGAAATAAAAAAGTTTCTAAATAAATCAAACTTTTTAATACATATTTTTAAATGATCATATTCCGGCCCATTAAAAAGTTATAATAAAAAATTGAATAGGGGTTGCTAGTTCTCTTACAACAATACAGGAGACTGAAAAAAATATTAATAAATAACTTTTTTACTAGTAGAAAGTATCCATCTGATTTTATTTCTTTAATTTGTTCCAAATTTGAGAAAAAATAAAAACCTAATTTTCACTCCCATTTTTAGAGGAGTACAGTTCTACTGGGAGGGACGTATATGTTTATGTATGAAAAACCTTCCTTAATTTTTGACAAAGAATCATCTTTTAAAATTTGTCGCATTTATTAAGAAAAATACCCTGTATAATTTTATTATTACATTTAATAATTATTAAATTATTAAATAATTTTATCACTGTTTTTTTCCCTAAATTATTACATTTTATTACACTTTCGTAAAAATCCTATTGAAAGGAATTACCGAAAAAATGATAACGGAACTCCTAAGATTATATGAATCTCGAATGGAATAAATTGACAATAAATAACCTTTTTATCAGTAGAAAATATCCACCTAATTTCATTTTTTTAACTTGTTCCAAATTTGAGAAAAAAATAAAAACCTAATTTTTACGCCCATTTTTGGAGAAGTATAACTCCACAAGGAGGGATGTAGGAGTATATGTTTATATGAAAAACCCCCCTTAATTTTCGTCAAAGAATCATCTCTTAAAATTTGTCGCACTTATTAAGAAGCACTCTGTATATTAGAAATAATTTTTAATTATCAACGAATAGAAGCGACAAAATGTTTTTATTCAACTTGATATTTTATCTCAATGTTTCCAGAATTTTAATAGCTATAATAAAATAGCTCGATCGATGCAAACAATGCATACATTCAACTCGTGTCTGCGAAATCGAGGAAGCACGAATCTCAGCTTCCCCGATCGTGAGGAAGTATACATGTCTCGTGTCCATCATTCGGTCCAGAGCACGCCACAAACACGCGGCAAACCGGAAACCGGTGACCGGAGGCTTGTTGGATTCGATCGCAGTCGGTTAACCCGGGACACGTCTCTCTCTCCCCCTTCTCTCTCTCTCCCTCTCTCTCTCTCTCTTTCTCGCACTCTCGCTCTCTCTCTCTCTCTCTCTTTCTCTCTCTCTCTCTCTCTTTCTCTCGTCACGTCATTAAGCGCCAGGTGAGCCACGCCGCGCTCGTTGATGCAGCATCGTGGAGCAACTTTGTCCCTCCCCCTTCTGCTTTCGTTGCACGTTGTGGGTTCTGGACGCGGCGACGGATTTATCGCTTTTATGGACCGTCGATCGAAACCGCCTCAGCGAGTCTAAGGTCGCGCGTCCCTCTCCTCGATCGCTTCCCCCTTCCACCCCCTCTCCCTGTCGGATTCTCTCGGGCTGTCGCGCGCTCGCGCCCCCGGGGTTAAGTGGCATTCCTCGGGAAGTTTTTATAATTATTTCCACGGAGGTGAGATTGTTAATCAGTAATTGGACGAGCGGTTCTCATAGAGTATAAGAAGGGAGAAGAGGGGGAGGATCGGTCGGGCCTCTATTACTAACGTTGTTAGGAGACTTTCTGTCCCGCCCTCTTTTCTTCTCTCAGGAGATCCTTGGATTTTCACGTAACGGTGTATGTATTGTACTTGCCAGGCAACGCTTTTTGCGTCCGCTTCTTATGGAAAATGACGGTTTTATTACGCGCTTTATCGGTTACAGTGTTTCATGAGTATCTTCTCTTGATTCAAGATAATAAATAAGCCTCCAATAATAAATAAACTAGTAGCTTTCCTTAATTCGAGCGAAGGAGGAGGGAGCGATGAGTATCCCATATCGAAAATTGTGCGGAATAGGGTTGCACAAGACCCAAGACAAGACAATATTCATAAAAATATTGTATTGAAAATTTTAAAAAATTTAAATTGTCTTGGTCTTTAGTGAATATTGGTAGCAAAAATCTCGTCTTGTATTGTCTTGTCTCGATTTTATTAACAATTTTTTATCTAAAAAATTATTTCAATAATATTTAACATAATTTTTGTAATATAATTTGAAATAATTATTACTATTGTATTATATTTTAATTATAATTATTACTATGCAATCGATATAAATGCCGTCTATTTACTTAAAAAAACATTTACTGTTTTATGGGAAACAGAAATTAATAACTATTTACAGGCTTCAAGCGAATGTGCAGATAATATTTTGGAGTGGTAAAAAAATCAAGTTCATATTTTTAAAAATGGCTCGAGACATTTTAAGTTCAACTGCTTCATCCATAGAAAGACTTTTCTCAATAGGAACTCTGACTATGTCAAAAAATAGAACCAGATTACAAAGTAAATCTTTAAAAGCACTAATGTGCATCAATTCCTGGGTGAAATACTCTTTAATCTAAAATTTGCGAGTTTGATTTCTAATTTATAAAAATGTTATATTGTATTAATATCAAATGTTTTTAAATTTATCAATATAAATGTTTTTATTGAATAAAATTTTTTTAAATTCGTATATAGTGATTTTTTTCATTTACAAATATAAATATTTTAGTTTTTTTGAGAACCAATAATCTTGACAAGACTAATAATCTTGACAGTTTTAGTCTTGATATTGTCTTGATAACTATTAAAAATCTTGTCTTGAGAGAGAGAGAGAGAGAGAGAAAGAGTTGTATTAATATTACATGTTTTTAAATTTATCAATATAAATGTTTTTACGGAATAAAATTTTTTAAATTCGTATATAGTGATTTTTTTCATTTACAAATATAAATATTTTAGTTTTTTTGAGAACTAATAATCTTGACAGAGACTAATAATCTTGACATTCTTAGTCTCGGTATTGTCTTGATAATTATTAAAAATCTTGTCTTGAGAGTGCGAGAGAGAAAGAGAGAGAGAGAGAGAGAGAGAGAGAGAGAGAGAGAGAGAGAGAGAGAGAGAGAGAGAGAGAGAGAGAGAGAGAGAACACCTTTGCTAATTGGTATTAATGCACCTGCTGAGCAACGAGTTATTCGAGAATTATCCGATAAACGATTACGCCGATCGTTGATAAAGTGCCGATTACGAGAGAAAAGACCGCCGGGATTTCGATTAACACAAGAGAGAGGGAAGGGGGGAAGAGGGATGAGGGGCGCCGTACACGTAATAATTTCCTCCTTCCTCAGCCCCGCGGGCGAATTTCGTCCGGGGACCCGCCCCAGGCGTGAAAATTTCATCTCGGTCAGATCGAGTGGGTTCGCTAAGGGGTACGCGAAGGTGCCCCTAAGGTGCCCCTTCCGGTGGAGAGAGGACGAGTGGCATAATCAGCGCGACTCACGTCAGCGCTGATATTTAACCTCGCGCGTAATAATAATCGCGGCGACGAGGGGATGGGCGATATATATATATATATATATATATATCTCTCTCTCGCAAAGTTTAATTGCGAGAAATAATTGCGCGAACAATTATGCGCGAAAATGGCGCGAGTCCCTTTATCGCGGGACTCTTCAATTACGCCGGAGGACCTTTAGGCGTTTGCTTTTAGGAGACCCCCGTCCTTTGATCCCCCCTTCGTGCCCCCTCCTTCCTTCCTTCCGTCGTTCGATACTGCACAAGGAGCGTCGATCCGTTAAATTTCGACTTTAATCCCCCCCCCGGTCTCCTCCCCCCTCCTCTCCCTTTCCCTTTCACGGTCGCATCTCTAGATTTAATCCCCTCGAGTTATTCTATCCTCGAGCGACGAGCGCGGCCGATCACGATAACTCGACAACGACTGTCAATGAGCGATTATGCTACCTGAAAAAGGGTACGCCGTCGTAATAACACCTGCGTGCCGCAATGAATTTCACGTGAACGAGGGGTGGGGGGGGGGGGGGCGAGGCCCGATATTTCGGCAAGCGAGTCCGACGTCACGCACGCGTATCTCCTTAACCGCTTCAATTTGCGCTCGCGCCTGCAAGGATCTGACGAGTGTTGCCACCCCGAAGTACCACAATGCAGGATAACAATTGCAGAATAACGCTGGGCAATCAAAAAAAAATAATTTTAACTTTTTCCTCTTATAATTTTGCAGTTTTTTGGGCTTATTTAAGTGTGCTGATTTCGAGTACGACAGTAGTTTTTTTTAAACTCTTTTTTTAACTCTTGTTTTTTAATATTTTTAGACTACCCCCTTTAGACATCACGTGCAGTTTTCTTGAGCTTTACTCGACTCAAAATTATTATTTTTTTAACTTTCGATATGTCTTCGACTCGGAGACATTGTTTACATAATCCAGATAATTTTTGTTATATTTGTGGCGAATACATCTTTCAAAAATATCGAAAACCTATTTCAGAATTTGTTAATTGTAATATCTTATAAATAAAAAAAGTAGAGTTGATACAACTAAACTAGTATCTTTTTCGTAATCAGTGCCTTAGATATAACCTACATACATTAATAACACATACGTTAAATGTCTAAATACATGTTAAATGTCAGGAAAAAATTTAAGTGTTGATGGAAAGAGCGTGATAATTTGGCTATCTTTATAAGTAAGCTTTTTTTGTATTATCTTAATGATTATTAACACTTTTTCCCTCCGCTAAATCTTTGGCGTCGATATTCCAATTCGGTTATCCGTATTAAAGATAGCGTTAAAAATATTTCACGAGTAACAATTCTATTTAATAAAATGCAGAGAGAAAGCTCGTGAGTTATGAGCAACTGAAAAAATGAAGCAGAACGAGATGAACCGTTTATTTATTATATGTATTCATTGAATTATATTTATTATATTTTTAAAAAAGGATTTATTCGAAAATAAATTCTGTTATTTTCTAGACGGTTTTTTTTAAAAAGAGTAACATGCCATGTTTCGATTTCATTAATTTATTATTGCACTGTTTTTTTGATTTTATTAATTTATTTTTATCAATTTATGATATAATTTATTTATTGCATTGCTTTTTGATTTTATTAATTTATTATTGTATTGTTTTTATTTCATTAATTTATTTTCATTCATTATTGTACAATATTTCTTTCATTATTATCAGCAATCCAAATCAAATTCTCAATGTTAAAAAACTTGCTAGTAAATTAATTCAAGGTATAAATAATAATATGTAGAAACGACTCAACTAGCGCAAATTAATTCTTTATTATTCAAACGTACGACGTTTCGATCATTTGGTTGGTCCTTTTCAAGTATAAATTTCAATAAAGATGGTCAGTATTGTAGATAAAGACAAGCAAGAATCTACAGAATCGACCATCTTTATTCAATCTTTATTCAATCAAATGGTCGAAATGTCCATTATATGTTTGAATAATAAAGAATAATAAATTAATTTGCGCTAGTTTGAGTCGTTTCTACATATTATTATTTATACTTTGAATTATCAGCAATATTGCTCTTATGAAATAAAATATTATTGACATCCATGGTCAGTATTTGCTTGTATCTAGATAAAATTATCTAGATAATCACCTAAATAAAGAAATGGATCATCTTTATCTTTATCTTAGATGAAAAATATATGTCATCTCATTTAAAAATTGTCTAAGATGACGTTTTCATTATGCAAAAAAGTTTTCTAGACAAGCTTCTAAAAATCTATCTAAAATATCTAAAATATATTTTTTATATTATTGTTATTAATATATTATAAATATATTATAAATATAAATTAATAAATAAATATTTATCATATTATTTATATACCTTTTTGCTATTATTTCTTTATAATATTAAATATTCTTTAGGAAAAGAGAAAGAATATGTGTTTACGATTTTAATATCCTAGATTTATAATCTGTGTCATATATTTTACAAATATTTATAGTCTTCTAAAATAAATAAAAATATCTAGACAATTATCTAGATATCGCAATAATCATCTCATTTTTCATCTAGATTAAGTAAAAGCAAAATCATCTTTATCTCATCTAAGATAAATTTACAGATTTTAATCTTTATCTTTATCTAGATCATTTTGAAATTATCTACAATAAACACTGCCTACGTCATATAAAATATCTAGATCATAAAATATCTAGACAATTATCTAGATTATCGCAATAATTATCTCATCTTTCATCTAGATTAAGTAAAAGCAAAATCATCTTTATCTCATCTAAGATAAATTTACAGATTTTAATCTTTATCTTTATCTAGATAATTTTGAAATTATCTACAGCAAACACTGTCCATAATATTATATGAATATTATCGAGTATCTCTCTATTGAAATGAAACATCCCCAGCTAGCGTGGACGATAAGAATCGCAACGTTCGAGCAAGCGCTTATTATAATTACGTAAGGGACCATGGATTGATAATTATGCGGTCGATGAGAAAGAGAAAGAGAGACGGGGATCTCCCCGGCCGGAAGTCCAGCATTACATCGTCGATTCGCGTGGCTCGAGAGCGACAAGAAGAAGACGAGAAACGCGTTCGCGTAAGAAAATGTAGTACAAACTCACGCATTTTTCAGCCGCTCCGCCCGATCGCGGATATATATATATATATATATATATATATTGGCAAAAGAGGTCCGAAGGCACGCACGGTGGTCTCGCCTCGTGTGGTCCCCGGGTCGAGAGGAGTCCGCTGATAGCATTCTCACACACTCTCTCGTGGCTCTTTCTCCTCCTCCTCCTTCTCCGCATCCTTCTTCCACCAACACGTCACCCTCCACCCCCCTCTCACTTCTCGCGGCTCCTCTTCTCTCACCTTCTTCTCTTTCCCTCGTCGCTACAACGTCGTCCGCGTCCTCCTCTTGCTCGTTTTCTTTCCCGACCATCACGAGAGAGACTCCTGCCTGTACCCGAATGAGCCGCGATTTTTCGCAAGCTCTCCCCAAGCTCGTCCCTTCTCCCTCCCTCCCTCCCTCTCGCTCGCTCGCGCTAGGCTCTCCTGCCCGGACGTATAACATACAATTACCTGAAGACCAGATTACACGGGGCATGGGAGAGGCTCTCCACGCTCGTTATGCCATCACAAAGCCGCGTTCACATTGGCCCACTTGAGACCAGCTTCTCCCCGAGACCCGAAGCGGGAGAGATGCTGATGCGCTCTCGCAGGGAGACGGAGGGTGGCGGACCGCTGCCTTATCGTTTCCTTCCTCGTCGGAATCGGTGCCTGGCCGCCTATCCCTGGTCCGTTGGAACTCGGGAGAGAGAGAGAGAGAGAGAGACGAGACTCTCGTCGCCTCTCCATCTTTTCGGTAACGACCGGCCCGATCGATCGGATCGGCCCGTCGACTATCGGACGAATGCGAACGAGAGGGGCATATTTCCTCTTGGGAATGTCGGAAAAATGTCGATTGGGTCCGCGTTCGTCCTTTGTACGTGTCACGCGTACACCTTCGTTCGAGCCGAATGAAAATTCCCGATGACGCCGAGGGATGAAGAAACGTATGCGCCGAGATCTTTTTCTGATACGGAATAATTTTAACCCCCTCGCACACGCGGCCGGATGTTGCCGTATATGGACCATTGGCGCGCTACCGCTCGCCGGTGCCGTATAGGGACCGGTGAGCATTTTTTTTTTATTGCTCCTTGCTCTTTTACTCCGCAACCAAGTGTGCGCGCGCGCTTCCGATCCATAATGAACACTTGTTGTGCGCCGTAAAGGAGAGAAAACCACCACCCGCAAGATTCGCGTAATTTATAGAGGAACGTGGGATACGTGCAGAAGAGACCTAAATGAGGTAATTTATGGACGTTTAAACATTTTTATATTTTTACGACATTTTCAGGAAATTGGAGTCTCGAAAACGTGGGTAATTATCGAGACATTTTTATTACGACGATGTGAATAAATAAATAAAATTGGCTGAAACGTCGAGAGGATTATAGTTTTACTAAACTTGATCATTTTCATGTACACAGAACTGGAAAAACTGCGCGAAAATTTTATTTAGATACTTTTATTTATTTATACACATTTTTTAATTATATACAATATTTTTGTTTTATTCCAAGAGAATTATCTATATTTTTTAAATATAAATTTTTCAGTTTTCTATATAAAATGTCTAATTTTTCTATGAACATCTAGATTTTTTTAAAAAGAGGGCAGTTTGTTTCTTTATTAAAATTAAAAATTTACTTTTAATCGTTTGTTTATTAATCTTTTATACAAAAACAAAATTAAAGAGCATATATCTAAATATATATTATTTATATATATTCTAACTTATGAAACATTAAAGTAGCATTTAATCCAAAATTATTAGTCTTCATCATCATATCAAAAGAAATTATTTTAAATTATTTTCCACCTCAGTTGTATAATTATTAGATACACTTTATATAATTAATTATATAATTAATTATTTATATAACACTGGTCAACACTCAAATTTTTTCCTGATATTTAACATGTATTATAGGTTATATCTAAAGCACTGATTACGAAAAAAATACTAGTTTAGTTGTATTAGCTTTACTTTTTTTATTTATAAGATATTACAATTATATTAATTTTTTTTATTTATAAGATATTACAATTATATCAATATTTTTGAAAGATATATTCGCTACAAATATAACAAAAACTATCTGGATTATGTAAACAACGTCTCCGAGTCGAAGACATATTGAAAGTTAAAAAAATAATAATTTTGAGTCGAATAAAACTAAAAAAAAAGTGCACATGATGTCTAAAGGGGGTAGTCTAAAAATAAAAATCTTAAAAAACAAGAACTGTTAAAAAAAACTACTGTTGTACTCGAAATCAGCACACTTAAATAAGCCCAAAACTGCAAAATTATAAGAGGAAAAAGTTAAAATTATTTTTTTCGTTGACCAGTGTAATCAATTATTAGATTTATATAATTAATATCAATAAACAATATTTAATATAAAATATTTTATACGAAATAACAATATCCGCCATATCTTTCGATACACACCCTATTATTCTCTTATAAAAAACATTTTCTAGAAAGAATTGATTTGAAGAAAAAAATTGATCAATTTTCATCGGTTTCATTCGATGCGTACAATACTTTTTGCTATCGCATCTCGCGTCGACTTATCTCGACGTATCTCGCGTCGACTTTTCATCAGAGATTTCGAAAGTTTTTCGAGCTCTCGGGACCGTGTCGCCTTCTTCACTCTGTCATCGTCCGTCGCGTTAACAAGTTCGCGGTGAGGCTCGTGTGCTCGCGTCGATTTGAAAGCACCGCTGACACATCTGCCGACGATCGTCATCCTCCCTCACGAGCCGTAACACTTTACACCCTCGAGTGGCTGCCAGCAGCGAGACAAGTTTCCACGATTAAGCCGAGTAACTTAATCTCGTACCACGTTTCCAAGTCTCGCAGCGCGTTCAAAGCATTCGACACCTTGTTAATGCGTCACGTCGACAATTATGAGCGCGAGCATCTCTGCATATTCAGCATTCGAATTGTAATCGCACGCCAAGAGGGAGAAAATAAATCGCCGGCGTCTTAAAGAGTGCTAATTAATTCCTCTAGGGATACGAGAGAAGGAAAGAGAAAGAGAGATATATGTACAGGATGTCTCAGACACTCCTTTTAAAATGAAAATTAATCGCTTTTTATCAAAAATCGCGAACAATTTTTAAGTAAATCGGGTACGCTCTATCAAATGGTGATATTTTCAACTTTTGATTCCGACCGAAAATACGCCATCCGGATCGAAAGTTGAATTTTTTTAGGGAACATGATACTTTTTATTACAGATTCGAATTGTACGTGAAAATAAATGGCTTTTATCAAAAATTCCGAACGGTTTGTAAGTAAATTGGGTACGCTCTATCAAATGATGATATTTTCAACTTTTCATTCCTCTAGAGATACGAGAGAAGGAAAGAGAAAGAGAGATATATGTACAGGATGTCTCAGACACTCCTTTTAAAATGAAAATTAATCGCTTTTATCAAAAATCGCGAACAATTTTTAAGTAAATCGGGTACGCTCTATCAAATGGTGATATTTTCAACTTTTAACTCCTCTAGAGATACGAGAGAAGGAAAGAGAAAGAGAGATATATGTACAGGATGTCTCAGACACTCCTTTTAAAATGAAAATTAATCGCTTTTTATCAAAAATCGCGAACAATTTTTAAGTAAATCGGGTACGCTCTATCAAATGGTGATATTTTCAACTTTTGATTCCGACCGAAAAACGCCACCAAGTAGGGGAACTGCAATAATCCAATCTCGCCTATCAAATGGTGATATTTTCAACTTTTGATTCCGACCGGAAATACGCCATCCGGATCGAAAGTTGAATTTTTTTAGGGGAACATGATACTTTTTATTACAGATTCGAATTGTACGTGAAAATAAATGGCTTTTATCAAAAATTGCGAACAGTTTGTAAGTAAATCGGGTACGCTCTATCAAATGGTGATATTTTCAACTTTTAACTCCTCTAGAGATACGAGAGAAGGAAAGAGAAAGAGAGATATATGTACAGGATGTCTCAGACACTCCTTTTAAAATGAAAATTAATCGCTTTTATCAAAAATCGCGAACAATTTTTAAGTAAATCGGGTACGCTCTATCAAATGGTGATATTTTCAACTTTTGATTCCGACCGGAAATATGTTATTTGGATCGGAAGTTGAATTTTTTTAGGGGAACATGATACTTTTTATTACAGATTCGAATTGTACGTGAAAAAATAAGAAACTTTTGTATCAAGCGTTTTTTCCGAAAGTGCCTCTGTCAATCTTAAAATTGACCTTATTATTTCATCACGGTACATTCAAGATCAATTTTAAGATTGACAGAGGCACTTTCAGAAAAAACGTTTGATACAAAAGTTTCTTATTTTTTCACGTACAATTCGAATCTATAATAAAAAATACCACGTTTCTCAAAAAAAATTTAACTTTCGATCCGGATAGCGTATTTCCGGTCGGAATCAAAAGTTGGAAATATCACCATTTGATAAAGCGTACCCGATTTATTTAAAAATTGTTCTCGATTTTTTATAAAAGCGATTTTTTATAAAAGCGATTTTTAATAAATTAATTTAATTTTAATAAATTTAATAAATTTTAATAAATTAATTTAATTTTAATAAAATATTTTAATAAATTTTAATAAATTTTATTTTTTTTTAAAGGGGTGGTCTGGAACATCCTGTATATATTCTGTGTCAATAAACACCATCTTTACGATCACCGACGCAATAACGCACATGTGACAGCTACTTATTATTTGATTATTATTTTATTGCAGTACCACGCGCTGGCGTATCTGTCCACCATTTTTACGACCAGGGGTATGCCATTTTTGTAGGCGGTACCTATAGAGCCTCGTCGGCAGCTAAATGATTTTAAGGTCGTCCATTATGCCTCTTTATGGGACTCTTGTATCTAGTTAACTGCGCTGTCTAACGCTTGTGAAGTCTAAATATATGATTCGCCCGTAATTCTCTCGGGGGGCTTTGGTTTCCGGAAATAGCCAACTAAGAAGAGAGACACGGAGGGATCCCTCGAGCAAAAAGACTTTTCGTGCCCTCGTCCTAAACAAGCAATAAGTATGCCGTCAGTCTGCAAGGTCGACGGTGCAAGTTTCATTGTTCGCGTTATTACTTCGAGAATGCGACTTTAGAAAACTTGTTGACGGAAAGAATCATTGACGAGGGTTTACCGAGGGTGTCGTCTGGCAACGGCTAATTTCTTTACCCGTACCTGCCCCCCGGATGACAACCACCCGGAGTTTCCAAATGTCGGGATTGATTTGTGAAGGCGATTTATTGGGAGTGCGAGATGTTGTCTCGTGAAGAGGAGAACGAAAAAAAAAAAAGAAACGTCAAGGTTTCCGCATTGCCGGGATTCTCTTCGGTAGGACGCTATTAATTTGCGCGCCGCAGGACGCATGAAGGACACGTCGCTCACCGTTAACAAACTAATGCGCAGAAAGCGAGGAGGTGGGGCCCGCCGATCTTCCTCTCTTTTTTTCCCTCTCTCTCTCTCTCTCTGTGAAATGAAATATTAGAGTCGGCGATGTAAGAAGCTACCGCGAATCGCCGATAACTATCTCAAGGAGCGCCGCGGCGTCTTAAACGTTAATAAATATTAATTATCCGTCGCCCCCTTAAAATCCTCTCCGCCCGCCTCTCCTCCCCCTCCGTCGGATTTAATAATTATATTTTCGCCAACTCTCATACAAAACCGCGCGCAAATTACAAGCAACACCGCCGGAGAATAACGGAGAACGTTGACGGGTTAATCTCTCGGGCGTTCTACAGCTCTCTTTCCGGCCTCTCGCCGATTTACGAGTCTGCTGTCTCCCACGAAAACGCTTTCCTCCTAACGATAATTATTATAATCGGCTGTCAGTAGCTCGTTAGGCCGTGGCACGCGAAGACGCGAGTGCGTTAAATTCAATTTAAGGGGATCCTTCATTGAATGGTGAACTCTTACAGCACCCTCATCTAATCCTCATCCCATATCTCTCTCTATCACGTTATTTATAAAGAAGATGCACTGCTTTTTTCACTCTACTGTACCGATTTTTCAGGTACATACGGACCGAGATTTTTGGGCACATGCCATTTATTAATTAGACTACTAAACTCAATTTTCACAGTTCCACAAGTTTTTATTGCGCAATCCGCTGTTGGGTATGCTATTGTTTTATGCATAAAAGTTACAAAACATTTATACAAGGCTAATGTTTTTATGAGGTAATAGCTTTAGACGCCATGTTAATTTAAGAAGTCGATAAATAAATAATTTTATACTTTTTTTCTTTCTCAATATATAATCAGCTTCCCCGTGTCCGTTTCTATACTTCAACCGTAGAAAAGGATTTTTAATTCCATGTCGACAATAAAAAATGGTACATGCCCAAAAATTAGTATTTTGTCGATAAGAAAGAAGGTTGAGGGACCCCCTTAAAGTGAAAAATAAATTGCACAGAATCTCAAATTATTTACTTAAACTTTTTATAAAAATTTTGAATACAAAGCTATAAAACATACATTAAAGCAAAAAATTCCAAAAGAGATCCAACCCTTTTTTAAACTTTTTATAAAAATTTTGAATATAAAACTATAAAAATACATCAAGGCAAAAATCACAGAAGAGAGCCAATTCATTTTAGCCAAATAATTTTATACTTTTTTTTCTTTCTCAGTATATAATCAGCTTCCTCCGTTTGCATCTATACTTCAACCGTAGAAAAGAATTTTTAATTCTATGTAGACAAGAAAAAATGGTACATGCTCAAAAATTACAGTATTTTGTCGATAAAAAAGATAGGTTGAGGGATCCCCTTAAAGTAAGAAACAAATTGCACAGAATCTCAAATTATTTACTTAAACTTTTTATAAAAATTTTGAATACAAAGCTATAAAACATACATTAAAGCAAAAAATTCCAAAAGAGATCCAACCCTTTTTTAAACTTTTTATAAAAATTTTGAATATAAAACTATAAAAATACATCAAGGCAAAAATCACAGAAGAGAGCCAATTCATTTTAGCCAAATAATTTTATACTTTTTTTCTTTCTCAGTATATAATCAGCTTCCTCCGTTTGCATCTATACTTCAACCGTAGAAAAGAATTTTTAATTCTATGTAGACAAGAAAAAATGGTACATGCTCAAAAATTACAGTATTTTGTCGATAAAAAAGATAGGTTGAGGGATCCCCTTAAAGTAAGAAACAAATTGCACAGAATCTCAAATTATTTATTTAAACTTTTTATAAAAATTTTGAATACAAAGCTATAAAACATACATTAAAGCAAAAAATTCCAAAAGAGATCCAACCCTTTTTTAAACTTTTTTATAAAAATTTTGAATATAAAACTATAAAAATACATCAAGGCAAAAATCACAGAAGAGAGCCAATTCATTTTAGCCAAATAATTTTATACTTTTTTTTCTTTCTCAGTATATAATCAGCTTCCTCCGTTTGCATCTATACTTCAACCGTAGAAAAGAATTTTTAATTCTATGTAGACAAGAAAAATGGTACATGCTCAAAAATTACAGTATTTTGTCGATAAAAAGATAGATTGAGGGATCCCCTTAAAGTAAGAAACAAATTGCACAGAATCTCAAATTATTTACTTAAACTTTTTATAAAAATTTTGAATACAAAGCTATAAAACATACATTACAGCAAAAAATTCCAAAAGAGATCCAACCCTTTTTTAAACTTTTTATAAAAATTTTGAATATAAAACTATAAAAATACATCAAGGCAAAAATCACAGAAGAGAGGCAATTCATTTTAGCCAAATAATTTTATACTTTTTTTTCTTTCTCAGTATATAATCAGCTTCCTCCGTTTGCATCTTTACTTCAACCGTAGAAAAGGATTTTTAATTCTATGTAGATAAGAAAAAATGGTACATGCTCAAAAATTACAGTATTTTATCGATAAAAAAGATAGGTTGAGGGATCCCCTTAAATCCTCGACGAGAGATGCCGAGAGATGAATCGCGTCGCGGGTGGAGAAAAGGGGATGTTAGGAGAAAGCGGGGGGGAGGGGGAGACACGGGGAGGCACCACCAGCATCACCAGCAACGCCGCCGTCATCAGGCAGGACATCTAAAAAACAAAAACGCGCGCTCGCGCACTTTTTCAAGTAGCCAACTCGGAAGAATTATATTCTAGAGTCCCGGTGGTCCTACGGAGATTGGACGATAATTACCACGTGCTGTACCGCGCGCAAGATAAGTAGTATTAATGCTGCCCGTGGAAACGATCCCTGGACCCCGCTATTATTATATACGCCAACCCCACTCTCCATAGCCGCTGCGTGAGACTACCTAGCTTGTTAACCTCGGAAATACGATAGAAAAAAAGATGAGGAAGGGGGGGAAGAGGGAGCGAGTATCGCATAGTTTCGTCGTCGCGATAAATTGGGATCGGTAAATAAGTTTATTATACCTATAAGTTTATTACACAAGGGGGATTTCTCTCTTCTTCTTCTTAAAATTGCGTATTATTAATTACCGGTAATTTTTATTCCGTATAATTGTACGTGATCGAACGTCGCAAATACGTTTGTTGTCGTTGTTTTCCTTCCCCCACTCTTTTGCGATCGATGTTTATAGGACGCTTGTTTATTTTTCAAGATAAAATCTATATTTTTCTATTGTTATTATATACAACTGAGTCACTGCATGAGTCTGTACATCAAAAATATTTTCGTTTATTTAATTTCGCAGTAGAAACAAGCAATTTTTTTACGTATATTTTTTATTATTTATACATAACAATATATAACGAATTCTTAGAAATTAAAAGACTTTAAATTCTGAACAATTTCTATTCGAGATCCCAATATTGCATTTTTTTCACTTCTTGCTCATAAATTTTTTCGAATATGATAAAATAGCTGAAAATCAATATTGATGAATATCTACTTGTAGTATATTTTGTAAGATTATGTAAGATATTTTAGAAATTGTGTAGAATATTACAATTTGATCTTAGCTACAGCATAGAGATGTATTTTTTAATATTTATCGCGTTTTTACTGAAATATTCGAATTTTGTTAATCGAAATGATTAACTTTTGGCAGAAAATTTCGCCTTGACAGATATATGGCTAACTTCATTGAATTATATTTAATATCTTTCTACATTCTGTACAATTTTCATTAAATTCTCAATATTTTGAAAATAGGTACAAAACATTCTTAATCGAAATGATTAACTTTTGGTAGAAAATTTCGCCTTGACAGACATGGCTAACTTCATTCAATTATATTTAATATCTTTTTAACCAGTTAATACTTGTATAATATTATTTGTCCAAATATTTCATCTGTATCTAAACTTTGTAAATTTTAAACAAATTCTGAATATTATTTCCATGTGTTTTTGTCATTTGAATCGACGTAGTTATGTATTTCCCATAAGAACACATATTAATTCGATGAAAATTAAAATCTTTATAACTTTTAAACGCTTTAGTGAATTGATTTAAAATTACAATTTTTATTGTACTGAATATTCTAAACATATGTAAGGACATTCTGTACAATTTTCATGAAATTCTCAATATTTTGAAAATGGATACAAAAACATCTAATCGATTTTCGTCGAAAGTTTCAATCGGAAATCTTATTATGGCATCGAGAATGATTTGCTATTCTTTCCAGCGATAGTGAATATTTAATGTAAAACTTATTCACGCACACAATGCACTCGCTATTAATATCGTCGCATCGATTGATTATTTATGAGTGCGCGTTTTTTTCCCTCAAGCTCGAACTTGGCTCACTGTCATAGGTTTCACTCTTCATCAGTATCTTTCATCAATGTCCATAACTAATCCTTTAACGACTCTCAAATTTCTCCGATCTAGAACCCGTGATATTCCCGTTAAGTGCACAAGATGATAGATGGATGCATGGTTGTATACCCGGTATAACGGTGGGTTAAAGTTAAAACGCGCGTTACCGGAGAAAGTGTAACGTACGAGCGCAAGAATAACAACTTCCTGGCGATCACGAGGGCCGACGGAGCTAATCTGACGTGAGTGAAAGTGAATCAATGAACGACTTATCAATTTTTAATTTGCTTCACCGCATCTCGATCTCCTCGCCTACTTTGATATATTGATCATAACCGGTAAAAGGATCAAGATGTTGCGATACGACAAAATCGATCAGCTGAGAGACGAGAGGTTAGGTTAGGTTTGATAGCATATTAACATCTCGACACTTTAAAGTTTATCGGAAACTAGACGTACGTCACTTTAAGCGTAATCGGCTGAAATATCGCACGCGAATGGGATATTTTATTCCACGTTCATTAATAATAATCACGGCTGTGTGCATGCGGGAAAAAGGCGAGTAGGATGTATCGCTTCTCGGAACTCGGATCCTTCTCTTCTTCGTCTCCATCACGAATATCTAATCTATTTCGAGCCAACCTGTTAACCTCCGTCAGGTATCCTCCGATCGTTACGCGTTGCACATCTCTTCATTATCGTTTGTCTAAAACCTAATCTGACGGGAATTACCCTCGTAAGTCGATATCTCGAACCGCGATTGCGCGGTTCTTTTGAAAGCTCGATAAAGCGGAAGAGGTGACGATTATATCTGCATGAACGACCTTGAATGCGATGGGATAAGGATTTAACTTTCCTCGCCCTCTTCGACGCGGGAGGCTCGCAGGTTGTAAACGATCTCGCGTACGATCATAAAATGGAATTAGGAAGAGAGGTCGGTTTTTTATTTTTTTCTCTCAGACCCACGTTCGACGTAACGGAAGCACCTGCTGTGTTTCACGGATAGGCTCGCCCGCTTATAAATCCAGCACGCCATCTCAGGGTCACGGGCGTCATGGTTAGGTGCTTAGTGGTTTCGAACCGAACGCGAGAAACGATCGAAGGAAGAGAGAGATAACGAGAGGAAGAGGGAAAGAGAGAGAAGCCGCGCGCTGGAGAAGAAGACCTTAGAGAAACGGGGTTATTACCGTCTTGTTAGGAGGGCAGCTGCTGTTCTCCATTTAAGCTCCAACAATTAAATTGTCCGATCTCCTCCTCGTTTCTCTCCGCTTATACCATCTCCGTCCTCCTCAACGCGACGACAGTTTGGGGCGGCAATCGCAAGAATGATGATGATGATGATGCGTGAGTGCATTCGCGATCCAATCGAGTCCTCCATCGCAATTAGCCGGACCGAAAGGGAAGGAAGAGTCTCTCCCGGGACCCACCTCTCGATATTATCGGAAACATCGACGATAGCATCGAGGGGAGGTGGAGAGAGAGAGAAAGAGAGAGAGATGAAACGATGGAAGCGTTTATTATCGGTCTAGGTCAAGCCCTCCGAGAACATATTGACATCTCGGAAAAGAAAGAAAGAGGGGGAGAGGGGAAGAGCCACGCTTTAGCCGTATCTTCACCATCGCGTTCGCATTGATTTGCGTTAGTTAGGTTAGGGAAGGCGAAAATCGTGGCTGCGAAGCGTGACGAGGAGCGGATGCGGACGTGGCGCGTTAACGACGAGACGCGCCCAGAAGATGAAATTATTATTTTCCCTGCTGGCTCTTTTTATTCCGCGCCCCGAGGGCTATTAAACCGACTTAACCGCGATTTTGCCGCGATCGAACGAATGGGTGCGGCGGACCGGCCGACCGGCAACCTTGTGACAGACAGGGCGCTTCCTTCCCGACCCTGTTAAAAGCTTCTTGAAAGTCGAACGGTGCCTCGGAATGGCTCTTTTTACTCGTCGACTTCTCGGACCAATTAGGGGCGCTCGAGAGAATAAAGCAACAAAGATGAATATATAAATGTCAAACGTCGATCGCGCGTAAGATCAAGCTACTCTCGTGTCGGTCACAAAGTATTATTTTTGAAAATTAATTTTATTGATTGATTGATTCATAATAATTAATTTATGAAATATAAAATAATGTATTCATATTATTAATTATTATATAATTATATAATTATTATATAATTATTACATAATTGTTATATAATTTTTATATAATTGTTATATAATTATTATATCACTGTCATATAATTATTATATAACTGTTATATTATTATATAATTGTTATGTAATTGTTATGTAATTGTTATATAATTGCTATATAATTGTTATATTATTATATAATAGTTATATAATAGTTATATAATTGTTATGTAATTGTTACATAATTGTTATATAATTGTTATATTATTATATAATTGTTATATAATTGTTACGCAATTGTTATATAATTGCTATATAATTGCTATATAATTGTTACATAATTGTTATATAATTATTATATAATTGTTATATAATTGTTATATAATTATTAATTTTTATTAATTCATTGTTATTAATCTACTAAATGAATAATAATAATTTAAAATTTATCAATAATATTTCAATAACTTTTTATAATCTCTCGAGATTAGTTTCACGTAGGCGTGGTGGGGATATAATACTCTTAATCGGGATGAGCTCTTCATCCTGCTGTCCCACGTGCGGATGCTTTCGCGACGATCGACGCAACAGTTTACTGCGATCGGCTTTTGGACAGATCGCCGCTTCGATCGTCGCCATAAATTTACGCTCGCGATGCACTTACGTGCCGCACGTACGGCCCGTAAATTTCGCGACCGCTCCCGAGTGATTCGGCAGGGTGCCAGGGAAAGGAGAGGGTGGGAGGGAGATTCTCGCGGTCCCCTTCCTCGATTTCGCGACATTGATTCGCCCGTTATTCATCCCTGACGTTCCCCATGATGGATCGCCATTCGATCGACGAAAACGCTCCGCACGCATATTTCGCGCAGGTAGATGCAATACGCGTATTTGGATGATGCCCCGTCGCGTTTGTCTGTCATTTTTTTTGTTTTAACGAACCGAGAGAGTCCCGCGAAAATGTAGGATAGGGTAGGTTCGGGATTGCGCTTGATAAAATCATTCCAAAGGGAGTGTTTTTCGATTAATCGCCGAGTTTCGAGGACGCTAGACGTTTGCTTTGAAATTTAAAAATACTGTGTTTTTTTTTCTTTCACTCTAACAGTGTCTCTTCCAACGTTTCAGACAGAATACATGATTAACGCGTCAAAAGAGACTCTGCAAAAAACTCAGAATTCTTGCAGAGTGACACATTGTCCGGTTATCGCGCTGTCGGTAGCCTGTAACGAAGAAAAGTTAGAAACGACTCTGGCAAAAAGGGATCTGCATTCTGTCCTAATGACTTTTTCAGCAGGCATAAAGAAAAGGGTAAAGAAAAAATACCGTCCACTTTCCTCGTTTCTACAACTCTGGAAAGCATTTGACGAATACTTTGGGAAAAAATAATCCCCAAGAATTTCTTCGAATCCTTTCGTTTCGTCAGTTTTCTCTCTCATAAAGATCTTATATACAGTTTTTAAGGGAAAAGAAGGAGAAAGAAGAGAGAGAAACGCGATGAAGCGGAAAAAGGAGTCGAGAGGGCTGCATCACGCGAGAGAGGCCGCTTCGTGCACGAATATCCGAGTATAATGACGGATTACCCTGGCATTAATTCCTTGTTTAACCAACAAACGGGTTATCCCCCCCTCAGCATGACGTTTAAGTAATAAAATATGGCAGCTGTGCCTAGAGATGTCTGCCCCTCTCACCCTTCTGTCGCAACCTTAGAGTTGCACAAGACCCAGGACAAGACAATATTCGTAAAAATGTATTGGAATTGAAAATTCTCAAAAATTTAAATCTTGTCTTGATCTTGAGTGAATATTGGTAGCAAAAATCTCGTCTTGTATTGTTTTGTCTCGATTTTATTAACAATTTTTTATGTAATATTAAAAAATTATTTAAATAACATTTAACATGATTTTTGTAATATAATTTGAAATAATTATTACTATTGTATTATATTTTAATTATAATTATTACTATGTAATCGATATAAATGCCGTCTATTTACTTAAAAAAAACATTTACTGTTTCATGGAAAACAGAAATTAATAACTATTTACAGGCTCCAAGGGAATGTGCAGATATAAATATTTTGGAGTAGTAAAAAAATCAGGTTCATATTTATTCCACATTGTCAAAAATGGCTTGAGACATTTTAAATTCAACTGCCTCGTCCATGCCAGTAGAAAAACTTTTCTCAATAAAAACTCTGACTATGTCAAAAAATAGAACCAGATTACAAAGTAAATCTTTAAAAGCATTAATGTGCATCAATTCCTGGGTGAAATGCTCTTTAATGTCTAAAATTTGCGAGTTTGATTTCTAATTTATAAAAATGTTATATTGTATTAATATTAAATTGTTTCTAAATTTATCAATATAAACGTTTTTATTGAATAAAATTTTTTTAAATTCGTATATAGTGATTTTTTTCATTTACAAATATAAATATTTTAATTTTTTTTGAGAACCAATAATCTTGACAAGACTAATAATCTTGACAATCTTAGTCTTGGTATTGTCTTGATAACTAATTAAAAATTTCTAATTTATAAAAATGTTATATTGTATTAATATTAATTGTTTTTAAATTTATCAATATAAACGTTTTTATTGAATAAAATTTTTTTAAATTCGTATATAGTGATTTTTTTTTATTTACAAATATAAATATTTTAATTTTTTTTAAGAACCAATAATCTTGACAAGACTAATAATCTTGACAGTCTTAGTCTTGGTATTGTCTTGATAACTAATTAAAAATCTTGATCTTATCTTAAAATTCAAGACAAGACAAGACAATATCAAGACTAATCTTGGTATCTTACGCAGCCCTTTACCATATTCTTTTGTATCGTCGTTTCCGCATCAGGAGATGGCAGGTATAACCAGAAATCCTTCAGTCCAGAACGAGAGAGACGACGCGACGCGATCTCGAAAGGGAAAAAGGAAATTTCGAAAGGCTCGATCGATCCATCTGTCATCAAGGATTCGTCCTCATCGATCGCCTCGCGAGTAATTAAAGCGAGCCCGTGTCCGTTCTCTCGGTAAACGAATTCGTCCAAGCTTCGAGAGGAGCGAACGAATAACTTTTCCGACTCATCGTCCGATTCCTTCCGCTTTAAATCATTCGCCGAGAGTCTAATATAGATGTACGTAGGTAGTTAAAGCACTCCGAGGGCTGCAGCTGCAGTTGCCCTCTCGGCGACAGAGGGCAAAGAGTGAGTTCCGTTGAAAGCTAACACGCTCTCGGGGGTTTCAAAGAGTGTTAATTAATTTTCTTTGCGCCTCGCGCCGTGGACTTTGACGTGCCTCGAGGTTTTTTCCTCGACTGCGATCCTCCATATTCGCGATTTAAGTTGCTCGGCAAAGAAAGATGTCATTGTTACGGAACAAGTCGATCCGTCAGAATGTCCGAGTATTTCCACGGGTTTAGCGACGGAAAATGTCGAGGATGTTTCGACTCGTTACAAAGGGAACGTAAAACATTGCGTTAATTATCAAAGTTGCTTTAAGTTGATTTCGTTTAAATTTAAAAAATTAGAGACATAGGTATAGATATTCGAGTGTAATAAAAATTATATTATATTTTATTAACATATCGACTATAAATATAATATAATTCCTATTATCTTCATTCTCGAATTAAATCTCAAAAAATCAAATTACAATTTTCATCCTTTTTGTAAGCAAAAGTGATACACAAGATTTTATTTAATTGTTTATTTGATTATTTAATTATTTTGTTTAATTTTTATTTTATTTAATATATATTATTTAGTTATTTTATTTAATTTTTATTTAATTTAATATATATTATTTAGTTATTTTATTTAATTTTTATTTAATTTTTAATATATATTATTTAATTATTTTATTTAAGAATGTTTTGTACCTATTTTCAAAATATTTAAGAATTTAATGAAAATTGTACAGAATGTTTTTACATATGTTTAGAATCTTCAGTACAATTTTTAAAATCGATTTATTAAAGCGTTTACAAATTATAAGGATTTTAATTTGCACTGAATTAACACGTGTTCTTATGGGAAGCGTATAATCACGTCGATTCAAATGACAAAAACATGGAAATAATATTCAGAATTTGTTTAAAATTTACAAAAGTTTAAATACAGAGGAAATATTTTGTTAAATAATATTATACAAGTATTAACAGGTTAAAAAGATATTAAATATAATTCAATAAAGTTAGCCATGTATCTGTCACAAGGCGAAATTCTCTGCCAAAAGTCATTTGTTAGTCATTTCGATTAAAAAAATTTCGGAATATTTTAGTAAAAACGCTATAAATGTTAAAAAATACATCTCTGCACTGTAGCTAAGATCAAATTGCAATATTTCACACAATTGCTCATTCTCAAAATACACCAAAAGTGGATATATTCGTCAATATTAATTTTCAGCTATTTTTTGCTGGGATTGTACATACAAAACCTTAATTTTTAATTAATTATGAGACAAGACACTCTGACATTTATAATACATACTATCCAATGTATTTCTCATAAATTTAATGAATTTTAATATATTTTGAAATATTTTAAATTATTATATTTCATGCAAACATGTTCTTTTCTTGCAATATTTCAACCAAAAGTTGATCTTTTGTTTGTCATATGCAAAGAAACCGATGACCCAGTCAGCACGCAGCTTTCGATACGCACAATTTTCTCCCCTGATGTGAATTTTCTTCACCTACATCTCCGTTTATGCATCCGCGATATAATATACGAAGATGTCTTATCACGTGGCATTCGAACCGAGTACGTAAATAACGCTTTCACCCCCTTTCGCGGTACAAGTTCAATCGTTCCCCACGGAAGAAGAATGGCATTCGTCACGGTTACGGACGTACACTCGATATAGACTCCGTATTTAGGCTTAAGTCACGTTGCCTTGCGGAAGGAAACCCGGGGAAAGAGTCATTATACGCTAATCCGCTTTCTAATTGTGAGCGGCGGCGATACGGCTTTACGAAAGGGTCCTTCTTCCCGGGAAGGGCCTCTTTGTGGTTAATGCCTTTTCGACTCTTACCGCGAACCTTCTCTCGCTGGCGACCACCCCCGCTGAGGAGAGTCGCTCTCCTTTGACGACGCGGACGGGATACGTGACGGGCTTAGATATTTTCCCTCTTCGATCCTAATTATTCCGCGTTGCGCCATCTCAACCCCTTCGGAAGTCCCGACCACGTAATCAAAATTTATCACGCCACCACGCTAGCTACTTGTTTAAATCTTAACAAAGGACGGCGACGAAGGTCTCGGATGGCGCCCTCCGCCAACTTCCTTCTACTATATCGGGAATACTAACGAGATTAACGCGGACTCCCGGTTCGTTCGTATCGTCGCGTGCGCGGGCGAAAATAAAAAGAGAGGGAGTCGCGACGCGATAGCGTGTCGTGCGTGTTCTCGTGCGGGGAAAAAATCGCCGTTGAAATTTGTCGCGCAAAAATAAATGTCCCCGTCGTTCATTCGGAAATGCCGAATGCTAGACCGAACGCTCGCCCCCGCCCCCCGAGAGTATCGCGGGGATGAAATATGATTACTGGATTTGTCAAAAACAGCTGTGCCATGGACATTTGTTGGCCCGCGTTGGCGTGAAATTAAACTGTAACGATCGGAATTATTCGGAAAAGCATGGTGATCTTACGTCACTTTATTCCCTAATGGCGGATGCAGGTCGAAATGTGCGTACGTGTCGAAAAATATCGCGCACGCAGCTGTGACATTTTGGAGGAAATTTAAAGAAATGAGAATTTTCCCTTTATGATAAAAAAATATAATTTTTCCCATTTCATTAAAGATAAATTTAAGGGGATCTCTCAACCTATCTTTTTTATCGACAAAATACTGTAATTTTTGAGCATGTGCCATTTTTTATTGTCTCAATAGAATTAAAAATCCTTTTCTACGGTTGAAGTATAGATGCAAACGGACACGAGGAAGCTGGTTATATACTGAGAAAGAAAAAAAAGTATAAAATAAATTTAAGGGGATCTCTCAACCTATCTTTTTTATCAACAAAATACTGTAATTTTTGAGCATGTGCCATTTTTTATTGTCTCAATAGAATTAAAAATCCTTTTCTACGGTTGAAGTATAGATGCAAACGGACACGGGGAAGCTGATTATATACTGAGAAAGAAAAAAAGTATAAAATAAATTTAAGGGGATCTCTCAACCTATCTTTTTTATCAACAAAATACTGTAATTTTTGAGCATGTGCCATTTTTTATTGTCTCAATAGAATAAAAATCTTTTTCTACGGTTGAAGTATAGATGCAAACGGACACGGGGAAGCTAATTATACTGAGAAAGAAAAAAAGTATAAAATTATATATTTATTTATCGACTTTTTAAATTAACATGGCGTCTAAAGCTATCATAAGTTTTATGCATAAAACAATAGCATATCCAACAGCGGATTGCACCATAAAAACTTGTGGAACTGTGAAAATTGAGTTTAGTAGTCTAATTAAATGGCATGTGCCCAAAAATTTCGATCCATATGTACTTGAAATATCGGTACAGTAGAATGGAAAAAACAGTGCATCTTCTTTATAAATAACGTGATAGAGAGAGATGAGGGTTAGATGAGAGCGCTGCACGAGTTCACCATTCAATGAGGGATCTCCTTAACTGATTTTTTATTTGATTGATTTTTCACCCCTTCTTTTTTATTTGTCTCGAAAGGACAAAGGCTTGTACAAAGGCTTACGCGTCTCATTTTGCACGAAATTATACGGGGCATCTTTCGGAACGTCCTCCCCGTTGCCGTGGCAATTTTTTGCAAATGCGGAAGGGTAAAACATCTCCATTCCTAAAGCCCGGTCGACTTATAAATCCGCCGCAGAAGGGGGAAGGGAGAAGGTGGACCGAGACCAAGTGGCGAGGAAACGATGGAGGAAGGGGGAAAACGAAGGGGAGGGCAGGGGGCGGAAGAGGTGAGAGAAGGTGCGAGGCAAAGAAAAGAAGGTGACGCAGGTTGCGTGCGGGTGGTCCCCTGCGGCATACGTAGATCGCAGGTACGTCACGCGTTTTTATTCCGTTCGTAGGATGCCTTCTTTACTGGCTCTCCTCAAGCCTGGCCCTCGGCGGATATAAGACGCCGCGGAATTCGCGTCGTGGAAATAGCAAGAACGGACACCGGGGAAAAAGCATTAAGGCGCACGGTAGCGTCGAGATGTCGTCGCTCCGGGGGACGGGGATTATCTTATCGCGGAGAAAACACTTTCCCGTCTTGCATTTTTCTGTTTTTTTTTCTCTCCCCTACTGTGGAGATCGTCTATTAGGACGTTGAAAATACTTTTCATCGCTTGTTCTGGATTTTTGACGAAGTAATTAGCGTCGCTTCTTTAGTTGATGATATTGATTAAAATAGATCTTTTATATACAGGGTGTTTCTTTAAGTGCGAAAAATTTCAGGAGATGATTCTTTGTGAAAATTATTATTTTTCATATAAACATTAAAAAGTTGTACTTAAAAAATTGAATAGGGGTTGCTAGATTCATCCCCTTATAACAATATGAGAGGCTGAAAAATATTAATAAATAACCTTTTTACTAGTAGAAAATATCCACCTAATTTCATTTCTTCAACTTCTTCCACATTTGAGAAAAAAATAAAAATCTAATTTTTACCCTCATTTTTGGAGAAATGTAACTCCACAAAAAGGGATATAAGAGTATACAGGGTGGCCCCGAACGTTCTAGCCAGACTTTGAGATCTTGTAGGAAATTTAATTCTGAACAAAAAATTTCCTATGAACATAGATCGAAAAATTCCTTAAGAAGTTATCGCTCAAAAACCTCTGATGAAGGAAGAGCAAAAGGTGAAAAGAAAATGAAACTAAATAAATTTCTTGAAAAAAACGATAAAAAAATAAATTTTTTTTTTTTTATGAAAGTAAAATAAAAGTTAATTTAAAAAAAATTATTTTATTTTGGCTGGAACGTTCGGGACCACCTTGTATATTCATATGAAAAACCCCTTAATTTTTAACAAAGAATCATCTCCTAAAATTTTTCGCACTTATTAAGAAACACCCTGTATATGTAAAAAAAGCAGGCAATTAGAAAATATTTAAAAGAGTAAATTCATTTGGTACTCATCAGAGTAAAGTTTCTTTTTGTTACATTAAAGAGACGCTCTCTCTTAAGAGAAAATTTCGGTATTTTATGCAGCATTGAAATAACATAGTATTTTTTGAAAACATAAATTTTAAATAAAATGTAAATATTATTATACAATAATTGAAGCTACTTTGATACAATTTTTGTACATGTCTTCCTCTATTACAAAAACTGTCACTTTTTATATTGTTGACAACATTATATATAATTTTATATATAATTTTGTTTATTTGCATTATTATAAATGAAAATATCTATAAAATATATAGATATTTTTCATAATTATTTTGGTATTAAATTATATAAAATCTCTTAAAATACTCTCCCACATCGAAATTATTTTATTATTTTCAATATTATATTTAAACTAAATATTATTGAAATTTTTAAAATATTGTATTATTTATATGATTATTAATTGGAAATCTCACGCAATAATTTTTCATCTATTTTTACATATATCCATATTTATTTTACTGCATATTTATATCAGATTAGCATACACTATCCTTCTCTAAAGCAGAGTAAACAGATAATGCATTTTCAGCGCATAAATATTTGGACAGTAAACTCGTAAATAAGTAATTCGCTTAGATACGGAGAGTCGTGAAACTCTTTACACACAATGAAGATTTTATAAATAAAATACTAAACTGCGAGAAAAAGAGAAAGAGAGAGAGAGAGCGAGCTAATTTATTTTTTCGGGGAAACAATATGTCGCTTTATTGCAACACGCCAGCCTTTTTTCGAGCTCCTTCGACACAATCAAGTCTCGCGGCGACGAAGAGATCCCCGGGATCCCCCGGTTAAGATTTCATCCGCTCCCTCCCGCCCCCTCGCCCGAGTACCGGATCCACCTACGCCCCGCGTAGGTCCGACAATGAGTCACGGCGACGTCCTGGGAACGTTGTTTCTGCGCTAGCGGTTTTTGTCAGGCCGATCGCGTCGTGGCTGTCACTCCTCAAAGCGGAGAGGAGAGAAGAAGAGAGACTTCCCAGAGCGCGCCAACTCTCCGGTTTGCGTTTCGGCTCCTCTCATCGCGCCCTTCCCTTCCGATCTCGTCCGATCCGGCTGCGTGACTCCCGCAACAGACTTTGTTCCCCATCAGCGCGAATCTGCCTCGTTCAATCTCCTGCGCCTCTTCGTCGACGAATTAATTCGCTTTAGATGGAGGCTCGGATCGGATAATTTCTGTTTGTCCGGCGGACCTTTTGTTTCCTCTGCAGATTAACGAGAGAGAAGGAGAGACGGAGACTCTTAGGACTTATACACACACACACACAGGACTTTGAATATTCTTTTGCAATAATTCTGAAACTAGCTGAAAACCACCAGTGTTTGCTGGTATCTAAATAAAATTATCTAGATAATTATCTAAATAAAGAAATGGATCTTCTTTATCTAGATGAAGAAATACAAAGTATCTTTATCTTTATCTTGACAAATATATAATATATATTATAACACATTGGTTTAGAGCAGTTGTCCGGCAAGCGAAAGACTCGGGTTCGACTCCCGATTCAGCGACTTCGCCCCGATATTTTTCTCGCTTACATCTCTGCAGGAGGGTAAAGAGGGGTCTTATATAGTATTCTCGAATGGAGAATCTACCTTGGTTTATGCACCAAGTAAAATATATGCATATGTCTTATTTTCGCGTCTTATTTTTCGCGATTTATTAATCTTTATAAATTTTACGCACTATCATCCGCGGTGGCTCTTATCGCTCTTTTCTCATATATCGGTTGTTTAATATTATAATATATTTATAATGTATTAATCTTTATCTTTATCTTAACAAATATATTTTTTATCTTAGATAAAAAATATATGTCATCTTATCTAAAAATTATCTAAGATGACGTTTTCATTATGCAAAAGAGTTTTCCAGGCAAGCTTCTAAAAATCTATCTAAAATATCTAAAATATATTTTTTATTTGGAAAATAATATTACAAATATACTTTATCTTGTACTTGTTTTACTTAAATTTGTGCAATGCATTAATGTATATCTTATAAAAATGATACATGTATTGTTACACATTGATTATTGTATTATTAATATATTATAAATATAAATTAATAAATAAATATTTATCATATCATTTATATATCTTTTTGTTATTTAAATATTCTTTAGGAAAAGAGAAAGAATATGTGAATATTTATGATTTTAATATCCCATCTATAATCTGCGTCACATTTTTTTACAAATATTCATAGTCTTATAAAATAAACAAAAATATCTAGATAATTATCTAGATTATCATAATAATCATCTCATCTTTCATCTAGATTAAGTAAAAGTAAAATCACCTTTATCTCATCTAAGATAAATTTACGGATTTTTATTTTTATCTTTATCTGGATAATTTTGAAATTTTTTACAGCAAACACTGGAAACCACACGAGACGATGCCTCGTCTTTGTCATCCGACTCGTCGAACTTCGCAGTCCGTCACGCGTGTTTGCTTCCTTCAATTGCAGCTTGCTTCTTTTTCCGCTTTTCTTCTTTCCCGAAGGCCCATTGGGAACTCGCTTGATCGTCATGGTTTTGGAATAGCCATACCAGGGTTGCGATTTGCTTCGCATAACGCACTGTCGGGCGTCTCTCTAAACTTTCCGACGATGAGCTTGCCACAATCAGAAACCTTTGTGCTAAGTCTCAATTCTTTTCGACTCGTCGTTCACGAAAAATTATAAAAATTTATAAAAGCCGCAACTATATTTTGCCACACTGGTAATAAATATGATTTATTGTTTGATAAATAGACCGCATTTATGAACTTCGTGAAGAAAGAAAGAGCAGGTAAAAGGAGTATTTCTTTTTTTCCCATTTACTATTTTAATTTTTTATGCTACGAGATAGAGAGATATATGTGATTAAATTGAATAATTTAATTGCTTTAATGCAATACTAGATGAGTATAATATATTCCCTCAAAATTTAACGCTGCATTTATATCACCGTAAAAAATAATGTTTATTAATAATATTCTTTACTTAATTTAATAAAAGTTTTTCGAATATACGTGATATTTTACCAGAGTAATTTTACTAATTGAATAATTATTAATTAAACCGATATGATACTATTAGATGAATCATATTTTCGAAGAGATGATGTAACATTGAATTTTTATTATCACAAAATATGGCGATTATCAAATTCTACTGAATAAAATATATACAAGTCCATTAATTTAATGATATTTATACGACAGAAAAATAATTTTCTCTCAAAATTTAACGTTGCATTTATATTACCATAAAAAATAATGTTTATTAATAATATTCTTTATTTAATTTAATAAGAGTTTTCCGAATATAAGAAAATTAAAGCTAAAATATTTCAAATAATGTCTGTCTCTTCGTCATATTTTACATTTTTTATAATTGCTGCCACAATATTTTTCTTTCTCTCTTATTATCTTATAAATCTTACAAGTTATTTCATTTGAAGCATGAAATACGCGACGTCAAGTTTTACCCCATTTCATTGTCTTTCAAAAAAACGCTTTCCACCGCTTTACGATTTGCTGCCAGTAACGAGCAGATCGTAACAGGTCGTCTAACGTGAAAATTACTAGCATTGTGGTGATTTAATCCGATGAGGTTTACGAATTATACGTCAGTCAAATGCACTATGACAGTTGGCGATGCTGTTTTTCAACGGACGACGCCTGATTGGCTTGACGCAGAATACTTAATTGTCAAATCGATTTATTGTCGCTGAATCAGCTGACAGTTAAATGCGAAAACGCAATTTCTTGGAACTCGAGATTTCTTGAGCCGTTTATGGTGTCTTTTATATATTTTATGTCTTCTCGACGTCCGTTGCCGACTCGAGTCCAACTTTTCACCTGAATTTTCAAAATCCAACATTTTGATACTTTGAGCAGTCAACTCAGCAAACACCAAATAACAGTTATATAACTGTTATTAGTTATAATTTCCCACTCAACAATATAACTGTTACATGTTATATAACAGTTATATTGCTGAGTGGGAAATTACAACTAACAATTATATAAATGTTAATTGTTATTTGCGGAAAAAGCATTCTTTTTGAAACTAATTTATAATTTTGCCGAAAACTTCTCTGTTAGATGACTAAATGAAAAACTTTGTTCACTGTCTACTTGAGGTGCAAAATAGAGACTCAATTTTTGCATAAATTAAACCTATAGAAATTCTTTAGAACCCGTAAACATGAGAAAATTGGAGCAAAATTTCGGGGGAAGGAAAGAGAAGTGGACATATCATCTTGTCTGTCATATCTCTCTCGTTTCTTCTTCTCGCACTGTAGCTCTTTTAAATCCGCGCGACATCCTGACTCCGCAATTACGTTTATCGGAATCATGGATGGCGAGAAAGAAGGCGACAGGAAGAAAAATACAGACAAGAGGCGCGACAAAGAGTCCTCCCGCTTGAATCGCAGGAAAGGAGGCGACTCGTCGGACGGGCCATACGTCATAATTAAACAAAGTCCTGCGACAGGACCACCCAGCTAGCGGATCCACCCCTATCCATTAGCCTCTATTAAATCAAAGCCGGCGACGCAATAGTGGCTTATGAACGCGCGCTTATGAAATCAAAGTTTATGACCCGGCACTATCAAGAGAGGCGAATACACGCGTATCGCGGACGTAATTCCAGTACAGAAGCATAGAAAAGAAGCCCGCTTTCTTCTCACGCTCCCCGCGATCTCATGCGTGCGATTATTTCAGCGCTCGTCAGTCATCGTCCCGAAGATAACATTGTCTATCGCAAGAGAGAGCGAGAGAGAACGAGAGAGAGCTAAAGAGAGTTAAAGAGAGCTAAAGAGAGCTAAAGAGAGCTAAAGAGAGCTAAAGAGAACGAGAGAGAGTGAGAGAGAGCGACAGAGAGCGCAAAAGAGCTAAAGAGAGCTAAAGAGAGCTAAAGAGAGCTAAAGAGAGCGAGAGAGAGCGAGAGAGAGGAAGAGAGAGCTAAAGAGAGCTAAAGAAAATTAAAGAGAGCTAAAGAGAGCGAGAGAGAGAGAGCGAGAGAGCTAAAGAGAGCTAAAAAGAGCTAAAGAGAGCTAAAGAGAGCTAAAGAGAGCTAAAGAGAGCTAAAGAGAGCTAAAGAGAGCTAAAGAGAGCTAAAGAGAGCTAAAGAGAGCGAGAGAAAGCGAGAAACAGCTAAAGAGAGCTAAAGAGAGTTAAAGAGAGCTAAAGACAGCTAAAGAGAGTTAAAAAGAGCTAAAGAGAACTAAAGAGAGCTAAAGAGAGCGAGAGAGAGAGAGCGAGAGAGAGAGCGAGAGAGCTAAAGAGAGCTAAAGAGAGCGAGAGAGAGGGAGAGAGAGCTAAAGAGAGCTAAAGAGAGTTAAAGGGAGTTAAAGAGAGTTAAAGAGAGCTAAAGACAGCTAAAGAGAGTTAAAAAGAGTTAAAGAGAACTAAAGAGAGCTAAAGAGAGCGAGAGAGAGAGCTAAAGAGAGCTAAAGAGAGCGAGAGAGAGCGAGAGAGAGGGAGAGAGAACTAAAGAGAGCTAAAGAGAGCTAAAGAAAGTTAAAGAGAGCTAAAGAGAGCGAAAGAGAGCGAGAGACAGCTAAAGAGAGCTAAAGAGAATTAAAGAGAGCTAAAGAGAGCTAAAAGAGAGAGAGAGAGAGAGAGAGCGAGAGAAAGCTAAAGAGAGCTAAAGAGAGCGAGAGACAGCTAAAGAGAGCTAAAGAGAATTAAAGAGAGCTAAAGAGAATTAAAGAGAGCTAAAGAGAGCTAAAAAGAGCGAGAGAGAGCGAGAGAGAGCTAAAGAGAGCTAAACAGAGCGAGAGAGAGCGAGAGAGGGCGAGAGAGAGAGAGAGAGAGAGAGAGAAAGAGAGAGGAATTCATTATACTTTGCAGTCACGCGCGTTTAATGTTTAATGTTTTTCGAAAAACTTGCGAGTTAGTTTTCATAAAAGGAATGTTAGACGGAAGATAAAATACGCGTACGTTGTTTCCATAAAACATTACCGTAGCTATCCGCTGCACGTCATTCTCTGTGTGTAGAATTTTTTTTACGATATTTTTAAATAATCGATACTTTATCGTAAAACGGAGATGACGCGCAGTCGTTTCGTTCGAGGAATCTATTTTAAGGAAAATGCATATTTATCTATAAAACGAAAAAATCTATAAAAAGTAGCAATTCGACTTTAAATTAAAATTCTATCGAAATCTCTCGTTTCCCTCTCCAGAGATTAATCAATAAACATGAATTTTTATTTTCCAATAATTTTTATTAAAGAAGGCGAATAATTTGGATTAATGTCTACAAACGCGCATCCGATTTTAAATTAAAATACCATTACATTTCTCTTTTTCTCTTCCAGAGATTAATCAGTGAATAGAAAGATGAAAATATGAGTTTCTATCTTTTATTAATATTTTTATTAAACAGAAAGATTTGAAAAAATTTGAATAACGTATATCTGACTTTGAATTAAAAAATATCATATTAAAATTATTTTTCTTCTAGAGATTAATTACTAAATAAGAAATGAAAACACGAATTTCATTTATTAATATTTTTATTAAAGGAAAAAATTGAAAGAATGCGAACAACTTTGAATTAAGATATTATATTCAAATTCTTTTTTTTAATTAATTAATCAATGAATAGAAATTAATCAGTGAATGGAGGGATGAAAACAAGCTTTCATTTCTTATTAATATTTTTAAGAGAGAAAAATAATTTGAAGACGAAATAATGCAAAAAAATGAAAATATGAGTTTTTATTTCTTATTAATATTTTTATTAAACAAAAAAATTTGAAAAAATGTAAACAAATGTATATCCGATTTTAAATTAAAATATACCACATAAAAATTTTTTTTTCTAAAGATCAATCACTAAATAAGAAATGAAAACACAAATTTTTATTTATTAACATTTTTATTGAAGAAAAAAAAACAATTTGAAAGAATGTGAACGACTTTAAATTAAGATATCATATTAAAATTCCTTTTTTTAATTAATTAATCAATGAATAGAAATTAATCAGTGAATGGAGGGATGAAAACAAGCTTTTATTTCTTATTAATATTTTTAAGAGAGAAAAATAATTTGAAGGCAAAATAATGCAAAAAATGAAAATATGAGTTTTTATTTCTTATTAATATTTTTATTAATATTTTTATTTCTTATTAATATTTTTATTAAACAAAAAAATTTGAAAAAATGTAAACAAATGTATATCCGATTTTAAATTAAAATATACCACATAAAAATTTTTTTTTCTAAAGATCAATCACTAAATAAGAAATGAAAACACAAATTTTTATTTATTAACATTTTTATTGAAGAAAAAAAAAACAATTTGAAAGAATGTGAACGACTTTAAATTAAGATATCATATTAAAATTCCTTTTTTTAATTAATTAATCAATAAATAGAAATCAATCAGAGAGAGATAAAAACACAAGTTTCTACTTCTTATTAATATTTTTAGGTTTAGGTTAATTTTTAGGTTAGGTTAATATTTTTCAGGAAAAAAAAATAATTTGAAGGCGAAATAACGCGAAGAAACGCGCATCCGATGAGAGAAAAAGATCCTAGAAACGTCGTAAGTCACGGTACACGGAATTTCGAAGCGATTTTCTCGTCCACGCGGATCTCTGTCGCCGACAATGATCCAGATGCACACGCGTGCATCTGACGTTTCTCGATTCTGGCTGATAGAGGGTGGCTCATAGAAGACGGTCCCGCGGTATCCGGTTAAATTGGTCACGGACCGGAACACGTGTTTAGCCGGTATCCCTGACGAATCGCGGCACGTTTTTCCCACACGAGGAAGAACCTCTTCGATCTTGTTGTCGACGCTCTCGCGTTGTCGACGCGGAAGTCGCACATGGCCGGCCCGTTTCCTCGTATTTTGGAATTAAGCAAGCAAGAATAAACACGGCCCAAGTTGGCCAAATATTTTCTAGAGAGTACAAGAAGGTCTTGCGCCATTCACTCCCTCCGTCTCTCTCTTCATCTCTCGAGGAGAAGGTCGAAAGGTCCGACTCGTGTTAACACGAGCGGTTCCTCGAGCGTCCTCCTGTTTGCTCTTCGAATTTTTTGACAGTGAGTCGATTATCCGGCCTCTTGTAAGACTTTTCACGCCCTTGCCGGGCGTATCTCCTCGGATGGTCGCGGCTACATCGACTCTTGTACGTGTGCGATCCGAGATGTTTGCCCTCTTAGCCTCTCAGGTGGTTATCGATCGCGCGCCGAGCATCGTGTCGATGACAAAATTCATTTGCGCGCTCAGCTGACTCGTTTCTTTTTCTCATTAGCGATATTGGAGATAAAGGGCCGCCGTTAAGTACATCAAGGGGCGAGAGGGAAGGGGGATATTACGTACGTCGAAGCGCTCGTTGGGCGTCATCTTGTAAGAGAGCTCGTCAGTTGGTATCAGGGAACGTGCCGCGGAATAAATTTTGCCCGAGGATTTGTTTTATAAGCGAACAACGTTATCCAGATGCCACGCACCTCTTTTACGTTATAAAAAACTGCTGGAGAATTAATCGAATTGATACTTTTCATGAAATTAGAAAGTTATCGAAAAGGGTGATGAAAGAAGCTAATTTTATCATGAAATCAGACGCGTGAACATCTAATTCAATTCAAATATTTTCGAAATATTAATATTTTATAAATGTGCTACAAAAATATTCAGGATGTTTTGTATGTACAATCCCAGCAAAAAGTAGCTGAAAATTAATATTGACGAATATATACACTTTTGATGTATTTTGAGTAAGAAATTGTGTGGAATATTACAATTTGATCTTAGCTACAACGAAGAGATGTATTTTTTAATATTTATTGCGTTTTTACTGAAATATTCCGAAATTTTTTTAATCGAAATGACTAACTTTTGGCAGAGAATTTCGCCTTGTGACAGATACATGGCTAACTTCATTGAATTATATTTAATATCTTTTTATAGATATAATTATTATATATATATTATATATTATTATATTATATTATATATTATTATATATATTTTATAGATATAATTATAGATATAATTATTATATATATATATTTAATATCTTTTTAACCAGTTAATACTTGTATAATATTATTTAACAAAATATTTCCTCTGTCTAAACTTTTGCAAATTTTAAACAAATTCTGAATATTATTTCCATGTGTTTTTGTCATTTGAATCGACGTGATTATACGTTTCCCATAAAAACACATGCTAATTCGGTGCAAATTAAAATCCTTACAACTTGTGAACGCTTTAGTGAATCAATTTAAAAATTGTACTGAAGATTCTAAACATATGCAAGGACATTCTGTACAATTTTCATTAAATTCTTAATATTTTAAAAATAGGTACATTAAAAACATCCTTAACAATAATAATAATATTATTAATAATATTAAAAATATCCTCGAATAATGCAATAGTGCAATTTTCATTAAATTCTCAATATTTGGAAAATAGGTATAAAACATCCTTAATAATAATAATATTATTAATAATATTAAAAATATTCTCGAATAAAGTCAAAGCTAACCACAAATTTTTCATATAAAAATTAATTGTCCGTAAAATATTGTGATAATAAATAAATAAATAAATAAATAAATAAATATTTTGAATAAAAAATATATAATAATAATAAATATAGTGTATTTATTTTATTATTATTATATATTTATTATTATATATTTATTATATAACAATATAATAAATATAGTAAAATATAGAATAAATTGTTTCTGAAATATAATGATTTGAGAGGGATAAATGTAAATATATATTTTTATTTCCTCCATTTTTCTAAAGCGACATGTAAATCTTTAAATTCTTCCAGTCGCCTGATTATTCCTTTATATTTGCATAATATGTACATCAGATTGGACTTGAACAGAATTTTAATGTTAATGCAATTTTAACACACGTAGTAGAGTCATAAAAGGAAATATTTATATTTCTCTCACTACTCTTCATCTCGATGACAAAAAGATCAATTACATCTAGCTTCTTGGATGTTCGTGTAATTAAAGAAAAATATCAAAAAGCAAATATTACCTCCCGACATCCATTTCGATTACTCGTGCGCATCGGAACGATCTTTTCTCGACGGATCTCTCTCTCATCAATGAAATCAGCAGCTGCTGCTTTTTGTCGGCGGCGTGATTTCTCAGAATAGCTCGGGACATAAGGAATCGGCGATCGTGTCCCGAGGAATCGATCGGCCGAGGCGATGTGTACGGATCCGCGACCGATGGACGGCGATCCCAGAGCGATCCGAGAGATGAGCAGGCAAGAGGACAAGCTTCATGGGAGATGCCCCGTGAGCGGGCGAGACGAACTCGGATTAGACACGGGCTATGGGGGACTGCGCGCCACCCGGCTTTTCGGCCTGGCCTGGGATTCTACTCGAGTGGGTTCTACACCGGCCGGTTTCTCTCCACATCGCTGAATAGATCTAATTCCGTGTGGCTGCCTTCCTCAACATTTTGCCATTTCCCGCTCGCGAAACGAGCGAAACGGTAATCTCCTCTTTCTTCGCTTATTGTTGCGATATTATAAAAAAACGCGCGAAAAATCTCTCATATTTTTTCAACTCTTTGCACACAATATCCGCAATTGCACAATTCGTGATATATAAACTGCAGGAATTAAATATGATGAAATTAAACAAATTTATGAAATTATTAATTATTAATTAATTGTTAAGGATGTTTTAGAAGAATTTAAAAATTTACATGTCACTTTAATATTTAAAATTAAAAAATGGAAGATTTAGCACCGAAAGCACACCTTCCTCAACATTTTGCCATTTCCCGCTCGCAAAAAATGCGAAACGAGCGAAACGGTAATCTCCTCTTTCTTCGCTTATTGTTGCGATATTATAAAAAAACGCGCGAAAAATCTCTCACATTTTTTCAACTCTTTGCACACAATATCCGCCACAATTCCTGATATATAAACTGCAGGAATTAAATATGACGAAATTAAACAAATTTAGGAAATTATTAATTATTAATTAATTGTTAAGGATGTTTTGGAAGAATTTAAAAATTTACATGTCACTTTAATATTTAAAATTAAAAAATGGAAGATTTAGCACCGAAAGCACACCTTCCTCAACATTTTGCCATTTCCCGCTCGCAAAAAATGCGAAACGAGCGAAACGGTAATCTCCTCTTTCTTCGGTTATTATTGTGATATTATAAAAAACGCGCAAAAAATCTCTCACATTTTTTCAACTCTTTGCACACAATATCCGCAATTGCACAATTCGTGATATATCAACTGCAGGAATTAAATATGACGAAATTAAACAAATTTAGGAAATTATTAATTATTAATTAATTGTTAAGGATGTTTTGGAAGAATTTAAAAATTTACATGTCGCTTTAATATTTAAAATAGGAAAATGAAAGATGTAGCGTCGAAAGCACACCTTCCTCAACATTTTGTCATTTCCCGCTCGCGAAAAATGCGAAACGAGCGAAACGATAATCTCCTCTTTCTTCGGTTATTGTTGCGATATTATAAAAAAAACGCGCAAAAAATCTCTCATATTTTTTCAACTCTTTGCACACAATATCCGCAATTGCACAATTCGTGATGTATCAACTGCAGGAATTAAATATGATGAAATTAAACAAATTTATGAAATTATTAATTATTAATTAATTGTTAAGGATGTTTTGGAAGAATTTAAAAATTTACATGTCACTTTAATATTTAAAATTAAAAAATGGAAGATTTAGCACCGAAAGCACACCTTCTTCAACATTTTGCCATTTCCTGCTCGCGAAAAATGCGAAAAGAGCGAAACGGTAATCTCCTCTTTCTTCGCTTATTGTTGCGATATTATAAAAAAACGCGCAAAAAATCTCTCATATTTTTCAACTCTTTGCACACAATCCGCAATTGCACAATTCGTGATATATCAATTGCAGGAATTAAATATGACGAAATTGAACAAATTTATGAAATTATTAATTATTAATTAATTATTAAGGATGTTTTGGAAGAATTTAAAGATTTACATGTCGCTTTAATATTTAAAATAGGAAAATGGAAGATGTAGCGCCAAAAGCACACCTTCCTCAACATTTTGCCATTTCTCGCTCGCGAAAAATGCGAAACGAGCGAAACGGTAATCTCCTCTTTCTTCGGTTATTATTGTGATATTATAAAAAAACGCGCGAAAAATCTCTCACATTTTTTCAACTCTTTGCACACAATATCCGCAATTGCACAATTCGTGATATATCAACTGCAGGAATTAAATATGACGAAATTAAACAAATTTAAGAAATTATTAATTATTAATTAATTGTTAAGGATGTTTTGGAAGAATTTAAAAATTTACATGTCGCTTTAATATTTAAAATAGAAAAATAGAAGATGTAGCGTCGAAAGCACACCTTCCTCAACATTTTGTCATTTCCCGCTCGCGAAAAATGCGAAACGAGCGAAACGATAATCTCCTCTTTCTTCGCTTATTGTTGCAATATTTAAAAAAACGCGCGAAAAATCTCTCGCACACAATATCCGCAATTGCACAATTCGTGATATATTAACTGCAGGAATTAAATATGACGAAATTGAACAAATTTATGAAATTGTTAATTATTAATTAATTATTAAGGATGTTTTGGAAGAATTTAAAGATTTACATGTCGCTTTAATATTTAAAATAGAAAAATGGAAGATGTAGCGCCGAAAGCATCTTTCTCAATATTTTGATATTAAGATTTTCGTTTCCAAATGATCCCAGGAATCTACCATTAACGGCTAATTCGTTAAGTCTGGGACATCCTGTATAGGATACCCTTCGATCTTCAATTAAATTCAATTTCAATCGATTTTCAATTAAAATTCTTTTCGCAACACATCCGTAACAATCGAAATCAATCATCATTAATCTTTTTGAAATTTACAGACAATAATTGACTATTAATACTTACTAATGCAAAGAATTTTCTAACAAGATTCCCGAGGAACAATTCACTTCCGAAAAAAAAATATCATTAATAATTAATCATTTAGAATCGATAACTTACAAATACATCAGGTAGAAATCACGCGCGTATCATCAGCTTGTTACAAGTATATTGATTGTGATATAAAATGAACTAGCGTGTGACAGGAAGTCTAGGTCACCGCGGGTCTTCGATTAAAGTGCTTTATTGATAATGCACGTACGCGGTGGAACAAGATTTCGATCTTGAATACAGATTAGGTAAATAAAATACCGTACACAGAACGTGGACTTTTATGCCTGGTGTGTTTTATATTTATATTTAACTACCGTATAAAACGTGATGACCTGAACCGCGTATTACGAATCGGTTGAATATCGAAATCGCTACTTTTTACCGCTTCGATCGAACGCTTTATGGCGAGAACGCATGGGAAAAAAGAATCATAACTTTAAAAAAAATAACCGTCAACATGGAACATTGTGTATGCTGGATAATAAAACATTTTTTTTTACTCGTTTTTGCGTAAATACATCGTATACAGGTTTTTCCCGTATTTTGTTCTGCAGGGAAAGAGAGAAAAAGAGAGAGAGAGAGAGGGGCGATTCGATTTCAGACGAGTTGAAAATCTGTAAATGGATCCGCAATTTTAAACGAATCATGACATTCAATTTGTTCCGTCCATAAAAAGATGAAAATTCTTTTATCGCGATATTTTTTGAGCGAGCGTAAGATTGAAGCTAAATTAAAGTAGTTAGCGTTCTCGTACGAGAATTTCGCTTGTGAAAAATTCTGGATTTCTCACGAGTAAAATGAATCTCTCGTGAAAAGCACGCGCGAAGGGAACGCTCTTCTGATCATCCTGAAAAGCCTGACCTAATAATAAAAGGGAAGCTGGGTGGTATCTAGACCACCCTCGCGACTGAACACGTGTCCTTCATTTCCGTCATATAGTCCATTTAGCCGCGCGAGCGAGAAAAAGACAGAGAAAATTAAAAAAAGAGGGAGAAAATGTAAAGTAAACTAATTACGTATAAAATAATAGAGACCTGTTACAAAATTAATAAATAAATTTAAACAATTCTTAAGGAGATAATCTTATGAAAAAAAATTTATTTAATTTATTATATCGTTTCTATCAATCTTTTAATAAACAAAATTGAAACAAAAAATTTTTAATATACGTTTTAAGGATGTTTTGTATGTACAATCCCAGCAAAAAGTAGCTGAAAATCAATATTGACGAATATATACATTTTTGGTGTATTTTGAAATTGTGAAATTGTGGAATATTATAATTTGATCTTAGCTAGATTTGATCTTAGCAGTGCAGAGATGTTTTCACATTTATTGCGTTTTTACTGAAATATTCTGAATTTTGTTAATCGAAAGGATTCACTTTTGGCAGAGAATTTCGCCTTCTAACAGATACATGACTTCATTGAATTATTATATAATATCTTTTTATAGATATAATTATAGATATAATTATTATATATATATTTAATATCTTTTTAATCAGTTAATACTTGTAATATTATTTCATCAAATATTTCTTCTGTATCTAAACTTTTGCAAATTTTAAACAAATTCTGAATATTATTTCCATGTGTTTTTGAATCGACGTAGTTATACGTTTCCCATAATAACACATGTCAATTCGCAAATTAAAATCCTTATAATTTGTGAACGCTTTAATGAATCGATTTAAAAATTGTACTGAAGATTCTAAACATATGTAAAGGACATTCTGTACAATTTTCATTAAATTCTCAATATTTTGAAAATAGATGCAAAACATCCTTAATAATAATAATATTATTAATAATATTAAAAATATCCTCGAATAAAACCAAAGCTAATCACAAATTCCGTATATAAAAATTAATTGTCTGTAAAATATTGTAATAATAATAAATAAATAAATAAATATTTTGAATAAAAAAATATATAATAATAATATAATAAATAAAGTGTATTTATTTTATTATTATTATATATTTATTATATAATAATATAGTAAAATATAGAATAAATTATCTGTAAAGTATAATGATTTGAGGGGGATTATAAATGTAAATATATATTTTTATTATAAAAATAGAATTCTACAGTAAGCGCGATTGTGTCTTCGATGTGACAGTAGTTTGAACATTTTTTTGAAGTCTTTTTCAACATTTTGATATTAGAATTTTTCGTCTCAGAAATCTGCTATTAGCGACTGATTCGTTAAGTTTGCGACACTCTGTATATAAAGCTAACGTTGAAAACTTTTAAAGAGGGATAGAACCTAATACACGCATGAAATTGTTCGCAAGTAAATTTGAAATATGCATGTTTAACGAAAACAATTTCGCACGAGCAGCCGTTATAAGACACAATATTTATTATGCAAACTAAAATTGCACGGTTATGCAAATTTCTTTTAAATAATACATGAATAATTCGGATAATACGAATTTACGATATTTATCAATTTCACTGGTCTCTCAAAATTCCAAACGTTTTCGCATCATCTAAAGATAAATAAAATAAATATTGCGAACGATAAAAAGTAATTACTCGAGCATTGTCGGAATTTTTAGAACGATAAATCTAGATTCCGAGGTAGGGATTTAAAGCGCAGAGATGACAACGTTAACTCTGTATTAGACGCGAGCAAATCCCGGGGATGAAATTTGTCGTGTCCCGAGTAATTTCGAAGAATGCACACGTGGCCGGTAATATTTCTTGAATAAGTCTCGAGGCTGCCTCCAATAACACAACTGCGGACAGAGCCGTAAGCCTCGGAAGTAAGTTTTGCTACGCTCCACATAACTCTGCTCTTCTCTCCTTCTCTCTCTCTCTCTCTCTCTCTTTCTCTCCGTCGTGGACCCAAAAGAGGGCTCTTGCATATTTACCCTTGGCCTTGCCCTTAGCCCTCGTCAAATGGACCGTTTTATTCAGGAAACATTCCGTCGGTCCTTCATCTTCCGATTCACCCTTTGCGCCCTTTTGTCTCACAATTGGTATCTCCTCCCCGCAACGATGCCTTTCCAAGCATCCTCGACTCGAATACATCTAAAGACGGACAAGAGCCTTTTTTATTGAGGAATTAAACATCGCCGTTTCACGTTCGATCTCGCAAAATTACACTTTAATTACACTTTAATTTATTATACGCGACCAGTGTTTTCTGGTACAATTATCTAGATATTTTTGTTTATTTTAGAAGACTATAAATATTTGTAAGAAATGTGGCGCAGATTATAAATGGGATATTAAAATCATAAACACATATTCTTTCTCTTTTCCTAAGGAATATTTAAATAATAACAAAAAAGTATATAAATAATATGATAAATATTTATTAATTTATATTTATAATATATTTATAATATATTTTATCTAGATAAAATTATCTAGATAATTATCTAGATAAAGAAATGGATCTTTATTTTTAACTAGATGAAAAAGTACAAAGTAGTCTTTATCTTTATCTTAGATAAAAAATATATGTCATCTTATCTAAAAATTGTCTAAGATGACATTTTCATTATGCAAAAGAGTTTTCCAGGCAAGCTTCTAAAAATCTATCTAAAATATTCATATATTCATTTAGAAAATAATATTACAAATATACTTTATCTTGTACTGTTTTATTTAAATTTATGCAATGCATTAATGTATATTTAAAAAAAAATATAAAAATGCTATATGTATTGTTATACATTGATTATTATATTATAAATATATTATAAATATATTATAAATATATTATAAATATATTATAAATATATTATAAATATAAATTAATAAATATTTATCATATTATTTATATACTTTTTTATTATTATTTAAACATTCCTTAGGAAAAGAGAAAGAATATGTGTTTATGATTTTATATGATTAAATATATTATAAATATATTATAAATATATTATAAATATAAATTAATAAATATTTATCATATTATTTATATACTTTTTTGTTATTATTTAAACATTTCTTAGGAAAAGAGAAAGAATATGTATTTATGATTTTATATGATTAAATATATTATAAATATATTATAAATATATTATAAATATATTATAAATATAAATTAATAAATAAATATTTATCATATTATTTATATACTTTTTGTTATTATTTAAATATTCCTTAGGAAAAGAGAAAGAATATGTGTTTATGATTTTAATATCCCATTTATAATCTGCGTCACATTTCTTACAAATATTTATAGTCTTCTAAAATAAACAAAAATATCTAGATAATTATCTAGATTATTGCAATAATCATCTCATCTTTCATCTAGATTAAGTAAAAGCAAAATCATCTTCCAATATATCTCATCTAAGATAAATTTACGGATTTTTATCTTTATCTTTATCTAGATAATTTTGAAATTATCTACAGCAAACACTGTATGCGACACATTCACCGGTTTTTCGACATAATTAATAATCGATACAAGGTATCACATTGTAAATAAATTGGAGAAGAATGTCCATTTTACTCTGTTCGTAATTAAATTACTTGTCGTACGGGTATTGATTAAATATGCGCGATTTTTAGATTTATTTTTATCGAACGCCCGGTACATTTTCAATTAAACGTCAAGCTTGATTTTCGGGGCGCTATTAGTTAACCGCTTATAAATTTAACAGTGGGAAAGTGAATGGCACCTGGAAAATTCGTCGGCGAGATATCTCTCTCTCTCTCTCTCTCTCTTTTCTTTCCCAATACGCCGTGTATTTTAATGGCGGAAAGTGCAATACGAACGCGGGCGGTAATAATAAACCACACGGAACACTCAGTTTGATATCATTGCTCGTGTAAACGTTGCACGGGCGCCATTAGCGTCCTTTATCTCCGACAAGTAAATTTTCCAGGACATTTATTGTCAGTGCTTATGGTTAACGCACTCGTGTACGGGCATCACAAAGGTATCTTTTAAGCTGATACTAATTAAGCGTCGTCGCGCTCATCTTTATTAGGGCTCGGCTATAGATATCCTACTTACGTTGCGTTGCATAACATGATATATAACTTTAAGGTATTATCCCTCTCGCTGCATCTAATCGATCGGTCGAATTTCAGGAATTATGATAAAAGTGTAACTACAATGGCGATCAAATTGTTTGCGATTCGCATTATATATTCTAAACCTAACCTAACCTAAAAGTATGCACAATAAAAGTAATATTAAATATAAATATTCAAAAATATTCCTGTAAAAATGTGTAACACCATTTATGCATTTAAAAATACAGGATGTTTTTTAATAAATGCGAAAAATTTTAGGAGATGATTCTTTGTCGAAAATTAAGGCGGGTTTTTCATATAAACATATACTCCTACATCCTTTCCTGTGGAGTACATTCCTTCAAAAATGAGAGAAAAATTAAGTTTCATTTTTTTCTCAAATTTGGAACAGTGGAAGTTAAAGAAATGAAAATAGGTGGATATTTTCTACTAGTAAAGAGGTTATTTATATAATATTTAATATTTAATATTTAATATTTAATATTTTTTCAGTCTCTTGTATTGTTATAAGGGGATGAAACTAGCAATACTTATTCATTTTTTTATTACAACTTTTTAATGGGCTGGAATATAATTATCTAAAAATGTGCATTAAAAAGTTTGATTTATTTAGAAACTTTTTTATTTCTTTTATTTTTTTCATAAAGTAAAAGAAAATAAATAGTTTTCAAGAAAAAAATAAAATACGCAATCTTGTACAGCACGATGCTAAATAGCATAGGTTTCGTATTAAAACAAGTTAAATTTTAAAATCAAAATAAAATTAGAGTAAAAATTTGGAAAATTGGAAAAAAATAAAATTATAATAAAAACCTAAAAAATAAAAACCTAATTTTTAACCTCATATTTGGAGGAGTGTAACTTCACAGAGAAGGAATATATATTTAGGAATATATTTAGAAATATATATTTATATTAAAAATGTATTTTTAATATAAATATTAAAAATATTTATATTAAAAATATATTTATATTAAAAACCCTTCTTAATTTTCGACAAAGAATTATCTCCTAAAATTTTGCGCATTTATTAAGAAACACCCTATATAACACAGCTACTTAGTTTTTCTTTCACGAGTATTTCTGTCGACAGACACGAGTGACTTCCGGAACGATTCATATTTATCGCTTGTTTATCCTTCAATGTTGATTTTCCGCATCACTCATCGTTCCCATTACGAGGAGCATTTTCGTGAGGGTCGCCCTGTATCTTTAATGACCTTTGCGCCCCTTATGCTTTCATAAATTCGAGCTATACTCGATCTATGTACCAAGCGAAACGTATTGGATAAATGCGCGATATAATTCGAGTAATCAAAGATTTTTAATATTTAAAATTGCAATCATGGAAATTAAATATCGCGGAAAATAATGCTCTCTTAGGCAACGTATTATTTGGACAAAATTAGAAAATAATCGCATTTACGTTCGCTTTGTACTTTATAAATGTTTTCATAAATGGAGCGTCTCTTTTAATGTACATTAGCCTTAACACAGTGAGGATCAATTATAAATATATATAATTTTTTTTTATTTATTTTTATTTATTTCTTTTCTAAATATTTATACAGCTTTTGTTTAAATTATTTAAATATTTTTCACGGTCGGTTCCTGTTGGAATTATTAAACGTATCGCGGATAATCTGCAGACTTTGCAACATGTGCGGGCAACGAGAGAACTTTTAGTCGCTACGTCGGCGTATTGTGTCGTAATATTATCGGTGCTATCAATAATTATAGAAAATTTCAAAGTTTCTGCCGTGGGGCAGTCGCCTGTGTTAACGCGAGACACGCGTTACGACACACGAAAGAAACGTTACGCCCCCTTCTCCGAGAAAACACGACGGCGAAACGATAAGATCCTCTTTTTGGCGGCCGTCGTACAATGTATCCTTCATCGTCCTGTCGGGATTTGGAAGTGACGGAGTCGTGCATGCCCTCTCTCGGTGCTTGATGGGCCCGTTGTGGTGCAATCAACCCGAATAAGGTAGAAAAAGAGAAAAAGAGAAGGAGAGAGAGAGAAGGGAGGGGAGGGGATGCGATGTGGGAGGAAGGACGAGGGTCATAGAATGGGCACTTAATACGGAATAACTCGTGTGATGCGACGATGACTGTCGAAAATCGACGTGGCCGAGAGATCCCCCTGGCCTGGCGGTGTAATTGCCACAGAAATTGACACAGGGTCGGCCGCGCGCGGACGGGCTCGTTTATACTTTTTAATCAAAGCAGAGGCTGTGTTGTGCATTCGCGACAAGACGATTATTATTTATTTTTTGCTCGTTATCGCCCATCGATGTTATTTAGCGTTGCGTGTACCTTTAACGAGCACGATGACTTTCTCTCTCCTCTCTCTCTCTCTCTCTCACTCGTCGTTATAAATCATCGAATATTATCTATGCGAACAGTCTGTAGCCGACTGGGCGCCAAAAAGTATCGCAAGAACGTAATAGACTTTTGGAACAAGAAGCCGATTTGCCGGCGATTGTCGCGTTGCTGGTAATTAATCCCGAAACGACGACCGCGTTCTGCGAGACTAGTTCGTTATCGCCAGTGTTTGCTGGTATCTAGATAAAATTATCTAGATAATTATCTAGATAAAGAAGTGGATCATCTTTATCTTTAACTAGATGAAGAAATACAAAGTATCTTTATCTTTATCTTAGATCAAAAATATATGTCATCTTATCTAAAAATTGTCTAAGATGACGTTTTCATTATGCAAAAGAGTTCCAGGCGAGCTTCTAAAAATCTATTTAAAATATCTAAAATTTTTGAGGAACTTAAAACTTAATAACTTAAAAGAACGCCGTCGAGTTTTTTTCATTCTGTTCATTTATCTAAATTTACTTAAATTTACTTGTACTTGTTTTACTTAAATTTGTGCACTAATGTATATTTTATAAAAATGATATATGTATTGTTACACATTGATTATTATATTATCAGTGTTTGCTGATATCTAGATAAAATTATCTAGATAATTATCTAGATAAAGAAATGGATCATCTTTATCTTTAACTAGATTAAGAAATACAAAGTATCTTTATCTTTATCTTAGATCAAAAATGTATGTCATCTTATCTAAAAATTGTCTAAGATGACGTTTTCATTATGCAAAAGAGTTCCAGGCAAACTTCTAAAAATCTATTTAAAATATCTAAAATTTTTGAGGAACTTAAAACTTAATAACTTAAAAAACGCCGTCGAGTTTTTTCATTCTATTCATTTTATTTAAATTTACTTAAATTTACTTGTACTTGTTTTACTTAAATTTGTGCATTAATGTATATTTTATAAAAATGATATATGTATTGTTACACATTGATTATTATATTATCAGTGTTTGCTGATATCTAGATAAAATTATCTAGATAATTATCTAGATAAAGAAATGGATCATCTTTATCTTTAACTAGATTAAGAAATACAAAGTATCTTTATCTTTATCTTAGATCAAAAATGTATGTCATCTTATCTAAAAATTGTCTAAGATGACGTTTTCATTATGCAAAAGAGTTCCAGGCAAACTTCTAAAAATCTATTTAAAATATCTAAAATTTTTGAGGAACTTAAAACTTAATAACTTAAAAGAACGCCGTCGAGTTTTTTCATTCTATTCATTTTATTTAAATTTACTTAAATTTACTTGTACTTGTTTTACTTAAATTTGTGCATTAATGTATATTTTATAAAAATGATATATGTATTGTTACACATTGATTATTATATTATCAGTGTTTGCTGATATCTAGATAAAATTATCTAGATAATTATCTAGATAAAGAAGTGGGTCATCTTTATCTTTAACAAGATGAAAAAATACAAAGTATTTTTATCTTTATCTTAGATAAAAAATATATGTCATCTTATTTAAAAATTGTCTAAGATGACGTTTTTATTATGCAAAAGAGTTCCAGGCAAGCTTCTAAAAATCTATTTAAAATATCTAAAATTTTTGAGTAACTTAAAAGAACGCCGTCGAGTTTTTTTTCATTCTGTTAATTTATTTAAATTTACTTAAATTTACTTGTACTTGTTTTATTTAAATTTGTGCAATGCATTAATGTATATTTTATAAAAATGATATGTATTGTTACGCATTGATTATTATATTATTAATATATTATAAATATAAATTAATAAATAAATTAATAAATTAATATTTATCATATCATTTATATATCTTTTTGTTATTATTTAAATATTCTTTAGGAAAAGAGAAAGAATATGTGTTTATGATTTTAATTTATCCCATTTATAATCTGCGTCACATTTTTTACAAATATTTATATATATTTTTACAAATATTTATATATAAAATAAACAATAATATCTAGATAATTATGTAGATTATCGCAATAATCATCTCATCTTTCATCTAGATTAAGTAGAAGCAAAATCATCTTCATCTCATCTAAAATAAATTTACGGATTTTTATCTTTATCTAGATAATTTTGAAATTATCTACAGCAAACACTGGTTATCACTTCCAACGGGGGTGACTTCATTAATTTACATCGAGAAATTCTACGTAGACAATTCGCTATGAATAGGAGGTTCGAAGAGTCTCCCAAAAGTGATCATCGATCCTTCAAGACACCGTTGAGTCTTATCTTTCCCCTCGCTTTATCAATCTTTCAATTTTCATCCTTATTAAAATACCTCGTGATTCAATTAAAGACGCTCATGGACGAGCCGTACAACGCGGCTGTTGTCTGAGAAAAATTACTTATCGCGTAGCCAGTGAGTTTATTTTGAAATCATGCCAACTGTCGGGAAAGACGTTCTAACTTCTTGGGCCGACGAGGCTGATTTGCTCGTTTTATCTCGGCCGGCGTTCCTCGTTTTTGATCCCGGAGCGAGGAGAAACTACTCACTTAAGATAGAGTATCTGCCTCGTACACAACCGAATCGAGTCGGGCTCCTATCGCGAGGCCCAGTGCTGCTTGTCGTCGTGAGCGAGCACGTCATCGTTCTAATTAATTCCAACGCCCCACGTTCGATTGATCAAGATATAGCGGACGGTGCAATTAGCGGTTCTTCCATCGTAGCTTGATTGATGCACCGGCGTCTCCGCTTGTTCCGTCGACGTGACGCAAAAAGGCGAAAACCGATAAGGCGCGTACTGACTTGTGCATTTTTGCGACGTCCCTCGACCGTCCTTATAGTAATCGGCTCTGTGAGAGGCAGAAGGCACCCAAGTGCCATATACATGTTGAAAGATTCACGATAGTTTACGAGAAAATAAGATAAAAATAAAAGAAATATATAAAAAATAAAAGAAATATATATTTAATTGTTTATTAATATTTATTAATAAAAATAATATATCCAAGTATTTAAGAGGTTCCCTCATTGAATGGTGAACTTTTACACGATTAAAGCGTCCTCATCTAATCCTCCCGTATCTCTCTCTATCATGTTATTTATAAAGAAGATGCACTGCTTTTTCCACTCTACTGTACCGATATTTCAAATATATACGGACCGAAATTTTTGGGCACATGCTATTTATTAATTAGACTATTAAACTCAATTTTCACAGTTCTACAAGTTGTTTTATATAGTTGCATAAAAGTTACAAAATATTTATACAAGGCTAATATCTTTATGAAGTGATAGCTTTAGACGCCATAGAGATTTAAGAAGTCGATATATAAATATATAATTTTATACTTTTTTTTTTCTCAGTATATAATCAGCTTGCCCGTGTCCGTTTGCATCTATACTTCAACCGTAGAAAAGGATTTTTAATTCTATATAGACGATAATTAATATACATATTAAGGGAATCCCTCAATCTATCTTTTTTATCGACAAAATACTGTAATTTTATCGATAAAAAAGATAGGTTGAGGGATCCTCTTAATATGTATATTAATTAATTAATTAATTAATTGTATTTATTAATTAATAATAATTTATTAATTAATAATATATATATGATAATAAATAAAATTAATACTCGAGATAAATCACTTGAAAAAAAAATTGCAGAAAAAAAAGCGCTTTAAATTTAATTCCCTCTTCGAGTTAATCGATCGAGAGGAACTGTTGCGGAAAGATTAGCTATAAAGATGCTATAGAGATTTTTTTTTCGAAGTTACAAGCATGCATTGCACGCGTTCCCCTTCTCGATAATTAATAGTCACGGGGGGGATTTATTTGCGCGCGAGGCAAACGGGCAACGAGAAACGGCCTCGTTCACACGAGGAGAACTGCTTAGCACACAAATCTTTTTGATAAACCAAGACAAGTGGCGGATCATGTTCGTGCTCAGACGTGGAGCTGCCTTCTTGCGTTAAGACGCCAACATATACCAAAATGACTAGAGCGTTTCTGCTTAGCGCGAATCGCTCGTGTGTGCGCAGAAAATATCCGATTCAGCATGAATACGTACGTCAAAGAGATGGGAAGAGAGAGAGGGAGAAATAAGGTATTTCTTACTTTAACAATAAAAGTACCGGTGCTTGAGCTACCACGCGAGATCCTAGCATAAATTGAATTGTAAGTTAATTTTCAATTGATCAATCGAGAATTATCCGGTGTAGAAGAGGAGGGATTCTAAATGGAATATAGAGACGAGTGGCAGACTAATCGTTTAAATCAGTGATTCCCAAACCGTTTCCAACTGACGTCTGCTTTCAAGAGGAATGTTTCATTGCACAGTAAAAAACAAAATGTTAATTATAACATTAATTGATTTATTTATATAACATTAGTTAATTTTGCACATCCACTCTAAATTTTAATTTAAAATAACTCATCATATGTTACTTATTAAACACAAAATTTATAATGTTGACAAATTTAAAATGTTAAATAATTAACAATACTTTACATTTATTTTTGTTATCGTGACTTTAAGTGTAACGTAAAAATAACATACAAATTAATTAAAAATTACATGAAAAAATAATTGCAATAATTCGTAAAAAATGTTGAAGACATAAATATATAATAGTAATTATTTACTTAAATTATTTGTAATGGAACTTTTGATTTTAGTAAATTTGATTATTTTTGTTTGTCAAAGTTGAAGATTATTTCAAGATTCATTTTAACTTTTTTAGAATGTTAAACTGATTTTGAAACATGTAGATTGTTTAAAATGATTACGTTAAAAATACTCGAAATAATATTCCATTTCTAAGAGACATGTACAAAGTGTTAAGTTATGAAGGTGACATAAATGTAACACATAAAAACGTTAACATATAAATCGTATGTTAATTTTACATTAAAGTACTAATCAAAACGTGGTGACGCAAGAAAATTTTAACATATGGACCCAATTTTTTACTATGTAAAAAATCAACTAAGTAAATTGTTTGTTATTTGTTAATGTAAATTGTTTGTTAATTGTTAATTTATTTATAATTAAATATTTATTTATATGTAAATTGTTCGTTAATTTATTTACTATTAGAATTGTCAAAATATTTAAATTTCAAATAGCTACTTTAAATAAGGTCCTTACCATCCCCTTGTCGTCCAATGCTCCCTTCGAATTTTTCAGCGTCTTCGAAAGATCCACTTTGGGAATCACTGGTCTAAATAGACATCGCGAGAGAAACTTCTAGGAATTAATTTTGCTTTTACAACGTTCTTTTTTTTTTTCGCTTTCAGAGAGCCGTGAATTTTGATGATACAACGGACGGGAAGGAGGAGGAGGGGGGGAGGGGGGCTAATTTCGTTGTGACTTGAAATTTTCTGACACGCCGCAGCGAACGAACGGCATGTCAGGCTTATTATTGTGTAGCGCCGAGAGGCACGTCTTCTAAGGCGTGGTCCCATAGTTGCATTCATAATCTGATAAAGATTCCCGAAGCGCGCTTCCGGGCCTAATGAATCCATGTTATATGTTAATAAGCAACCGCCTTTAGACGGACGTCAAAGGGTTTGGAGGCAATTAAATTGACTCGTATGTACACAGCTTAATCTCCCATCCAGTGCATTTTGCTCAACATCCCCCGAGCATCGTCCCACCCTCCCCCATCGGCTCTCATTTATCTTACGTTCGCGATCCCGACATCGATCCCATCGTAGGCTCCCGCGTTCCGAGTCGCAATTGAAATTATTCCCGGCGATTTGTCGCAGGTGCGCCGCGAGTTTTCACGCACACGCGGCACTCGCTCTTAATTCAAGCTCGCGACGACTAAAAACAAAAAAAAAAAAAAGAAAGATGGCGGGCGTGACGCGCCTATAAATAACCTCTGGGACGCGAAAGTAAAATCCGAAATCGAAAATTAATAATCCGAAATCGAGTTTTAAACGCGATTCACCTCCTCCCCGAGAGAGAGAGAGAGAGAGAGAGAGAGAAAAAGAGGAGCTCCAAAGACGAGCGAGTTCCAATTCCATCGGGAATTTGCGGTCTGTCGAAAAGTAGGAGAGGAGCTCGCTCGATTACCTCCTCTCCCCCCCCTCTCCCCTCCCCCCCCGGTACTTTAATTACCAAACGCATCTACGCGCCGCGTAATTTCATTCGATATCAGCGAATCGTATTATTATACCATTCGCTTTACCCCCGTCTGGCGAATGTAATTTGCCCGAGAGCGTCCCAAAGTCGTAATGTCATTAGCCACGGTACGGCTCTTTTCCGGCATCCGTGGCCCACGGGGCGTTCAAATATCTGAATCTTGTATATACGCAGCACGTGCATGTGCACCCGCGCCTCCGGAAGCTTCCCTTCGGGGGGGGGGATGGGGGGAGGGATGCTCCACAATATTCCATACCGTCGCTTGCATCCCCGATAACGCTATTTAGCGAAAGACACGCGAAGGCGCGATTTCTCTCTCTCTCTCTCTCTCTCTCTCTCTCTCTCTCTCTTTCTCTTTTTTTTTTTTTTTTAAGCGGCAATTCTCCCCCGACGACGAAGCTCTAACTTACGTCACCGAGTTGCGTTTAAGCGCGTGACCTGAAACGGTGATGCCCGAGAATCGGGAGGAAATCTCGAACGCTTTTTTTCCAGCCGCCCGGAAACGATAATATCACGAGTCTGCAAAAAAGGGGGTCAAAATTTCTTTTTAAGATACAATAGTGATTCTTGACGTAATTTTGTGCGCTGAATCCGAATCTGGCCGCAGAATTTGCGTAGCACGTCAGGTTTTTGAGTCATTTGTAGTTGAATAGCCCAAAAATCGCTATTTTTTGGCCAATTTCATGAATTTATTGTGAGTAAACCAAATCTTTTGATATATTTCTGTCAATGGCATCGTATAGTACTCACCTTCATCTTTCGAATCTACTTTCGATTACCGCCGCACGATTTTTTTTTCGATCAGATATACAAGTTATAAGACTGGTCATGCAAAGGGATCCAATAAGCCATTCTAAATCAACCTGCCACCTCTCTATCTCACTACGAATCAAAATTGGAGTAAAAATATACATTTTTAAATATTTTCTGTCACCTTTTGAAATTGAAAAGGGCGCATCCAATATGGCGAATAGAATCAATAAAAAGGCATAAAGTTTAGAAAAATTTATCAAAATGTATAACAACTGTATTAGATATTTCTTTACAATACTTTTTCGAACCTGACATATGTCAGTTTTTTCAACTTTCAACATCATGGATCTACCATATTGTTGTCCATATAAATTTTCTTTAACGTAAATTTTCTTACAACGTCATACTTATATATCTCAGCGAAGAAAAATCGTGCGGCGATAATCAAAAGTGGATTTGAAAGGCGAAAGTGAGTATTATACGATGCCATTGGCAGAAATATTTCAAAAAATTTGGTTTCCTCGCAATAAATTCATGAAATTGGCCAAAATAGCAATTTTTGAGCCATTCAATTACAAATTATTCAAAAACGTGACATGCTACGCAAATTCGCGGCCAGATTCGAATTCAGCTCACAAAATTATGTCGGAAATCACTATTGCATCTTAAAAAGAAAAACCTCGCAGGCCTGTGTATTCGGGGCGCTGTTAATATTTTTCTCTCGCCGAGGGTATATTTAGATGCTTCTCTCTTTCCGTCTCTTGCGATTCGGTCTCGGGGGAGGAGGACAGTCGTCCTATCCTTATGAAGGCGTTCGGCGCACGTACGCGCAATTTAAGGGTCGACGATACCTGTTCCAGATACCTCGATTTATGACGTAACGAGGGAGAAACCAGAAGCAACTGTTGTATCTCGGGGTGTCCATTCTTTTTACACGGGAAAAAATTGTGCGTCATCGTTATCATTATTGTCATATTTGCGCAAATCACGACAAATAATCTATTGATGAATTTGCTGAGTTATGCCAATTAATGCAAATCGAAAACGGCACGATTCTAAACGAAAGAAGTCGCTTGCGAAAAGGATCGAGCGGCAAAACGACTTGGAAATTAGAAATCTATCGATCGCGGAATTGAAAGAAAATTCGCTCGATCGCACTTTCCGGGTCTCCGAGATGATTTATCATGATTTGACGAAATAAATTAATTAATATTAACGAAGAGATTCGCGGAAAGTACACAGTAAAAAATTGCGCGTCCATATGATTCATTAAAATTTTCTTGTGTCTTCACCACGTTTTGATTAGTGCTTCAATGTAAAATTAAAATACGACCTATATGTTATTATTTTTATAACGTTTTCATGTATTATATTTATGTCACCTTAATAAAAATATACATTTTTCGTACGGCATTCCATGTCCATACATTTCTAGTTTTTGTTTATAACTCGAAAATTATAGATAAGCTCGATACAATTTTGTTAAAGAAAAATCAACCGCAAGATTCATCTGAGAATTTGTCATTAAAATTGAATTACTTTTTGTATGCGTATGTATATGTGTAGATAGACTAAAGAGAGGTATACATACCATCATATTCGAAGATAATTGCGTAATATGTACAAATCGATGCGACATAGATGATACATGATCAGGTGATAGGTGATCAGTGTTTGCTGGTATCTAGATAAAATTATCTAGATAATTATCTAGATAAAGAAATGGATCATCTTTATCTTTAATTAGATTAAGAAATACAAAGTATCTTTATCTTTATCTTAGATCAAAAATGTATGTCATCTTATCTAAAAATTGTTTAAGATGACGTTTTCATTATGCAAAAAAGTTTTCCAAGCAAGCTTTTAAAAATCTATCTAAAATATCTAAAATTTTCGAGGAACTTTAAAACTTAATAACTTAAAATGAGAAAAGAACGCCGTCGAGTCTTTTTCATTCCGTTCATTTATTTAAATTTACTTACTTGTACTTGTTTTACTTAAATTTATGCAATGCATTAATGTATATTTTATAAAAATGATATATGTATTACACATTGATTATTATATTATTAATATATTATAAATATATTATAAATATAAATTAATAAATAAATATTCATCATATCATTTATATACCTTTTTGTTATTATTTAAATATTTTTTAGGAAAAGAGAAAGAATATGTATTTATGATTTTAATATCCCATTTATCCATAATCTGCGTCACATTTTCTACAAATATTTATAGTCTTATAAAATAAACAAAAATATCTAGATAATTATCTAGATTATCATAATAATCATCTCATCTTTCATCTAGATTAAGTAAAAGCAAAATCATCTTTATCTCATCTAAGATAAATTTACGGATTTTTATTTTTATCTTTATCTAGATAATTTTTAAATTATCTACAGCAAACTCTGAGGGTGATACATAGGTATAACATAAGATGATACAAAATATCGTCACCACATGACAGAAACTTTTCGGAAAAGAATATCTGTTCGCGTTCCACAAAACATTTTGTTTATCGTCTTCCACTTAATCAGCTGATACGAATTTCAATAAGACGTACGAAGCGACTAAACCTTCGGTTACCGCTGCCGGTTGCGTGCATTGTTGCATAGTCCTGTTAAAAAACAAAGTTCTAAAATAGAAATAACATGAAAGTAATCATCTGACAAAAATAGTTTCAATCGATATTTTGTATCTGAATAATTCTCAGCTACATGGATTTGGATGCACGCTCTTTTTCCTATTTGCATTTGTTTTTATTCAGTCTTCACCTGATTTGTATATACTAGACAACGCAAAGCGCAACTTAACACTTTGTACATGTCTCTTAGAAATGGAATATTATTTCGAGTATTTTTAACGTAATCATTTTAAACAATCAACATGTCTCAAAGTCAGTTTAATATTCTAAGAAAAGTTAAAGTGAATCTTGAAATAATCTTCAACTTTGACGTACAAAAATAATCAAATTTAATAGAATCAAAGGTTTCTATTACAAATAATTTAAGTAAATAATTACTATTATATGTTTATGTTTTCAACATTTTTTTACGAGTTATTGCAACTATTTTTTCATGTATTTTTAATTAATTTGTATGCTATTCTTACATTATACTTAAAGTCACGATAACAAAAATAAATGTAAAACATTACGTCAATTATTTAACATTTTAACTCTGTGAATAAGTAACAACGAATGAGTTATTTTAACACAAAATCTAATTTAATTTAATTTAATTTAATTTTTAATTCAATTTAATTTAATTTAATAGAAATTCAAGTTGAAATAATTACTATTATATGTTTATATTCTCAAAATTTCTTACAATTAATTGTAGCTATTTTTTCATATAATTTTTAATTAATTTTCATGTAATTAATTTAATTAATTTATATGTTATTTTTACATTACAATTAAAGTCACGATAAAAATAAATGCAAAGTATTATGTCAATTATTTAACATTTTAAATTTGCCAATAAGTAACATACGACGAATAAATTACTTTAATTTAAAATTTAGAGTAGACTTTCTGGGACATGTGAAAAATGTTATAATTAATACTTTATTTCTTACTGTGTATAAAATACATTTTTCTAAACGTCACGTTGCATTATATCTGTCAAATAATTCGAGAAAGAGGTGTAGATTGTATATCCACTTAAATTTTGACAATCGTTGACGTATCACAGACATTTCCTTTACAGTTGTCAGAGATTAAGGATTATTATTTAGCGCGACATTTTCGAAAATTCGCTTCTTCGCTCTAATCCAAATTGCATGACACATGTCACCGTCGCCCTGGTTTTCCGCGGACGAGAATTACTCTACGGTAAATTATTCTGCGTCGCGTTTCTTCCCTCCTTTTCTCTTTGCCTTCCTCTCGAGCTACCGTCCTTGCTCGACCGCAATCGCGAAGCTGAGAAATAATCAAAAGCGCACAACGAAATCGCGACAAAAGAATTGCTCCTCTCTCTCTCTTTCCTTCTTGTTTTCCTCGGAAAATATAAAAATTAAAGTCGTGGACGACAACGTTAAATTCGCAAATTAAATACCAGCAACGCAGAGATCGCGCAGATCGGGCCGGATGTAGAGAAATATCCGAGAAAGAGATGCGATACATTTTTGCCTAATATCGTCGGGATATACATATGTATATTGTAATTGAATTTCAAATCTGCTCTACATACATGCAGATTCAACCATATCGCCGATATACGCTATCGATCAGCAAACGACCGTATAAATTTGCGAGACGCATTACTTCTTAATGACAATACGAGAATCCTTCGCTAACATCTCCAACACTGAGACTTTCCAAATATCGGAGGCGAAAAAATGTTAATATTTATTTTATTACATTATTTAATTATTTAATTTTTAATTATTTAATTATTTAATTTTTTAATTATTCAATTTTTTAATTTTTTAATTATTTAATTATTCAATTTTTTAATTTTATAATTATTTAATTATTTAATTGTTCAATTTTTTAATTTTATAATTATTTAATTATTAAATTATTTAATTACATCTATCGAATGTGCCATCGGAATCGGGAATTTTGTAGGATTGATTGAAAACCCGACGACATTTTTTTCTTTTTTTTTTCCTTTTTTTATAAAACAAACGTGTTTATTTTCATGGTTCTTTGAATGGAAAGTTGCAATTAATTTAATACATATTTAACAGACTGTGAATATATAATGCGTGTGTTCCGATGAGCGTATTTACAACAATATAGTATTAATTAGAATTATACACTCCTAAACGCGCGATTATAGTTGAGACGTATCCACGACCAGTAACGTACGCAGCGCTGGTCTTGTGTGTGTGTGTGTGTGTTTGTGTGTATATATGTGTGTACATGTGTGTGTTTGTGTTTGTGTGTGTGTGCTCGGAAATATACGAGTATTTACAAAATTAGATACAATATTTACAAAGAGTTGACTTACAGACTAATAAGCGTTATGCGACCGTTACTTTATCAAGACAGTCGTGAATCTTTAGGAACAGGCTCTCGCGAGGTCTGTCCGTCATTTGACGCTTAACGATTCGCCGTCAAAAATCGTCAATCCCAATCGGGGGGCGATTGATAGCGAACAAATGACCCAAGAGTGGCACCTCGGGGCGGTTCCAAAGAAGTGTCAGTGTGCGCGAGGAACTTTATCGTAAAATTTTGAGTTCTATAATACGAGAGAAAATATATTTTCGTACACGTGCGCTCTCCTATCATCGTTTCGACCACTGGAAATTATATTACTCGACAATGTGTGTGTTTCGCGTGCGTTTTTTACGGCTCGAAATCTACCATGTAAACATGATTCCTTTCGATGCCCGTTTAAAAATCAAACGGATGAACTGAAAAGCGACGAAAAATACAATATCGCTTCTCTCGCGTGTAACGTTATTCGAGCATCGTTGAAAAAGGATATAAATATTCGCAATTAAGTTGTCAAACGCATATAATACGGTTACATCGCTAATAAAGTAACCAAGTATCACGTGTAGAATATATGAAATAAAAGCGTATCTGAAATAAATATTTATATAAATGGAACATTTTTTACTCTTTCATCCTTTGTAACATCGTTTTGATATTGTTGTTGCAATCACTGTTTAGCGAATGAAAAAGAAAATTACTGTGAAAAAGATGCTTTGGAAACAAAAGGAGAATAATTAATATTCGCAAAATGACGTTGTGCGTCAGCTGCCGATTACATTCACTTATCATCGTATTTGTGCAAACCACGACAAATAATCTATTGATGAATTTGCTGACAGTTATGCCAATTAATGCAAATCGAAAACGGTTCTAAACAAAAGAAGTCGCTTGCGAAAGGGATCAAGCGGCAAAACGACTTGTAAATTAGAAATCTATCGATCGCGGAATTGAAACAAAATTCGCTCGATCGCACTTTCCGAGATGATTTATCATCATTTGACGAAATAAATTAATTAATATTAACGAAGAGATTCGCGAAAAGTACACAGTAAAAAATTGTGAGTCCATATCACTTCATTAAAATTTTCTTGTGTCATCACGTTTTGATTAATACTTCAATGTAAAATTAACATACAACATATATGTTATTATTTTTATATATAACGTATTTTTTTATAACGTTTTCACGTGTTACATTTATGTCACTTCATAACTTAACACTTTGTATATGTCTCTTAGAAATGGAATATTATTTCGAGTATTTTTAACGTAATCATTTTAAACAATCAACATGTCTCAAAGTCAGTTTAATATTCTAAGAAAAGTTATACTGAATCTTGAAATAATCTTCAATTTTGACGTACAAAAATAATTAAATTTACTAAAATCAAAGATTTCCATTACAAAAAATTAAAATAATTACTATTATATGTTTATGTCCTCAACATTTCTTACGAGTTATTGCAACTATTTTTTCATGTAATTTTTAATTAATTTGTATGTTATTTTTATTTACATTGCACTTAAAGTCACGATAACAAAAATAAATGCAAAGCATTGTGTCAATTATTTAACATTTTAACTCTGTGAATAAGTAACTTTTAACTTAAAATTTAAATTAATTAAATTTAATTTTCAATTTAATTTAATTTTAATTTAATTTTTTGGACCTTCTGAGACATGTGAACAATGTTATAATTAACATTTAATTTTTTACTGTGTATTGGAAAGATAGAGATGTATGTACAAAAGTAAACGAATAGTCTTAATTATGCGCGCGACTCTAAATCTCGCTCGTTATAAGTTAAAAAAAAGAGCGCAATAATGTAGAATCTAGATCGATCGCGGATATCGCGTCATTATTTACAAGACTTAAACCAGAGGAAAGTCTCTCAAACCGCGTCGGCGGAACTCGCGAGTTCCTCGAGCAAGTTCGAAACGTGCTAAGTATTTGGTCGTGACTTGGAAGAACGTTGCGCAACGATATGAAAAAGTAGATACCGCGAGAATGGAATGAAGACCATCGTCTCGTTTCTTTCGAAAAGGAAAGGTCAAGCCGTTGAGTCTACTCGTCGCTACATCGATAATAAGCGCAAGGCATCGAATCGACTTGGTTTACGTATATAACATTACTTAGGCGCGTTCGGATCAGCCGCCTGTCATCGATCAGCTGATCTAGTAGAATCGTAAAGGTACGCTGTACACAAATTCGGCCGCGACAATCCTTTCACATCCCGATCTCCTCTCCTCGACGAGACCGGGAGAACCGCGACACGGCCGGGCGATCGCGCCTCGAACGACCGGAAGAGCGAAGGATGAAGGGGAAGAAAGAGTCGGTCGGTCTATCTCCTGCCGGATCGGAGCACGATCGCCGCCCTTCTGCGCTAGACGAAGTAAGTACGCGGGTTGCCTGGATGCGCGGGGGCGAGAGCCTCCCCCGGGGGCGCGGTGGGCACGGGCGGTTCCGGTATCGTGCTATAGAGGTGGCTGCCCCTGGAGAAGAGACTGGCCGGTCGACCGTTCCCCGCGTGCAACGTGCTGTAGCCGTGCTGATGATGCGGGTGATGCTGATGGTGCTGGTGCTCCGCGCCGCTGTCCTCGTCCTCGGTGCGGCTGGACGCCGAACTCACGTAGGTGGACTGCGTGGGCGTCGGCGTGGGCGCGTGATGCACCGGAGCGAGGACGCCATTGGGCTTGGTCCAGACGTCGACGGCGACGGACGGCGCCGCGGTGTATCGCGTCGGCGTGCGATTGCGGTCGTTGACCTTCTTGCTGTCGCGCTGCCGCTTGTCCACCGAGTCCGGCATCGCGAACCTGAGCTTCTCCCAGAACCTCTTCTCGCCCCAGATCACCACCGTGCACGTCTGCAGCAGCAACTGCAGCTCCGGGTCCCGGGTGGGCGTCTCGGTGGCCAGGAGGACCAGGACTCGGCGCTTCCGCGAGGTGGGCCTGATGTTCTCCAGCGCGGTCCTCAGAGCGGCGCGAAACTCCACGTGCTGCCACTCGTTCGCCAGGAACACGGGCGAAAAGATGATGACGATGCGCCTGGCGGCGGCCGCGGCCGGTGGCAGCGCCTCCTGAGGCCTGGCCGGTGGCAGATCCCGCCAGTGTAGGCAGAGCGCCAGGCCAGCCTGCTCGAGCTCGGCTGCGAGGAACCTGGAGACAAAGTCCTCGTCGCGTTCGCTGTAGACGATGTAACCGTCGTACATTCGGTCCCTCTCCTCGTCAGGCGGCGTCGCCATCTTGCCGAGCCGCAGACCGTAACGCGCGTGGGCCCAGAGTCGCACGTCCTGACGAAAGACAAAGGCCAAGGCGACGAACAGGCAGATGACGATCACGGTCACCAGCGCGCCGGCGAGCAACGGCACAAAGTTGCTGCCCAGCAGCGGGATCTCCTGGATGCCGCGACTCACGGCTTCCGTGGAAGGGTCGCCGCATCGCACCATGGCCTGGGCGAGGGTCTCGACCCCGTCGCGGCAGTACATCTTCTCCGGGTCGCCCCGGTGCTCCGCGAGCCAGGCGCGCAATCGGGCGGCGTTCCCGCACTCGCAACTCCAGGCGTTGCCTTCGAGAGCTACCCTGGTGCCGCCGCCGACGCTCGGCAGGGCCTCCCACGGGCGGAAGTCGACGATGCGGTTGCTGTCGAGTCGCAGCGTCTTGAGATTGTGCATCTTCTTGAAGGTCGTGTTGCCCACGGTGGCGATAGCGTTGTGATCTAGATAGAGCTCCGACATGTGATCGAGCTGCTCGAACTCGAAGCCCCGGAGCTCCCGTAGCGCGTTAGCCTCGAGATGGAGAACGCGCAGCGCCTCGACCCCGTTGAACGTACGATTGTGTATCGCGGCGATGCCGCTGTTATTGAGATACAGTACCTCTAGACGACGCTTGCCGATGAAAACGTGGCTACCGAGGTCGCCGAGCTCGTTGCCGTCCAGGTAAATCTCCGTCGCGTCCATGGGCAATCGCTCGGGCACGTGCTTGTATCCAGCGTTGGAGCAGTCGACGACGTTGCTGGACCAGCTGTGATCGTGATAGCACGAGCAATTGTCCGGACAGGTCATCTCGCAGTCGCACGCATCGAAGTCGCAGCAGTGACAGAGAGCGAAGCAGTGCGCGTCGTATCGGCAGAGAAAGTCCTTGGGCTTCAGGGACACGAGTGGACGTCGCGGCGTGGCGCGTGCGTGCACCATGTCGCACGTCACGTCGTTGAGGTCCATGACGCGCGGATGCTGGCGCGACCGGGCCATCTCGTTGATCCGCGGCAACCACTCCATGGTGCAGTCGCAGACGATGGGATTGTTGCCGATGTAAAACGCGGGAAGCTCCCGGCTGTCCGGAACCGTAGGAAGAGTCAGAGCGCCAATCTCCAGATTCCTAATCTCGTTGCCGTAAAGCACCACCTTGTCAAGATTGGGTTTTTGCTGAAACGTGCCACCCGCGACACTTCGTATTCGATTGTCGTTCAGGAACAGAGTTTCCACGCTGTCCGGCACGTTCGCCTCCGTGAGAGCCGTGATGAGATTGTAACTGGCGTCCAGCATTTTTATTCCCAACGTGTTGCGCTGCATGTAGTAATCGCCCAGCTCGCTTATCTGATTGGCGTGTATGTCCAGCCATTCTATGCTGTTAGGTAGATGACTATAGTCGAACCATAGTAACTTATTATCGGACACATTCAGCCAGACGAGCGTCGAGAGACTCGTGAAGGCGCCGCGGATATCCGTCAATTTGTTCCCGTCCAGTCTTATTGCGCGCAACACCGAATTAGCGGAGAAGGCACTCTGTTCTACGTGACGAATGATATTGTTAGCCAGATTGAGTACCTGCAACGCCGGCAGGGACGCGAACGCCTCGCGCGACACATTCTCCAATTTGTTGTCCACCAATCGCAAGCCATACAGCTCGTTTAAGCCGGAGAACGAGTCGTTGTCGATCCGCGATACATGATTGTTGCCGAGATCGAGGGTTTTCAGCGACCTCAGCACGCGAACCGCGTAGGGGATCTCCGCCAAAGCGTTCCCGCTCAGGGAAAGATCCTGAAGATCCGTGAGATTGACGAACACATTTCTATGTAAACTGCGCAGCCTGTTGCTGTCCAGAAAGAGCTGCTGAAGCGCGCCCAGGCCGATCGTGTGCGAGGGTTCGAACCTGACGATCTTGTTGTGAGACAACGTCAGCGTGTGCAAGTTGATGAGCGAGGCGAAGCAGCCCTCGAGCAACGTGTCGATATTGTTGTGCTCGAGCTTGAGGATCTGCAGACTGGTCAGATGCTTGAAGACGTACGCGTCGATCTTGGTGAGGGCGTTGGACGATAGGTCGAGATTGACGAGACGAATCAATCGCGAGAAAGTCCCTCGTTTCACCCAGTGACTGGTTAGCTCGTTTCCGCTGAGGTCCAAGTCCTGAAGCTGCTCGAGACTGTCCAGCAGCTCGGGCGCCAGTACCGCGAGGGAATTGTTGCTGAGTATCAGCTCTCTCAGTTCCTTCGTCTGGGCGAACAATTCGGGTGGCAGTGCGACTAGTCGGTTGCTGGACATGTTAAGGGCTCGTAGGGACTCGAGACCGGCCAGAGCGTGGTCGCCTACGGATGCGATCGCGTTCTCCTGTACCTTCAAGACGCTCAAACTACGTAGGCTACTGAGCGCGCCGTCGAGCAAGGCACTGAGGTCGTTGTTGCTGATGTCCAGGATCTCGAGATTCGACGTGCAGGACTCTATCCGATCCGACAAATTCAGGGACCTGATGTCCTGTAACTTGTTGCGCGTGAGGTTCAACCACGCGAGGCTCTGCTGGACCGGGCAGAGCAGCTCCGGCGGCAGCGTCCACAGATTGTTGTCGGCCAGATCGAGGTACTTCAGACTCGTCAGGCCACGAAGCGCGTCGCGATCCAGCTCCAGGGTCATGGTCGACAAATCCCCATTTCGCGTTCGCAGGAACAAGCTGCGAAGGTTGTGCACCGACGAAAACACGCCGCCCGGAAGATGACGGATCTTGCACGAATCGACGCGCAGTTTCATGAGTCGCGGCAACGACGGCAGGAGATCGTCGATCTCGCCCTCGTGGAAGCTCTCGTCGCTGCACTCTAGACCCAGGGACGTCACCGAGTCCGTTTGTATCGTCGACAGGTTGCCGATGAGACCAGGCACGTCCGCGATCGTCCTCACTCTGCAGACCAGCTCCTGCTCCCCATCCTCGCCGTCGTCCTTTCTCCACTCGCAGCCGCTCGGCGCCTCGAGACTCGTGATGCTGCGACCTCGCACCGCGTCCAGCAGCACGCCCAGGATGACGACGACGAGGACGATCGGCGATCGTTTAGGGCAACGGCTATCCATCCCGGTCCGTCCCGCTGATGATCGCGCACCTGATACAAGATTGTCGAGAAGATGCTCGAGTATAGACGCTCGCACCGTCACGCACTCATAGTCACCAGCACTCGGTGCGTTTCAACCGCCTTCTGACACTTTCCGAAACTCTTGGAACAACACGATCGCAAATGAAAGGAAAAAAAAAGAAACGTAGGGGAATAAACTAATCGGACTCTTGCTCGCCGTCGGCGAAGCACACCCCGCTCACACGATCCACGATCTCGTCGTCCGCTCGCGCCAACCAACCGGGCACCGATCGCTCATTCCTCGATGAACGAGCGGACTATCCTCGCGTTTACCCGACGATGCGATTACTACAGTCGACGGCGACGACGGCGACGGCGACGGCGACGATTGCTACGGTCCGGGGAGAACGACATTCCACCGCGGCGGTCGGAGTGCAACTGAGTTGAAGCGGGTCTATCGACGATCAACGGAGTATCCCGCATAACTAGCGGCATGCGGCTCCCCACCACTGGCCACGTTGTCCCCACCACTCGGCGCGCGTGTCCCTCCGCGCGCGCCCCTCCTCGATCGGCCCCGAGACAGAGACGGCGCTCCTCTCGACGGACGTTGGATGCCACAGGCTGCCTGAGGATGCAACAAACCAGCTGACTGACAACGCTACTTACTAGGTAAACACTAAACTAGTTCCTGCTAGACGCATCTAGCGAGCTTCTCTCTCTTTTTCTCTTCTTTTCTGTCATCTCTCTTTACCACCTAACCTAACCAGCCGAAATAAAACATCGTGAAAGGATCGAACCGTTTAAGCGAATGTTAAAGGAATATATTTTATTTAATGTTATTTAATGTAACCTAAAATTGTGTACTACAAATAGCTGAGAAAACTAATAAAGGTCAATCAATCAATCAAAAATTCCTCCTGTCTCCCGGGCAGATATTTTCTCCACCCTGGGCGAAGATCTTTCGAACCCTCGGACTAAGCGCTTTTGTCTAATAGGAAAGGAGCAGTCTCACGAACTTTTCACAGAATAAACACTCGCTTTTCCCGGGAGTGATGATTCGTTATTTTTTTCTTTTTTTTGTTGCCGGTTTCGTGGTTTGAATCTTCAACCGTGGTTCGCTTTCGCGAAAGCGTCCCCGAGAGCATTCAAGACCACCGCGACGTTGCATGATCGAGGAGGATTTGTTGCAGCCTCGTTGGCGAACGTGAGCGGGTTACCCGCGAGAAAGTTTCGTCGCAGATATGGATATTTTCCAAGTTGGCATTTTAGACGTTGCACTTTGCTACGCATATGACGACCGTCATCGTGATTACGCATGTTGCTCGCGAGGGCTGATAATATCGACGATCGAATCCGATGATAATCAAACTTACTTTGTAAATTACTAATTGGTGTTCGCGATGGATGAGTTTAATCGATATCGGCCGATGAGTTTCAAAACTAACGTCTAATTGCTACATTTTCCCTCATTAAAGTTTATCCAAAGCTATTTTAAAAATAATAGTCTCGCAACTTTACGTAGTAAAGTTTAAAAAAGAGGAAAAAAGAAAAAGCGGTTGCACACACACACACACACACACACACACACACACACACACACACACACACACACACAGTATATATAGAAACATCTTCTATTAGATACCTCCAAAAGTGATTGAGACTTTTGCCGCCATCTGCGTTTTAGTTAGTGAACTGAAACAAGGCGGCTTTTAGATAATGATAGTATGTACTTTTACCTATGTTTTGCCTTTTTAATGTTTTTTAAAGATTGGATGTTATAAAACGTGTACGTATGTTTATGTGTGTGAAACAGAAAAACAGAGAGAGAGAAAGAATTCTTAAATAACGTTGACTTGTATTATTTTACATGTGTATATTTTTTCAGTATTCTACTATTTTTATAAAAATTTAATACACATAATTTAATATATGCATATATATTTATTAATAAAAAATTATATTTATTAATAAAAAAAACTTGAAGAGAAAAATATACTGTTATATTTTTTAAATGAGAAATTTGAAGAATGAAAACAAAAATAGGAAAAAATCTTTGAAATTTATTATTCTTATTTTTTAATTCAAATGTCTTATTTCAATATCTAGCTATTGCATCACATCTTGAAGTTTTAGGTAAATTTTTATTAATAAACTTGGAGAGAAAAATATATTATTATATATTCTGATTAAGAAATTTTTAAAGAATCGAAAGAAAAATAGGAAAAGTTCTCAAACTTATTATTATATTTATTATTACTATGTTTTTATTATGTTTTAATTGCATTTTAATTATCAAATTTCTTATTTCAGTATCAAGTTATTGCATTATATCTCGAATTTTTAGATAAATTTAATATATTTACGCTTTTAAATATTTATAAGCGAGAGAATAATAAAATTAAAAGCTAGTATATTTTAACAATACAACAACCGTGGGAAAAGTAATTAATTATAAATATTAAATCTCTAAATATTTCCCTTCTCTCATAAAGTGTCTGAAAATATATATATTTTCCTCCTCATGAAAGAAAAACTATTAAACCCAAATAACAACATTCCGTCCGAACTAGAAACGGGGGTGTTTGGAAAAATAAAGGAAAAATCGTTAATTAAAGGATTAATATTCACGTATGAGCGATACTAAATGCATATTCCCCGACACGTCCAACTTTTCCTTGAACTTATATCCTGAGCGACGGCTCTTCATCTGTCGCGGTGTAATAGCGTACGAGATGATGAATCACGCGAGTAGGTATGCTAGATACGTGAACGCACGGGATTATAAATTCGAAGTCGTACACCGCGTGTATGCGCACTCGCGATGACGGATGGAGGCATTCATGGATTTAAACATACAGGGTTTCCACACTTCATTATGTATTTACGGCTTGTCAGCGTGATATCATTCCCTCGTCACTCCCTGGAGGAGAGACCGAGACCGCGCGTCGCAATTGGAATATTTTATCAGAGTGTGACTAACGGTTCTTTTTCTTTTTTTTCAAGCCTCGAGCCGCTCTATTACGTGCGTATTTTCACTTAGCGTGATTCAGGTACGAGCGGTTCCTTTGAATCACACTCGGGTATCGATTTCTATGTGAAACACAATTCGCAATGAGATTGGAATTAAATTACTCTACTATTAAACCTATTACTATTATTACTACTAAAACTACTACTATTACTATTATTAAAAAACTACAAAAATATGTTATCTTTTTGTAATTTTTTAGTTTGAAATAAACAACAATTAATAAGAAGGAAGTTCTGTTTCTTTTCTGCGCCCCAATTACCTGTGCATCTCTTATATCAATTTTTGATTTAATTTTTATTTTATTTGAGCCAAATTCGCAACTATTAATTTTAATAAGATTGGAGTTTTTTTTTCTCCAAATAAAGTACATTAAAAGCGCATTAAACAGTATCTGAAGTAGTAGAGGCAGCGTGCAGTAACGCGAGGAAAAATTCATGGTCGTGTAAATGAGTATCTCTTTCTCTCTCTCCTTTCTTTTTTCTCTTTATGGAAATATCGGAGGAATAATTTAGGCGATGGATGACAAAGTCTTTGAGTTATCCGCGAGAGAATGAAAGATCTAAATAACCGTGCAAGCGTTCGTAGAATTTGGGAGCAAGTCTTTTCTTCTCGTTCCAGCAACGTGCGTACTATCCGTTGAAATTTATGTCCGCGTTAGTTCTTCTCGTGTGCATGAGGAGCGGCCGGAATGGGCTCCGGTCTTCTTATTTGAATAAGCATTTTTTCCTCCCCTCTCCCGAGAATTCATTTTACGGGAACGCGGCCATTGAATGACCGAGAGGTCGATTTTCGGTGAAAAATCCGCGGACTGTGAACCTTAATAACCCACAAATTACCCTCTATCGATCTCTCGCGGAGAGAAAAAAATTTTTCTACAATAATATAATGTAGGTCAGGGTGAGCGAATTAACTTTGCGCGAAAACAGGTCTCGTAATTTACTTAATACACGGCAAATTGGGGCCGAGAGCGAAGAATTTCCTCTTTGAAAGTATCCCGTCTCTTTGATCGTCCGACTGGGGACATAAGTTGCAAGACGGACACCGAGATATGACCTATTCTCTGTTTTCCACAAGACACAGTTTTACAAAGGCCTTTCCGAAAACCTCTTTCTCTCTTTCGCCAGTCAGCCGCGAGAGAAAGAGCGGAAAGGAAGAAAGTAACGGAAGTCTCCCTCTTCAGACGAGACTCTTCCTTTGAGAAGAGGAGCGGCGGGTGTTCCCTCGTGAAAATCGATGATCGAATCCGCGGGGAATCCCAAGAAACTGTCCAGTGGAGGCGCAAGGGACAGCTCTTGGGACGACGCTCGTGAAGATTTCCGTTTCGGGCATCGATCCACCCGGACGTCGCGTCACTTTCACTCGGGGAGGTCAATCGGGGTTAACGACGAAAAGTGTATCGCGTCACGAAACGCCGCCGGGCACCAGCATGTATAAGTACTCGAAGGGCGCTCCTACGAACGGGCACGACCGGACGTACGTACAAAACGGGCGAGAGGAGAGAGGTGCCTCTCCTGGAAGAAGTTGACGTTTCTCATGCATGCATCGTAGGCCGGCTGTATTTCGCAGGCGGAGCTTTTGCGCTGGAAAGACCGCCTGCCGACCGCCCCTGTGTGCGTTTCTTTTCATCAACGTGGCGTGCAGGATAGTCCGCTAATGTAAACTCGCTCCCGTGTGAATGGCGGTGTTTGACGTAAAGGTGTCAAACACCGTCAGCATCCGCTCGACCTCCCGACGCCGATTTCCCGGACGGAACCAGGACGGTGACGGTGGTCTGCCGCCGTCCAGAGATTGTCTCTCCAGGAGACCAAGTTGGAACGAATCGCGAGAAAGTACGCGATTAGGAACGATAAAGGTTCTCGCATATTGGAGCCGCAACTGGCGCGACTCCAAGAATGCCGAAAAGAGGTTGAGCGCTTGAAAATATCGCAGCTGAGAAAGTATGAGTGTATACAGTAGCCAAAGCATTATCGAGAGAGTATAATTTTATAGGAATAGAATGGAAGCGTTGAATTTCGTTGATTAAGTCGCGCTAGTCTTTTTTAACATTCCAATATCCTGCGCTAATTTTATTATCGAAGACATCGATTCTGTCCGTTCTTTTAATTCGATTAATTACACAGGCCGACAAACTTTGGCCAAACCTCAAACCCAGAAACCAGAATATACTTTTCCGAAAGTTTTCGACGCGCTGGGTTTGAATTTGAGGTCAAAATTTCTCTGGTGACTCAGGTTTTTGAGATATTCTAACCTCGCAAGGTAATTTTTTTTCATAAAATAATAGTTTTATAAAACAATAGTTTGTTTAAACAAATTGTTTAAACAAATTGTTTAGACAAATTAAATTTGCAAAACTGTCAAATGTCAAATTTCGAATCAAACTCAAAAATGTCAAATTTTGAATCAGCGTACATCAAAATCCTTTAAAAATGTATATTTCGTGTACATACATTATATACTTACCTGATGCTATTCAATTTCCGAATATCAAAAATGTCAAACTACTTAATTTGAACATTCAATTTCTCAAAGATAAAAAAAGATATCCGGACAAATCAAAATGTTTTTTTAAAGAGGAAGAGTAGTTCTTTCGGACCATTAATGGTTTTATGAAAAAAAAAATTACCTTGCGATGTAACATAATCTCAAATATCTCGAAAAACCGTGATTTTGGCACCTTTATATTAGAATATTTCGAAAACCGGAGCCATCAGAGAAATTCTGACTTCAGATTCAAATTCAGCGCGTCAAAAATCTTAGGAAAAGTATATTCTGGTTTCTGGATCTAAATTTTATCGGTCTGTGTTATCGAAACGAGTATCATCATTATGTCTGGGTTTTTTCCTACATTTCACATGCTTAAATTATTCGCATTAGATTATTTGTATAAATTGGAAAGAGGCGTGGAATTTTAGTTTCAAGCAACGTTTGTCAAAAAACCAGTTTATGGATTTAATTATTATTATTATTATATCTGAAAAGATGCATAAACAGAGAGAGAGAGAGAGAGAGAGAGAAATTATCATTACTAATTGTATTCTTGATTTATGAAGTCCATAATCAATCAATCAGCCATGTCACGCGAAAATCAATGTAAATGCACGATGTGCATGATGTATGAAATATTTTTTGCCCAACAAGTCGGTCAAATCATTTCTCACACTCGACTCTCGTTTCGTTGCATAATCCATCGTTCTAGACATTATCTCGATGAAGCTTTCGTATCTACTCCTCTTTCTCTCTCTTTCTTTCTCTTCTCCCTCTCTTTTCTCTTCTTGTGTTTTCTCCTTTGGTCTTATTATGACACTCGGATCACAATGTAGCCTTACGCAATGCGAAATATCGGGAAGCCCGAGACACATTGGAATGTTCGATTGGGAAAGCAGCTGCAATATATAAATATAAGATCTCTCTTGGAGGCGAACAAAGTTATAGTCGGATATTGGTAACCGAATCTTCTCCAGCGTTATAATGAGATCACAGCCACAGAACGCGGAGGTATCTCGAAGGTATCTCGAAGGTAGGTATTATGAATTGATTTTGAAGACCGCCGACGGCGACTTTCCGCCAATCGATTGCAAGATTCGCCGCGAGTTTCGGAATGTTCCGGGATATTTGAAAATTTCAGATAATCTCGGAAATTCTTGGCGTGCCCGATAAGTAAATTTCCTATCGCCGATAGTCGCCAATAGCTATCCTCGAGAATGTCCGATGTCTTGAAGCTAACAAATCAAGGACACAAGAGGTATCCTCCTCTCGCAATATTTAGTTTTAAATATGATCACGTTTTAGGAATTAGATAATTCTCAATCATTCGAAACGTGAAATATATCGGGTCTCTTAGTTTTTAAGTGCGAAAAATTTTAGATGATTCTTTGTCAAAAATTAAGGGAGGTTTTTCGTATAAACATATACTTTTACATTCTTTCTTGTGGAATTACTCTTCCAAAAATGGGGGTAAAAATTAGGTTTTTATTTTTATCTCAAATTTGAAACAAGTTAAAGAAATGAAATTAGGTGGATATTTTCTATTAGTAAGAAGATTATTTATTAATATTTTTTTCATCCCGTATTGTTATAAAGGAATGAAACTAGCAATCCCTATTCAATTTTTTATTAGAACCTTTTAATGAGCCTTTTAATGTGATCATCTAAAAATATGCATTAAAAAGTTTGATTTATTTAGAAACTTTCTTATTTCTTTTATTTTTTCATAAAATCAAATCAATACTTTTCAAGAAAAAAAATACGTTATCGTGTTGTGCACAATGTTAAATAGCATAAGTTTCGAATTACGAAAAGTTAAATTTAAAATAAAAATAAAATTCTAATAAAGAGTAAATGTTGGAAAAATTGAAAGAAAAACAAAATTATAATAAAAACCTAAAAACCTAATTTTTACCCCCATTTTTGGAAGAGTAACTCCACAGGGAGGAATGAAGTACATGTTTATATGAAAAACTCAATTTAATTTTCGACAAAGAATCATCTCCTAAAATTTTGTGCACTTATTAAGAAACACCCTGTATATTGAATAACAATTATTTTTATTTCAACTTTCTTATCACTAATGTCGCTCGAATATATCTCTCCATTTTAGATATGTATCTCCACGATAACTTTAATGCCAATTTCTGCGAACGCAGACCCTCGCAAGATATTCAAAGATACCGCAACCATTTGACAAGCTACGAGTCGATCAGATATTCAGCGACCTCAAAGCCATATCGTGGACACCCAGCTCAAAACGATCGACATGGATATACGCGAATCAGATTTTGGAATGTAATCGCGACGAGGCGAGCGATTTCACCCCGAAATAGGCGTTTTCATGACCGAGATTTCGGGGGGAAAAACGGGGGAGAGAGAGATCAGCGCCTCCCTTTCCCGCGTAAAATGTGAGCGACTCTTTGAATCTTCTCCGATGTTGATTTGTACGAACACGCGGATGTGGATCTCGCATTGGCGCGATCTTCGAGGGATGCATCGAGGGGTGCTCTCCGCGAATGGAAAGATCGGAGGCTCCCTCGAGATAATTCACGGAACGATCGTTACACCTCCCTTCCTCATCCCTCTGTCGGGAAGCCATTAATCCGACACCCGGTATGGCGTGTCTCGCAATCCGACCCGTCGACGGCGATGTAACGTTCGCCGATTCGCGTATCTCTTCCCATCCGGTCCATCAGATAAGCGACGTTGTTTTCGGCAGCTATGCGGGACGTCCGAGGAATTCGAACTGAACTTCTCGTCGTCGACATGCAAAATCATCGAATTCACGAGATACAGGGTATCACATGTTTATTTCGCAAAAAAAAAATAATGTTTCCTTTCTATTGATTTTTCTCATGAAAAACAATCATTGGAATCGACTTTCCGCGCAATCTATAATTGAGCCGAGTTAATTGCAAATAGGATTGCACAAGACCCAAGACAAGACAATATTCCTAAAAATATTGTATTGAAAATTTTCAAAAATTTAAATCTTGTCTTTAGTGAATATTGATAGCAAAAATCTCGTCTTGTATTGTTTTGTCTCGATTTTATTAACAATTTTTTATCTAATATTAAAAAATTATTTAAACAATATTTAACATAATTTTTGTAATATAATTTGAAATAATTATTACTATTGTATTATATTTTAATTATAATTATTACTATGTAATCGATATAAATGTCGTCTATTTATATAAAAAAACATTTATTGTTTCATAAAACAGAAATTAATAACTATTTACAGATTTCAAGGGAATGGGCAGATATAAATATTTTGGAGTGATAAAAAAATCAAGTTCATATTTATCCCACATTGTCAAAAATGGCTCGAGACATTTTAAATTTAACTGTCTCGTCCGTACCAGTAGAAAGATTTTTCTCAATAAAAACTCTGACTATGTCAAAAGATAGAACCAGATTAAAAAGTAAATCTTTAAAAGCACTAGTGTGCATCAATTCCTGGGTGAAATACTCTTTAATGTTTAAAATTTGCGAGTTTAATTTCTAATTTATAAAAATGTTATATTGTATTAATATTAAATGTTTTTAAATTTATTAATATAAACGTTTTTATTGAATAAAATTTTTTAAATTCGTATATAATTGATGATAAATGATTTTTTTTTTAATTTACAAATATAAATATTTTAGTTTTTTTGAGAACCAATAATCTTGACAAAACTAGTAATCTTGACAGTCTTAATCTTGGTATTATCTTGATAACTAATTAAAAATCTTGTCTTGATCTTGTCTTGAAATTCAAGACAAGACAAGATAATATCAAGACTAATCTTGGTATCTTGTGCAACTCTAATTGCGAATTAATTATTTGCGAGACGTGATTCTGCGATTTTGAAGATCGATGCCGCAACATTTTAGAATTATAGAAAAATATAGATCGATGGCTCTCTCTCTTTCTTTCTCTCTTTCTCTCTCTCTCATTCTCTCTTTCGTGCTCGGAACGGGTTTTGTAAATGTAGCCTGCGAAATGCAAATTTTCTCGATGACGACTGGAGCGAGCGGAATTGTATTCCCGAGTGTCGCACACGCGCCATCGCATCGTTCGCGATACGATAATTAAAGCGACGGCGGAATGATTATGAAAATAATTGTGACGATCCCGCGCGATGAGATTTTAATTAAGCTTAACCCGCAAATTCGCATTACAATGACAAAGGCTTGTTAGCGGCCGCCTGTAAAATGTATTAACGACCTAATAATACACCCGCTCGTAATTAAGATAAAAAGCCCTAAATGCAGTGTAATCGATACAGAGCGTATCACGATATTTTTCATCAAGTATGTTATCCATCCGCGTAATAATCACATGATACGGGCATTGCCCGTAAGATGCGCTCCATTATACAAATTAAGTTTTACGATCGCCCGAGCGATCGCTCTATCATCGTGAATTCACGATAGTTTCAGACACGCGCGCGTTGAAGAAGGGGAGGGGGAGGAGAAGGGGGGAAGAGAGGGCACGTTTTACAAACACATCGTTTGCTGCCGCAATTTCAGACAATTTTAATTAATAAAATTGCTGGGGCACGCTATATATATATCTCGTTTCCAACAATAGCACATGTAACTTTCCCAATGAAAAAAAAAATTTTAGAAATTTCATTTTTATTCGGTCTACAATTCATTGCGTTAACTTGTAACGAGAAATTTATAGGCATTTTGGACTCTCAGCAGCCTTTTATATTTCGAATCGAATTAAATATGCAAACCGGCATTATACATTTATTTAGCAGAGATAAATGTCTCTCAAAAAAATTCCCCTCGAGGTTCCATTATATCAGGGTATCTCTAAAAAAAATGGAAAACCTAGAATTCTCAAGATTCACTAGATTTCTTTTATTTTTGGAAGAATCAGGAAAATTCCAATTTTATTGGAATTTTAGAAATTTCTTTTTAATTTTCTCTTTGATAATTTTATCTTTATTATTTTTATCATTTTATTGTAAATAGTCAACAAATCAAGCAAATTGCATTTAAAATTATATTATATTGTAAATATATCTGTTTTTGTTTATATATTCAATATCTCAACAAAATATTGAATATACTTTTAATAGCACATATTTTTAATTGTAATTTTTAGTGATAAAAAAGTGAAGATCTTATGCAAGTTTGCATTTTATTCAATATCTTTTAGTAAATCTAGCACTTGAAACTTAAGAAACTCTGTGGCTATCCTTCATATAAGTGACAAAAATTAGAAAACGCAAGAAAAAAAAAAGATTTATTTTAGAAAGTTGTGCATAAATAATTTTTTAAAAATTTTTTACTTGGAATTTTGAACAAAAATACCCGGAAAATCAGGAAATTTTTAAAAAACTCTTTCACAAGATTTGAGCAAACGTCGCTCATCTGCAACGATCCATCATAAACGCAAAGAAAAAAAATATTTATTTTAGAAAGTTACATAAAAAATTTTTTTAAATATTTCCTTTTTCAAATATTCCACCTGGAATTTTGAGCAAAAATACCAAAAGATCAGGAAATTTTCAGAGAATTCTTTCACAAGATTTGAGCAAACGTTCCGCGTCGCTCATCTGCAGCGATCCATCACAAAACGCAAGAAAAAAAAAGATTTATTTTAGAAAGTTGCATAAAAAATTTTTTTAAATATTTTTTTTACTTGGAATTTTGAGCAAAAATATTCGGAAGATCAGGGAATTTTCAGAGAACTCTTTCACAAGATTTGAACAAACGTCTCGCTCATCTGCAGCAATCCATCACAAAACGCAAGAAAAAGAAAGATTTATTTTATAATAGAAAGTTGCATAAAAAATTTTTAATATTTTTTACTTGGAATTTTGAGAAAAAATATCCGGAAGATCAGGAAATTTTCAGAGAACTCTTTCACAATATTTGAACAAACGTCTCGCTCATCTGCAGCGATCCATCACAAAACGCAAGAAAAAGAAAGATTTATTTTAGAAAGTTGCATAAAAAATTTTTTAATATTTTTTTACTTGGAATTTTGAGCAAAAATACCCGGAAGATCAGGAAATTTTCAGAGAACTCTTTCACAAGATTTGAGCAAACGTCCCGCGTCGCTCATCTGCAGCGATCCATCACAAAACGTCGAATCGGGAGAATCACAGTCACGTCGTATACTATGCGCGTAGATACAGCAGTTTTGAAGTGTTCCGAGACTGTTTCGGTGAGATAGAAAGCGGAAAGCCGATGTTATACGCCGCGGGGTATAACATCCACCGACATCCCGCAGCTCTTTAAAACGAAACCCGACAAGGGCAACCGCGGCGGGGAACGTGTCAAAGTAGGTGCAGGATGAGCCCTCGTTGCGTCCTGTTCTCAACCTCTCCGGCCCATCGAGAGCTCTCCGAGCGTCGTCTCCCCTTTCGAGGAGGACGCGCCAACCCCATCCGAGGTAGCAGCTTTTCCTTCGCGCGGTGTCCCAATTTAATACGTCGCACGTGTGTTGAAAGAGAAAAAGAGAGAGAAAGAGAGGAGCACTCTCTATTGCATTTTCTAGAATACATTACCATCTTTTTTATCGCTCGCCTACATCCGAGGATGCCCCATCGCATCGGAATATTGCAATTTGGGACGTCCCGACGATAACAAAGTCCAATTCTGAAGGACACCCTGGCCTGGATGCGAGCGTATGTTTACCTGACGGATCGATCCTCCCTCGGATCTAGTTATAAACTCGCGAGACGCGACTATTTTCGGGTGTTTCCGACTGTTGCGCCTGGAAATGCACTTTCGCCCCGCGAATGTGGGCCACCGATCTCTCCCCTTTCTTCGAGCACGCTTTCAGAAATACATTACCGTTCTTGCTCTCCAGAAAATCGTGATCGGATCTCGCAGTCGCGATATCATTCGAAAAATTGAGCTCCGCTGAAGCATCGTATTTCAAAATTAGAAGTAACTGCATTTCACTATCATTTAAATATTTAATTACGAGAAAAAATTGAAATACAAATGAGTAAAAAATAAAATAGGAAAATTAAAATGAAAAAATGCATGTATCGTTCATTTTATTTATAATAAATGGTCAATCGTGCACTGAGGGAAAAATTTTTTTAAATCAAATAAATTTGTTTTCTTGAAACTTTTGCTTTAAATACAAGGAATTGTTTATTTCATTTAAGCAAAAGTATTTAATTTTAATTAAATATGCATGTTATATTAAGTATATTATTTTCATTTATATATTTTTTATATTTAAATACTATTTTCGTATAATATATACTATAATTTATTCAATTAAATATATTATTTTTTAAAATTAAAAAATTTAAAATTTTTGGGAATAGAAAATGCATTTTAATAAATATTTTGTAAAATTAAAATAAAAATATTTAATTAAAAATTATATTTTTTTAAGCATATATATCTTTTTAAATATATGTAAATAAATACTTAACTTAAGCAAACAGACGTTTTGAATACAAGTAAATACGTGATTAGTACCCATCAAATAAATAGCCTTCTTGAGTTAACTAAAATTTTTTCATTTCGAGATCATTTTTTCCCCAGTGTGTGTATGTGTGCTTTTACAATTTCGAGTTATCGTGTCCCGTTTCGACAGACTGTCGCCTTCTAGATGCACGGGAACGTGTATCTAGCATCAGCATTTCGAAACAAATGTTTCATGAAAGTTAATGGCCATAGCGCGCGGGACGATTGTGAAATAAATTTTACCTTTCTTTTTATTTTTTTCAACGACCATCATCGTGTACCGCTGTCACAATAAAGGACTCTGGCGGTGACTGATCGATACACGACAATGGCAATGACCGGTAGTCAAAATGATCGATCTGCGGTTTTTACCAGACGCTATAGAGGAAAGCTTACAATCGACACGAGATACAAGTCAGTTTCAACGCGCGAGTCCCATTTAAATCGTTCGTGATCAAATTTCTCTGGCGAAACTTTAAAATCGCCATCGCCGCGAATTTATACATTTCTCCCGGGGACATCTCAATTTTCCCGAATGCAATCAGGGCGTCTGGATAAACATGGAAAATGTGGAGAATCTTCGGGGAATCTTTTTGGAATTTAGAGAATTTAAAAAAAAAACTTCTCTTTGAGAATGTCGTTCTTTCGATGTAAACAGCCAGCAACTCAAGCAAATTGTGCATTTAAAATATGTTATAAATATATATCTCTTTTATATATATATGTTATATATATGTTATATACAGGGTGTCCCATTTTATTTTTGTCAGTCAAATATCTCGATATTACTTAGAGTTAGAAAAAAATGTTTCAAACAAAAGTTGTGTGGCTTGAAGAGGGCCATAAGATGGTGTCATTGATTTAACTTTGAAAAATGATTTGAAAGTCACGTGAAAATCACCTTCAATTTTTTAAATAGAACTTTCTATTTTTTGTTACTTATTCTTGTAACTTATCTCGAGAGCTTTCCAAAACACTATAATAAAGTATTGCTTCATTAAGTACTTTTTGAGTTATGAGGCATAAAATAATATCTCAATTTTACATAAACCATAAAATATCTAGTAAAATATTCATTTTTCGATTATCTTATCACAATACTTTTATGTACAAAATAATGAGAGGAATCAATTGGTGTAAAGAGAAAACATAGTTGTTTTTAAAAAAAAATATGTAATTGTTAATTGCAAATTACATATTTTTTCTGGAATATCCAGTATATGTCCTTTAATTTAATTCTAAGGAAAATATGCAAATTAAAAATTTTTACCGAAAGAAAATCTCTATTCAGTTGAGAATAGCTTGTTTTAGAAAATTACATTAAAAAGTCTTCAAAATATTCCCTTTGTCTGGAATTTTGAAGAAAAAATATCTAAAAGATTAAGAAACTTTCGGAGAATTTTCTTACAGGATTTGTGTAGTCACTCTAAAAATAAAAAGCGTGCGATTATTATCGCGAACGGGACGGGAACACACAGTTTATGGGCGAATTATCAGTTTTGCCGGCGTATTTTTTTTTCTTTTACGACTTTTTTTTTTCTTTTACACGGTAACATCTTTATAGACGCCTGCGATCCATCGATCACGATCAAGTTATAGGCGGGCTACTCCTTCACGTAAAGTCCCGTGTAAACTCATTACTCCGATCGGAAACGCCGGAATGATTAAAGGATAGCTTTACCTGAGGCGTCCGGGAAGACAAATCGAATTCAATCGACCGGCGGCCGATAGTCGTTAATCATCGAAAAAAACTGCCACAGTCATCTCCGTCATTATCAGCGAACGCTGTCTGGACCCGATAGGTCCATCTCGAACGCTGCGCTCTCTGCCGAATTCAATATTCGGCCCTGGGTTCAATCAAGGCCGAATAAAGGCGCTCGTCAAGATTCCCGTCATTATGCGTCTTATTCAGCGATCTCGTCGGGATTTTCAATACTCAATGATCTCGTGAATGGGAATTTGAAAATAATCCGCGCGCTCAACCGGACCTCCTAATCACTTAGCGAGAGGGCATCGCCATTATCCTTTATTAAAACTGCAAGAATCGAAGCATGTGCAATCATTGATCACTCCCGAGACCTCCACTACTGGACTGATGTCTTCTTCCCTTGAGGAAGCGAGAGAGGAAATCTCCGAAGGTGCGACCAAAGTGTCAGGATCATCTCCAATTCCCGAATGATCGATAATTGCCCGGTGATTTCCCGCGGTTTACTTTGCCTCGCGCTTTAATTATCTAAAAGAAAACGAATGAAGTAAGACGGGAAAGACGGGCAATTTAAATATGCAGCGCATTTATTTCCCCGGAAATTTCTGGGACACAGTGAAAATCCATTATCGAGGTGAGGCAAGTTTTATCGAAGTACCAAGCACTTCGCCGAGTTGCGCGCTCTACTTTTGCGCGCGAAGGACGCCGGGAGGATCCCTTTGGCCGGTCGCCAGGACGGCGATAGTTTTGAAATGACATAGACACAGGGAGGGACGTGGGGAATTTCGGATACGTGTACGTACTATATACACGGTGCCAAGAAAACGATCAAATTTTCTCGTATCGGCGAGGATTGGATTACCCGGACCGCCACAAGGGATTTACATTACTGCTATTTTACGCATTTACATATAGCATTTTCAAGCGAAGCGGATTTGATTACTATGGGAGCGATTAAACCCGAATGCTACGAATATATTTGTTCGAAAGTGGATTTTAAATTTTATTATATAAACATAATATAAATATTATATAAATATTATCTAAATATAATATTTATATATTATTTATATATTTATATTATATAAATATAATATAAATATTATATAAATATTTATTATATTTATATTATATTTATAAAATATTTATATAATATTTATATAACATTTATATTATATTTATATTATATTTATAAAATATTTATGAAATATTTATATAATATTTATATTATATAAACATAATATAAATATTATATAAATATTTTGTAAATGTTTTATAAATATAATATAAATATATAATAATATAAATGTTATATAAATATTATATAAATATTTCATAAATATTTTACAAATATAATATAAATATAATATAAATATTATATAATTATTTCATAAATATAATATAAATATAATATAAATATTATATAAATTATATATTATATAAATATAATATAAATATAATATAAATAATATAATATAATAATATAATATAAATAATATAATATAAATAATATAATAATATAATATAATATAATATATAATATAAATATAATATAAATAATATAAATTATAATTGTAATATAAATAATATATGTTAATAATAATAATAAATAATATATTAATTACAATAATACTAAAATAATAATAATAAAATAATATAAAGTACGTCTCGTTAGTTTATGGCTATTTTGGTTTCGAGTTCTTTCGCTCACGATTAATCAATCAAACGCTTACCAAGTATTTCATTGATTGATTTAATAATCCAAGTACCTCAAGACGGAGCTTACGACGTTATTAATCGCTCTCGGAGCGATCAAACTTGCTCCATTCGAGAATATTGATTCGTTATCGATGCGCTGATTAGAAAGAAGCCGAAGGGTTGCGGAATTTCCGAGCCGACGAATGTGACAAATGACGATAAATTTGACAGGTGGACACATGTGGCGGGGATGTTTGTTCGCGGTACGAAAAAAAAAAACGAACGACAGCCGACGAAACGATCCGCACTCGGTGCCCGCGTCATATCTGTGTGTTTTGTGCGTCGTTAATAATATCTCCGGCGTCCTACAATGGCCACCATGTGGCAGGTTGTTTCGCGGTAGACTGAATGAAGCTGATTAAATTGAAGGGTCGAGGGGGAAAAATGTGGAGCCGTCGCCCGGTTGGAGATGGCGGGAAAAGGGGAAAAGGGCGCTCTCGAAGGGTTGATACTTGTTCAATGTTGCGTGTGCACCCCGCATGCGGCCAGAAGCGTATCATCGACCTTATGCCACGCGGGACGGAAATTAGCCCAACATTTGTTCGCTCCTCGCGTATTCATATCGTATCTCTCGCATTAAAATCTCTAATCGGCCGAACCGCGCGTGAACCGTTCCGCTGATCGAATTGCCATCATTACGCGTGTAATTTCTAAAATATTTGCAAATTTCTATTATTCACCGTATAATTTTCGCGCGCATATTCACGGCGGTGTAATTAAATCCCGCGTAATTGAAATAAGCGGCGTAATCCCGTTCGCATAAATCGCGATATGTAATTCATAAACGCGCGCAATTTATTATTTACCACTTTGCAACAATTATCGGTGTCGGCGCTCGTTAGCGTCCCGCGGATTTTCCAAGGATCTCGCATTAGGATCTCTCGCGCGCAGCGCGAAAATGTATCCCGCAGTGTTTGCTGATATCTTATCTATAGATAAAATTATCTAGATAATTGGTATCTTATCTATAGATAAAATTATCTAGATAATTATATAGATAAAGAAATGGATCATCTTTATCTTTAACTAGCTGGTTAAAGATAAAGATGATCCATTTCTTTATTTACATAATTATCTAGATAAAATTATCTAGATAGTTATCTAGATAAAATTATCTAGATAATTATGTAAATAAAGAAATGGATCATCTTTATCTTTAATCAGCTAGTTAAAGATAAAGATGATCCATTTCTTTATCTACATAATTATCCAGGTAATTTTATCTAGATAATTATCTAGATAATTTTATCTAGATAATTTTATCTAGATAATTATCTAGATAATTTTATCTAGATAAGAAACTAGCAAATACCGATCCCGGATCGTGGGTGTCGTATATAGGTATCTCGCGGGAGTCATTATTCTTTCGTTACGTCGAGATTAACCGCGACACCGGCGACCCGTCACCGCGTTACATCATCCGGCTGCATCTTTTCGGGATAAAGGACACGCCCGGAGAGACGAATCGTCGCGTTACGCTCGCTATAATTCATTATCGCGTGTGTCTTTGATAAGTGGACCGGGTGATTCAGCGACCGGTGAGAACATCCGAAAGATAAAGGCTGGGCCCGCGGAATGCCCATTGTGAGTATTCTTTTGAGAAGAGGAGGAGGACCCCGTCACGACTCGTTTGCCACGAGTATGTCGCCCAAATGTTACCGCGTGACAAAACGCGTAGACCTTCTCGAGTTTTGTCACGCTTCGTACGTATCTTCGTACGTGAACAAAGGGGAGGCCGCGGATCCACGTCTCTCGTGTTTGTGTGGCGACTTTTATCGAGGAAACGCTTTTGCGTTTTCGTCACACACGTTTTCTGTGCCCGAATAAAGGGTGGGATCTTCCCGGGGAGAGAAAGGGAGGACGCGTAAATGTATCTTAGTCTGTTTCGAGCCGATTTTCCGGTCGGCTCTGTCAAAGTTAGGGTTGCACAAGATCCAAGACAAAGACAATAATCGTAAAAATATTGTATTGATATTGAAAATTTTCAGAAATTTAAATCTTGTCTTGGTCTTGAGTGAATATTGATAGCAAAAATCTCGTCTTGTATTGTCTTGTCTCGATTTTATTAACAATTTTTTATCTAATATTAAAAAATTATGTAAATAATATTTAACATAATTTTTGTGATATAACTTGAAATAATTATTACTATTGTATTATATTTTAATTATAATTATTACTATGTAATCGATATAAATGCCTATTTACTGTCTATTTACTTAAAAAAACATTTACTGTTTCATGGAAAACAGAAATTAATAACTATTTACAGGCTCCAAGGGAATATGCAGATATAAATATTTTGAAGTGGTAAAAAAATCAAGTTCATATTTTTAAAAATATGAACTAAAATGGCTCGAGACATTTTAAGTTCAACTGCCTCGTCCATGCCAACAAAAAGACTTTTCTCAATAGAAGTCTGACTATGTCAAAAAATAGAACCAGATTATAAAGTAAATCTTTAAAAGCACTAATGTCATCAATTCCTGAGTGAAATGCTCTTTAATGTCTAAAATTTGCGAGTTTTTAATTTATAAAAATGTTATATTGTACTAATATTAAATGTTTTTAAATTTATCAATATAAATGTTGTTATTGAATAAAATTTTTTTAAATTCGTATATAGTGATTTTTTTTCATTTACAAATATAAATATTTTAGTTTTTCTGAGAATCAATAATCTTGACAAGAATAATAATCTTGATAGTCTTAGTCTTGCTATTGTCTTGACAACTAATTAAAAATCTTGTCTTGATCTTGTCTTAAAATTCAAGACAAGACAAGACAATATCAAGACTAATCTTGATGTCTCATGCAACTCTAGCCAAAGTTCCCCGGAAAGCAAGCTAGACTTCTCACATTTTTTCCCGACCGCGCCAGAATTTTAAATAAATTTTTTTAAATAAAATTATAAATAAATTTTTTTTTCTCATTTAATGAGCGAAGAATACACTAAGGACGCCAAGTATCCGGCTCGCGGGATTTCCACTTTCGACATAAGCGCATGATATTCTAACGCTCGAGAGAGAGAGACAGAGAGAGAGGGAAGTTTAAAGGGTAGGAATAAAGGGTGGCAGATGGGTCGCTCATGTATCCGCCGTCTGTTGGATGTTGATGCAGATGAGGAGGCACTTTTAATATAGTGGATACTCTTCGATAAAGTATCATATCGACTCTCTCGGAGCCAATTAATCGGTTCGTCGCTCATTAATACCTCGAATCGTAGGGGGCTGATGAGGGGAGGGGAAAGATATCGCGAGATCCGGTCTCGCTGATTGCGCGATCGAAAATAATTTCATGATTATTAAATCGGAAGTGGCGTCGCGAGGCCCGGCCGGGGCGAGATTACCTTTCATAATTAAGACGTCTCACTCCCACCGGGTATGAGGTGGCTCGACGCTTCCGAGACGTCGTCAGGGGCTTCCGAAATTTCTGGAGGGGAAGACACGCTAAAAACAGGTTTACATATCCTCTCGAGAGAATCCCCGGCCCGTGGATCCTGCGTAAGACGGGGTTGCTTTGTCCTCTGTAGGAGTAAGTTTCGTGACGTAATAACGTACGCGTTTTGATTCGAATAAAGAGATTCGTTATCGTAAGAGAAATGATTCTTATGGATTTTCTTTTAGTCAAAAAATTATGTCGAGATAATAAAAAAATTGAAGGAGAGAGAATCTTTCTCGTTGATGTAAGAGACGAAAGTTATTTGTCGAAAATTAAGTAGAATTACACTCCTTTAAAAATGAGGGTAAAAATTAGATTTTTATTTTTTTCTCAAATTTGAAATAAGTTAGAAAGAAATGAAATTAGGAGAATATTTTTTATTAGTAAAAAAATTATTTATTAATTTTTATTTATTAATTTTTTTATTTTTTATTTATTAATTTTTTTCAGCTTCCCGTATTGTTATAAAGGGATGAAACTAGCAATCCCTATTCAATTTTTTATTAGAACCTTTTAATGGGCCGAAATATGATTATCCAAAAATATGCAATAAAAAGTTTGATTTATTTAGAAACTTTTTTATCTCTTTTATTATTTTTATACAGGGTGTTTCTTAATAAATGCGAAAAATTTTAGAAGATGGTTTTCTGTCGAAAATTAAATGGAGTTACACTCTTCCAAAAATTAGATTCTTATTTTTTTCTGAAATTTGAAACAAGTTAAAAAAATAAAATTAGGTGGATATTTTCTACTAGTAAAAAGATTATTTATTAATATTTTTTCAGCCTCCCGTATTGTTATAAAGGAATGAAACTAGCAATCCTTATTCAATTTTTTATTAGAACCTTTTAATGGGCCGAAATATGATTATCCAAAAATATGCAATAAAAAGTTTGATTTATTTAGAAACTTTTTTATCTCTTTTATTATTTTTATACAGGGTGTTTCTTAATAAGTGCGAAAAATTTTAGAAGATGATTTTCTGTCGAAAATTAAATGGAGTTACACTCTTCTAAAAATTAGGTTTTTATTTTTTTCTGAAATTTGAAACAAGTTAAAGAAATGAAATTAGGTGGATATTTTCTACTAGTAAAAAGGTTATTTATTAATATTTTTTTCAACTTCCCATATTGTTATAAAGGGATGAAACTAGCAACCTCTATTCAATTTTTTATTAGAATCTTTTAATGGGCCGAAATATGATTATCCAAAAATATGCAATAAAAAGTTTGATTTATTTAGAAACTTTTTTATCTCTTTTATTTTTTTCATAAAATCAATAGTTTTCAAGAAAAAAATAAAGTACGTTATCTAAATGCTAAATAGCATAGGTTTCGAATCACGACAAGTTAAATTTTAAAATAAAAATAAAATTAGAATAAATGTTGGGAAAATTGGAACAAAAACAAAATTATAATAAAAATTTAAAAACCTAAAAAATAAAAACCTAATTTTTACCTCCATTTTTGGAGGAATGGAACTTCACAGAGAGGACTATTAGAATTATACGTATGTTTATATGAAAAATCCCCCTCAATTTTCGACAAGGAATCATCTCGCACTTATTAAGAAGCACCTTATATATTCCAATATATATTCCAAGCTATTAATTTATTATTTTTATATAAAAATATAAAACAAAGCTACAGATTGACGATTTTCCATATCGGATTTTCCACGCTCCAATCAGTTTTTAATTCCGCTCTATTTGCGGAGTAGGATGCGGACGAATTTTTCAATAATGCGTATTCTCTTTATAAATAAAATTCACACATGAAGGAGGAAATACACAGGAGATAATCTCTCGCCGAGGGAGACACCGCATTCTGAGGGGAATAAAATACTTTTGCAACTTGAATATCCGTCGAAAGCGACGTTAGATAGGGGGTGCCTCCCCCCTGTCCCCCTCGCGGATAAAGCGGACGTCCAATTTTCGTCATAAATCGTTCCCGCAGATGCGCATCATAATTCGCGGAGTAATTGATGCGCGCGATTATCCCGCGTGTATGCTCGAGGAATGCCTATTCTAGGTAGAGTAGGCGCTCTTACGAGGCCTACGCTCTCGAGGGCGGTTTTTTCCGAAACGTCGCGGTTACATTACGGCCGGTAGTTTGCGGTTTGCCGGAGGACGTTTCGCTCAACGATCGACGAGATAAGCGATTCTACGCTTCCTCCTTTAACGCGAAACGACGCCGGCTCGTCTCCTCGAGTCCTCCTCCTCGGGAATCGCGATAACGGTGAGATATAACGAAACCAATAAGCGAGCGGAGAATCAATGCGCGAGTCTTTTTCGATCGTTTAAAGTACGGAAAGTACGTGTCAGGGTGTCTACTCACCCCCTCCCCTCCTGAAAAACCATGGAAAACTTGAAATCTCTTCTCGGAGAATTTTCTCTTGTATATAAAGATCGGGGAATTCTCATGGAATTTTATTGGGATTCGGGGAATTTTTGGGAAAATTCTCCTTTGGATATTATAAGCAATTTGTCGATAAGCCAAACGGAATTACATATGTTTAAAATATTTCTTATAAATACTTATCTTATAAATACTTATATATTTTTAATAATATAAAATATAATTTATTAATAATATAAAATATAATAATTAATTAATAAAATTAATTAATATAAAATATAATATATTTTTAATAATATAAAACAAAATATAATAATAATAAATAATAATATAAAAATGATATAAAATGTTATTAAAAAAATTAAAATACATGAAAATATGAAAAATGAAGATGGCTCGAATTGAATTCGAAACGTTTGAAATAAAGAAGAATTAAAATTGATCCTTAAAATTGATCATCTTGAAGAAGTATTTTCACGCCTTACAACTGCGTTGGCTCTTTACTGCCTTTTATTATTCATTTTAATTTGTTAATTTCGAGGAGCTTTTAATACTATTTATTTTATTTTAATATGAAAAATGTTCATCCTGTCCAATTTTTTCACTTGCAAATCTAACACTTGAAACTTAAACTTTTAGCGTGAATTATATGTAAATTCAGAATCGTGCGGAATCTCTCGAAAGGAGACTTTATTAAATCACATATAAATGATATCTATCGTTTTATATAAAACTAAAATAAAAGTAAATAAATTGTTTTCAATTTAACTAAAATGAAATAAATAATAATTTGAGAGGAAGTTTCGCTTACAGTTTTAATGTTATTTCAAAGCTATAATCGTCATGTATTATATTTATCACTTTTTTTTATTATTTAATTTCGAGAAAAGAAAAAGAGAGAGGAAGATACAATTATATATCCAATATATTTTTTTCATATTTTTTCATGTTGGATATTTTTATTCCGCTTTGCGTAGGGATTCTTTTTTCATTTTTTTATTTTTTTACAAATTAAACAAAAGTTATATTTGCGATTGCGTGTGCCTAGGCTGCATAGGTGTTCAATAAATGTAATGTGCGTTTGTGATTGATAAACCATATTCCTGTGGCGACGAGGTACAATCTATCGGTCAATAAAACAGGAATATTTACAATACACATCAAAGCTTTTGAAAGCGCATATTGATGATTATCTTGAACGCAACAGCAACGACACTGCGTTGACGGGATAAAAATTTTGTAAATAGTAGCACATTCAATATTTGCAAATATTGATTCAGGATGATAAATCGCCCCATCGTGTGTTGTAAAATTGTAAATTTTGAAATCTCTATGTTGTTTCACGAATTTGTTTGCATTATCATCTTTTATTTTCATATCCCTATTTTCTACATGCGCACGTATAGATTTTTTCAAACAGAATACGTTTCAGAGATTTCGCTTATTTGAAGATAATAAAAACATTTTTTCTTTATTACGATTAAGATTATTCTCCACAATTTAATCTGAATCGAAAACCTCAAGTACAATTTAAAAATTACGTTATTTAACGTGTGTGAAAAATTTGACAAAGTTTAATATTCTATCTTATATAAACATTTCTGGAAAAATTATGTAACAACATTTTTATATAACAATTATATAATTTTTATATAACAAAATTATATAACAAATTATATAACATTTTTGGAAAATTTAAAGAAATTATTTAACGTATGAAAAACCTTATAAAGTTTAATATTATATTTTAGATAAACACATTTTTGGAAAAATTATATAACAACACTTTTATATAACAATTATATAATTTTTATATAACAAAAGTATATAACAAATTATATAACATTTTTGGAAAATTTAAAGAAATTATTTAACGTATGTAAAACTTTATAAAGTTTAATATTATGTTTTATATAAACATATTTCTGGAAAAATTATATAACAACACTTTTATATAACAATTATATAATTTTTATATAACAAAATTATACAACAAATTATATAACATTTTTGGAAAATTTAAAGAAATTATTTAAATTATTTAACGTATGAAAAACTTTATAAGGTTTAATATTATATCTTATATAACACATTTCTAGAAAAATTATATAACAACACTTTCATATAACAATTATATAATTTATATATAACAAAATTATACAACAAATTATATAACAAATTATATAACATTTTTGAAAAATTTAAAGAAATTATTTAACGTATGAAAAACTTTATAAAATTTAATATTATATTTTATATAAACACATTTTTGGAAAAATTATGTAACAACACTTTTATATAACAATTATATAATTTTTATGTAACAAAATTATATAACAAATCATATAACATTTTTGGAAAATTTAAAGAAATTATTTAATCTATGAAAAACTTTATGTTTAATATTATATCTTATATAAACACATTTCTGGGAAAATTATGTAACAACATTTTTATATAACAATTATATAATTTTTATATAACAATTTTTATATAACAATTATATAACAAATTATATAACATTTTTGGAAAATTTAAAGAAATTATTTAACGTATGAAAAACTTTATAAAGTTTAATATTATATCTTATATAAACACATTTCTGGAAAAATTATATAACAACACTTTTATATAACAATTATATAATTATATAATTTTTACAATTATATAATTATATAATTTTTACAATTATATAATTACATAATTTTTACATAACAAAATTATATAACAAATTATATAACATTTTTGGAAAATTTCTTTAAATTTTCTGAACACTTGTGAGAAAAGTCTATTTTTTGCTATTTTAAAGAAACCATCTGCAATTGCGACGTGTGTGCCAGATTATAACGCGTTATCTCATTTCTTTTCCTCTTTCCTGCCAGCGCTTATATTCTCATATTCGTCGTAAGCTCGTAATCGCCGTGTGTTTATCGCGAGCGAACAACGGTATCTCGAGTTTACCGGGGCTGTAAGGTCGCGCATCGACGATCCTCGAGAAAGAGAGAGGGAGAGAAAGAAAGAGAGAGAAGCACCCGCGGGGTAAAAGAAGTCACGTGCCTCCGGCTACGCAATGCGGTAGGATATACATACCAGGAGACCGCAGATCGCGATATACATGTGTATGTGTCTGTGTATGAGCGACCGGTCCCACAGGAAGATCCTCGGAAAATTGCGGCGCGGTGGGTCCCGCGCCCCCTTTCGTCCCCCTCCCCCTCTCGCGGCTTTGGAAAAAGTCAGCCCGGGGCATGAGACGAGGGAGGGGGGTACACAATGGATCGCGCGATTCGATCGCCGCCAATATTTTGACAATGCACCGACCATCGACTATAGAGCGCATGGGGTGCCGCGGGTATAGGATCCCCTCCCGAGGGGCATCCCCTCTTCGTCTCCCAGTCAACCGGGGTAATGGGATGCCCCGTTGAAGGGAAGCGTCGTGTCGCCGGTGTGCTCGAATGAAAGCAACCGCGGAGAATCGACCGCCAACGACAACGCGTCGGTGTGGTGGTAGCGATTTTATTGTCCGAAATCCACAAAGTATCGGCTCAATGCAATCTGCCGAGTGTCTCCTGGCCAACTGCACCTCCGGCCCGGTACCTAAGGCGATCGCCCCAACCTGCCCCTCACCGCCGATCTTCCTACCTACCTACCTATCTAGTTTTCTACCCACCTACCTACCTACCTACCTATCTACCTGGCCACAATACCTTGTTGCCGTTGTTTATGTAATCCTATTATTCCGTATTGTGCCGCTCAAGAAACATTCCCAGGGATGCTCATTCCAGCGGTGGAGACGACGAGCGATTTCCCCTTGAAAACACTCGGCATTGCGACTGCGTATTCGCATAATTAATACGTTCTTGGAAATTTAATTCAGGCTTATTTGTGTGAATTGAGTCGGGCCGTCAGAAGGCAACTTAAACTCGGATTAAAAGTAGTTTTGAATGGCCTGATATTATTTTACGTACGAATTTTTCGTGTCTCGAAATTATTGTGAAAAAGGTAGATACGTCATCATTATATTTATCATTATACGTAATCATTATATTTATTGTATTATAAATTTATATATTTATTGTATTATAAATCATGTATTAATTTTTTAAAAACAATTTTCTGATGAGGGAAATATATTTCAATAATATATATTCCTCTAAAAAAAGCCTTACAAAAGTAAAAAAATACATAAAAGTATTCTATTTTGTGTGGAACAAACAAAATGTTTAATAAAAATAGTCCTTGAAAATAATTTACAGTAATTTTCCCTCAAAAAAATTATTTTTCTAAAAATGAAAACCTCAAAAAGTAATTTTCCTAAAAAAATACTAGAAAATAATTTTCTGATGGGGGAAATATATTTCTCAATAATATATATCCCTCTAAAAAAATTCTTACAACGGTAAGAGATACCCCAAATACATCAAAGTATTCTATCTTGTATGCAACAAAATGTTTAAAAAAAATCTTTGAAAATAATTTACAGTAATTTTACCTCAAAAAAATCATTTTCCTAAAAAAATATTAGAAAATAATTTTCTGATGGGGGAAATATATTTCTCAATAATATATGTCCCTCTAAAAAAATTCTTACAACGGTAAGAGATACACTAAGTACATCAAAGTATTCTACCTTGTATGCAACAAAATGTTTAAAAAAGAATTCTTGAAAATAATTTACAGTAATTTTACCTTAAAAAAAATCATTTTCCTAAAAAAATATTAGAAAATAATTTTCTGATGGGGGAAATATATTTCTCAATAATATATGTCTCTCTAAAAAAATTCTTACAACGGTAAGAGATACACTAAGTACATCAAAGTATTCTACCTTGTATGCAACAAAATGTTTAGTAAAAAATGTCCTTGAAAATAATTTACAGTAATTTTCCCTCAAGAAAATCATTTTTATAAAAAAATAAAACCTCAAAAAATAATTTTCCTAAAAAAACACTAGAAAATAATTTTCTGATGGGAGAAATATATTTCTCAATAATATATATCCCTCTAAAAAAATCTTACAACGGTAAGAAATATACCAAGTACATCAAAGTATTCTACCTTGTATGCAACAAAATGTTTGAAAAATAATTCTTGAAAATAATTTACAGTAATTTTCCCTCAAAAAAATCATTTTTCTAAAAAATAAAACCTCAAAAAATAATTTTCTTAAAAAAACACTAGAAAATAATTTTCTGATGGAGGAAATATATTTGTCAATAATATATATCTCTCTAAAAAAACTTTACAAAGGTAAAAAACATACGCCAAATAAATAAAAGTATTCTATCTTGTGTGCAACAAAATGTTTAGTAAAAAAAGGCCTTGAAAATAATTTACAATAATTTTCCCTCAAAATAATCATTTTTCTACAAAATAATTTTCCTAAAAAAACACTAAAAAATAATTTCCTGATGGAAAAAATATATTTCTCAACAATATATATATATAAAATATATTATACTCTGATAATCCTCTCTCTCTCTTTTTCAAAAAGATAAAAATTTAATACCCGCACAATCGAATTTTTGCTTCAAAATGATTTCCTTAATGCACATATCCGTTGGCAGCGAAATCGCAATATTTTATAGTCCAAGTTCCGTTGTAAAGATGCATCTTCACGTTTCGTGAAATATGTACCTAGAGAGAGTTATGGCTTTTCTCCACCAGAGTCGAGTGGTGATTTGAGCTTGAGAAACTCTGACCGCATCGAGTCAGGTATGTTAGGAAAATATATAAATGGGGGTTCCCCACAAAACGGAGAAGTCTGGCGGTTGACAGGCAGCGGGGTGCACGATACTTCATTGTTAGCTCATTGTTGGCGATTCCTTCTCCTTTATACACTCGTATCTGGCTATCTTCTCCGTCTCCGAATCGCCACGAACGTCGAGGGGAGCGACGTTGAATTTAGCATTCATTGTAAACGGAACAGACCGAGACACCCCCACTGCGATGGAAATACTCGCGACGTGAAGAAAAAAGAACCACGTAAAGGTGGGAGAAACGTGACACCTACGACTTAAAAAAAAAGAGAAAAGAAACCCTTCCGCGCCTTTCAAAGCATCGCTTTAAACTGGCGTATCTGCGACGAATCGGTCAGTGGTTCGTCGAGAATGAGGAAGCGATACTTGTGTACGTCCCACTGTGTTACAATCAGAAACATGCCCTTAATATCGAATTTACTGTATCGAGGAGTCGGGAAGGAGAATTTCTATTGTGGAAGTTTATTTATAAATTTCGTATGTATTAATTCGAAAATTGTATCGTTGGAAAAAGTCAAGTTATTCCCAATTATTGATGATACCATTCAATCTATTCGATAAAATTGATTTTATCAACGACTTGTTTTTCAAGAAATACATATATAAATCATACATCATACATATATACATCAAAAATCGCATTATACAGGGTGTTTCTTAAAAGTGCGAAAAAATTTAGGAGATGATTCTTTGTCGAAAATTAAGAGAGGTTTTTCATAAACTTATACTCTTACATCCATCCTGGAGTTATTCTTCCAAAAATGGGAGTAAAAATTAGGTTTTTAAGTTTTTATTACAATTTTCTTTTTGTTTCAATTTTTCCAACATTTACTTTTTATTATAATTTTATATTTATTTTAAAATTTAACTTTTCGTAATTCGAAATCTATACTATTTAATATCGTGCTGTGCACGATAACATATTTTTTTCTGAAAAATTATTGATAATAAAAAATTTATAAAAAAAAATAAAAGAAAAATAAAAGAAAAATAAAAAAATAAAAGAAAAAGTTTCTAAATAAATCAAACTTTTAATGCATATTTTTAGATAATTATATTAAAAGATGTGGAGTCACACTTTTCCAAAAATGCGGATAAAAATTAGATTTTTATTTTTTTCTCAAATTTGAAACAAGTTAAAGAAATGAAATTAGGTTGATATTTTTTACTAATAAAGAGGTTATTTATTAATATTTTTTTCAGCTTCTCATATTGTTATAAGACGATGAAACTAGCAACCTCTATTCAATTTTTAGGTTTTTATTATAACTTTCTTTTTGTTTCAATTTTTCTAACATTTACTTTCTATTATAATTTTATTTTTATTTTAAAATTTAACTTTTCGTAATTTGAAATCTATGCTATAATATTTAGCATTTTACTAAATTTTGCATCTATGCTATTTAGCAAAACTATTAATTTTATTAAAAAAATAAAAGAAATGAAAATGTTTCGAAATAAATCAAATTTTTTAGTGCATATTTTTAGATCATATTAAAAGATCATATTAAAAGATTATATTAAATGATGTGGAATCACACTTTTCCAAAAATAGCGATAAAAATTAGATTTTTATTTTTTTCTCAAATTTGGAACAGAAAGTTAAAGAAATAAAATTAGGATTTTTAATTAGAATGGATTTTTAATTAGAATTTTTTAATAGGCCAGAAAATAATTATCTAAAAATATGCATTAAAAATTTTTATTTATTTAGAAACATTTTTATTTCTCTAATTTTTTGATAAAATCAGTTTTCAAGACAAGAAATAAAATACGTTATCGTGCTTAGCACGATAATAAATTCGAAATTTATGCTAAATATTATTAGCATAGGTTTCGAATTAAGACGAGTTAAATTTTAAAATAAAAATAAAATTAGAGTAAATGTTGGGAAAATTGGAACAAAAAAAAACAAAAATTATAATAAAAACCTAAAAACCTAAAAAATAAAAACTTAATTTTTCCCCCATTTTTGAAGGAGTATAACTCCACAGGGAGGGATGGAGGAGTATATATTTCTATGAAAAACCCCCCTTAATTTTCGACAAAGAATCATCTCGTAAAATTTTTCGCACTTTTAAGAAACACCCTATGTGAGATACGCAGACAAAATATTGCAATAATAAAAAAAATTTAATATTGATTAATTTGTTGCCAGAATGAATCTTATTCTGGGGATGAGAAGATCAGTTTAATCTTTCAGGAGCCTCTTTCTCTCTTTCTCTCTCTTGAAAAGAGGAGGGAAAGAGAGAGAGAGAGAGAGGGATTCCTCGATCGCGGAAGGATCTCTCGCGATAAAAAATCTCCTCGATCATTCGATAATTCATCCGCGGAATCAGCCGCAAGTGCTCATTACGGTATCTCGCGAGGCTGCCCGGTATCGAGCTTGCGATAAAGCTCGGGGCTCGCGTGTGCAATTTCGACGTAGCGGGGGCCTAAGTAATACGTCGCTGATTACAGGCTGCCACGCTGTCTCTTACGTCTGTCTCTCGATCGGATGTAAATAATAACGAGCGCTTCCCACGGGATGGGATACGTCGCCGAGAGAGTCCCGCGCGCGGATTCTCCCTCTACCCCTCCCCCTCGCTTGCGGAATTTGAATTTCATAAAAGCCGAACGGCGATCGTTTGGAGATATTTCGCGATCCCCCTAATCGCCGGACCGTATCTCTTCACGAGGAGTATCCCTGCTCGTCGTTTAATCCGTTATGTCGTGAGATGCTTGCGAAACAACCGAGACCCTTCTCTATTATTTTTTACGACAATGTCCCATCACGAATATAATACACTCTCATTAGCTGTTGTGGAGCTCAAGCATTACGGTACTTAATTTATTTTCGATCAAAATTCAGTTACATTTTATTTAATAATTAATAACTGAATGATTGAGAGAGAATCGCATTTGTTAAAATAATTATATTTTTTTATTAAAAAATATATAAAAGTAATAACAAAATACATAGAATATATGTTGAATTGGATGTAGAAATTCAGCATATTTATTTAAAAATTAATTATTGAATAATTTGAGAAAGAATTGCGTTTATTAAAATAATTTTTTTTTTTTAAATGTCGTGAGATGCTTGCGAAACAACTGAAACTCTTTTCTATTATTTTTACGACAATGTCCTATCACGAATATAATACACTCTCATTAGCTGTTGTGGAGCTCAAGCATTACGGTACTTAATTTATTTTCGATCAAAATTCAGTTACATTTTATTTAATAATTAATAACTGAATGATTGAGAGAGAATCGCATTTGTTAAAATAATTATATTTTTTTATTAAAAAATATATAAAAGTAATAACAAAATACATAGAATATATGTTGAATTGGATGTAGAAATTCAGCATATTTATTTAAAAATTAATTATTGAATAATTTGAGAAAGAAGTTGCGTTTATTAAAATAATTTTTTTTTTTTTTTAAATGTCGTGAGATGCTTGCGAAACAACTGAAACTCTTTTCTATTATTTTTTACGACAATGTCCTATCACGAATATAATACACTCTCATTAGCTGTTGTGGAGCTCAAGCATTACGGTACTTAATTTATTTTCGATCAAAATTCAGTTACATTTATTTAATAATTAATAACTGAATGATTGAGAGAGAATCGCATTTGTTAAAATAATTATATTTTTTTATTAAAAAATATATAAAAGTAATAACAAAATACATAGAATATATGTTGAATTGGATGTAGAAATTCAGCATATTTATTTAAAAATTAATTATTGAATAATTTGAGAAAGAATTGCGTTTATTAAAATAATTTTTTTTTAGAAAAAAATGTTGTGAGATGCTTGCGAAACAACTGAGATCCCTCTCTATTATTTTTTACGACAATGTTCCATTACAAATATAATACATTCTCATTAGCTGTTGTGGAGCTCAAGCATTACGGTACTTAATTTATTTTCGATCAAAATTCAGTTACATTTATTTAATAATTAATAACTGAATGATTGAGAGAGAATCGCATTTGTTAAAATAATTATATTTTTTTATTAAAAAATATATAAAAGTAATAACAAAATACATAGAATATATGTTGAATTGGATGTAGAAATTCAGCATATTTATTTAAAAATTAATTATTGAATAATTTGAGAAAGAATTGCGTTTATTAAAATAATTTTTTTTTTTTTTTAAATGTCGTGAGATGCTTGCGAAACAACTGAAACTCTTTTCTATTATTTTTTACGACAATGTCCTATCACGAATATAATACACTCTCATTAGCTGTTGTGGAGCTCAAGCATTACGGTACTTAATTTATTTTCGATCAAAATTCAGTTACATTTATTTAATAATTAATAACTGAATGATTGAGAGAGAATCGCATTTGTTAAAATAATTATATTTTTTTATTAAAAAATATATAAAAGTAATAACAAAATACATAGAATATAAAATTATTTTTTTTAGAAAAAATGAACATATATAAAAATAATAATAAAGTATAATTAAAAATACATAAAATATATATTAAATTTAATTTGTGGAAATTTCGGACATTTATTCAATAATTAATAATTGAATGATTGAGAGAGAATCGCATTTATTAAAAAAAAATTTTTTTTTTAAATATATAAAAATAATAATAGAATATAATAGATACATAAAATACATATTAAATTTGATTTGTAGCCACGGCTATACTTGATCATGACGAAAATACTTTTCGTTCAGCATCGCTAGACGAGTGATGAAGAAAAGGAAGAAAAGGAGGTGGATATAAACTTAAAATGGTCAGAATTCGGCTCATTTCCAAAGTCACCGATTCATTTCGATACATTGGATTTCTTTAGAGAAGGGTCCGACGAGCGGAAGCGTTTGTTGGACGTTACGAGATCGGGCCCAGTTCAAAGACCCGCGATGATGGCACACGTTCGCGGCCACACAATGCTCCCCGTGATATTCTTGCCGGCACGTAATCCGTATAGGGCCCACCCAAGGGTTCGGAGACACCCGTTTAGGCAGAGGTCCGTCGTTTCTGTGACAGCGGGCTACGGTTAGACTGTTACTTAAGACGCGACGAGCGCGGAGTAAACAAAATATCCGGCGAAGAAAGCCTGTCGGAGATCCTGTCTGTCAACGTCAGGCTCTAACAAGGCCGATTTTAAATACGATCCGAACGATAATAACGGTTATGGGATCCATCTTCGCTTCGCGATAAGGGAAAAAAGGGAAGAGGGAGACGAATCTCGTGAAACTAGGATAGAAAAACATCAATATTAGGGGGATCCCTCAACGTATCTTTTTTATCGACTGCAATTTTTGAGCATGTGCTATTTTTTTATTGTCTACATAAAATTAAAATTAAAAATCCTTTCCTATGGTTGAAATATAGATGCAAACGGACACGGGGAAGCTGATTATATATTGAGAAAGAAAAAAAAAGGATAAAATTATTTGGCTAAAATGAATTGGCTCTCTTCTGTGATTTTTGCCTTGATGTATTTTTTATAGTTTTATATTCAAAATTTTTATAAAAAGTTCGAGAAAGGGTTGAATCTCTTTTGTAATTTTTTGCTTTAATGTATGTTTTATAGTTTTGTATTCAAAATTTTTATAAAAAATAAATAAATCAACAATTTGAGATTTTGTGCAATTTGTTTCTCATTTTAAGGGGATCCCTCAATCTATCTTTTTTATCGACAAAATACTGCAATTTTTGGACAGTTTTAGATTTAAAATTTTTATAAAAGTTCAAAAAAGAGTTAGCTCTCTTTTGTAATTTTTTGCTTTAATGTATTATAGTTTTATAGTTTTATATTCAAAATTTTTATAAAATGTTCAAGTAAATAATTTGGGATTCTGTGCAATTTGTTTCTCACTTTAAGAAGATCCCTTAACTTATCTTTTTTATCGACAAAATACTGCAATTTTTGGACATGTGCCATTTTTTATTGTCCACATAGAATTAAAAATCCTTTCCTACGGTTGAAGTATAGATGCAAACGGGGAATCTGATTATATACTCAGAAAAAAAAAAGTACAAAATTATTTGGCTAAGATAAATTAGTTCTTTTCTGTGATTTTTGCCTTGATGTATTTTTTTATAGTTCAAAATTTTTATAAAAAGTTCAAAAAAGGGTTGAATCTCTTTTGTAATTTTTTGCTTTAATGTATGTTTTATAGTTTTGTATTCAAAATTTTTATAAAAAGTTTAAATAAATAATTTGAGATTCTGTGCGATTTGTTTTTCATTTTAAGAGGATCCCTCAACCTATCTTTTTTATCGACAAAATACTGCAATTTTTAGGCATGTGCCATTTTTTATTGTCCACATAGAATTAAAAATCCTTTTCTACGGTTGAAATATAGATGTAAACGGACACGGGAAAGCTGATTATATACTGAGAAAGAAAAAAAAAAATAAAATTAAAATAAAATTAAAATAAAATTATATATTTATATATTATCGACTTCTTAAAAACATGGCGTCTAAAGCTATCACCTCACAAAGACATTAGCCTTGTATAAATGTTTTGTAACTTTTATGCATAAAACAATAGCATACCCAATAGCGGACTGCATGATAAAAACTTGTGGAACTGCGAAAATTGAATTTAATAGTTTAATTAATAAATGCCATGTGCCCAAAAATTTCGGTCCATATGTATCTGAAATATCGGTACAGTAGAGTAGAAAAAGCTGTGCATCTTCTTTATAAATAATGTAATACGGAGAGAGAGAGATACAGGATGAGGATTAGATGAGAGCGTAATCGTGTAAGAGTTCACCATTCAATGAGGGATCCCCTTAAAAGCCTTTAATTAAGTTCCTGTCCCTCTCGCGAGATATCCGAATGAAAAATTTAGCCAGATACGTTATGATCGATACGCCAGATCGGGAAGTCACGTCAGGTTACGGAGGTTAATTACCCGACAGGTACTCGAGACGGAGGATGCCCGGCCGTCAGTGGGCCGTCAATACCGGTATCCTCCCGAATCTCCAACGCGCGGATCAAACGGATTTCCATGCGAATGGATTGTTAAGGATTGCCGTTACGCGTCTCTCTCTCTCTTTCCCCCGATAAAAAAACCGGTTCCCTCGAATCCTCGCGAATCTAACCGGATTTCTCGCGGCAAACGTGACTCGCCGGTGTTACTTCGGCCTCGAATCGACGGCTCGCTCCTTTATCCGGCGTCCGATCTGACGTTTCTCCCGACAAAACCCGTTTATAGAGAGAGGACCGAAATTTCGGCGCGGGACATAAACATTTCGTTTTCCCAAGCGAAAGGTTATCGTCTAGGCTTGTTAATTTGAAAGCGTCTAATTTATTCTCACGGTCGCCTCGAGTGCCGACGAGAGCCGCGTGAAATAAAATGGCCGACTCGCCAGGCGTAAATTATCCTCTATTGGGCTCTTAACGCCAACGCCAATTTACACAGCGCGTCTCTATCTTGCCGCATAATTAGGGAATTATTAATTTCGGAATAACCGACGTTGCAACGTCTTTATTTATAAATCATGAATTTCCAAGCGCTCTTTTGCGTTTTTATTTATGGCCGCACAGAGAAAAATATCATTCTACTTTCAAGAAAAACGATTACTCTGTTTATTTTTCTTTTTTTAAGTAATAGTTTTCTTCAACAAAGAATATATTCTTGATAATAGTCTTAAAATATTCTCATCACAAGTGTTAGAAAATCTTATCGTGTACTCAAAAAAAAAATTTATTTTCTCTTCAAAAATATTGTAAAGTTTGTATCAAAGAAAAATCAAATTTACTTTATGCGGTAAGCAAATCAAATTTTTGTTTTAATTTAATATTCTTGACTAAAATACTGCAGTTACTAAAATTCAGAATATATTTAATTAAATTTAATGCTTGTGATGAACTTATGATATATTTGTGGATACAAACTTATGATATACTTGAAATAAATAATATTTACTTGAATACAGTATACATTTTTCTCTGTGCGCTTCTGCCAACAACAAATTTAAATCGGCCAAATCACTTTCGTAAAGAAATGTGCAGAATTAAGATTTACACTAATGATAAAAATATTGTAGAAATCAATTTTTATCACTAAAAAATAAATTTTATCAAATGATAAAAAAAATAAAAATAAAAATAAATTTTATCAAATAATAATCAAATAATTAAAAAAATGTAAGGGAATTAAGCAAGTATTTGCTTCTATTTGATTGTCTCAATCATTTACAATCTTAAATTGATCAAATTATATTCATAAAAAGTGTAAACAATTTATAATTTTCTGGAGAAATTGTGAAAATAAATTTCCAAAGTCGCATCGCAACGAAAAATACGAGGGACCGAAACGAGCATCTACCTGAACGTCGCAATCGTTGACTCAAATACCTACGGTGTCGTTTTGTTTCGGCTTTATTTTCAAATTTTTAAAAATTATAAATTAAATTATATATAAATTATATATAATTATATATAAAATAAAAAATTCTAATTCAAATTTTGTTCGCAGACCTTCTCTCTCTCGTGCTTGTACTAATTATGCTCCTAGCGTCATCACGAATACCAAGCTTACGAAATTCGCGGATGATTATTAAAATCCGGCCGCTAAGATTCTATCGACTAGCGAGTCCTTTTCGACTCGATAATGTAGGGGAATGCGAGCCGAGTTAATTTAGGCTTACGAGGCGGAACGTTTAAAAACCGCGATCGATCGGGCGAAGGGTATCCACGTAAAAGGAATTCGAAGTAAATTCGCAGACACATATCAGGTAAACGAGGGCAAACACGGGTACGAAAATATTTTCGTGGCAATTTATTCGCGGCACGTTATTCCGTAATGCACCTTTTTGCTCGATAAACATTGGATCGGTGTATAAACGCCCGGGCTTGAAATGAAACATACCATTTCGACAAATCTCCGCCGTTAAACGAGACGCCGACCGTATTTTTCCAGGTTCGGGAAAGGAGAGAGAGAGGGGGGGGAGGAGTGTTATACGTATAAACTGCATGTATAATAGTCGCGGCGCGTATACATACGCCGTGTAACCGCAGAAATGTCGAATATGCATATATAACGTGTGAGAGAGGAGCCCCGGTTCAAAGCTCGCATATTCAAGTAATGTATGACGTATTCGCATACGCGCTCTCCAAACTGCATATAGAATATGCATATTCGCCCGCGCAATTTCGAGCTATATTACGCGCATATTTTTTGTTTTTTCTCTTTCTTTCTTTCTTTTTTTTTTTTTTTTTTGATTTTTTTAGTAAACCCTCCCTTTCTCTCTCTCTCTCTTGCTACGTAAAAATTCGTACACTCTTGTTCGCAGTTTGCTTGATAAACTATCTTTATGTTGTATTTAATTGAAAATAATTTGCTCCTCAAATTATCTTGAAAAATTAATAAAATCGCTAAAAAGAGAATTAAAATAATATTTAGATTAAACGTTCATATTACTGAGTAAAGGTGGAACGCAAAAATCACTCCACATTATTAACCAATCGAATCATGTTAGAAAAAGAATCTGCCTTCGATACGTTTTATGTGATTTTTTTTCACAAGTAGATGGAATATTTACATTAATATTTAAAATAAAAGAATAAAAATATTTCCACAGTAAGCTATACTTTTTTCTATACTGAATTATACAAATAACGCTAAAGTGAAGTACAAGTAATTTAATTATATGTGTTAATCAAAATTCTATTTGTGAAATATTTAATTAATTTTATAGATTGGAAATAAATATTTTAAATATGTGTAATTTTCGTTAGAATTTTCAAGTAACATCAATTGAAATAATCATTCCTCTCTTTCGAATTTGGGCAATAATAAAGTATTTAAATGTTACCATCGCACGAGAATATTTTTATTCTATTCTAATAAATAAATATCTTTCAAACAAAATTTCTTTGACAAGTCTTTTATTTTAATATTATTTTAAATAATTTTAATTTAAACCATTTTATTTATTTTAAGTAATTTTCATTATTGCATGTTGTGAATAAATATTTTTTTACTCAGTCTTACGAAGAAAAATTTTCTTAATAATAATTTATTACTTAAATAAAATAAAATAAAATAAAATAAAATAAAGTAAAATAAAATAAAATTTTCTTAATAATAATTTATTATTTAAATAAAATAAAATACATATTTTAATAATTATTTTTCATATTTTATGCGTTGGAAACGCGTCAATCACAATATGTATGACATTTCCTAAACTTTTTATTACATTTGCTTGAACCTAACTTTGGGCGATTAATTCGTAATAGTCACGGATCGGTACTCATGGTGTATCGGCTGAAGAAAGATCGCAGAGTACAAATCGTAGCTAGTAGCCCGGGTAAATATTCCGCACCCCGAGAATTAACTATCGGTGGATGGGTTTAGGGGAGGTCAGTCGCTACGGCTGTTTGCTCTGCCTGGGAAATGACAGCTGACCCGCAATCCCAGTCCTCAGAATCGTTCCAGCGAGGGAGACTGACGGAAAGAGAGAGAAAGGGAGAGGAGTGAGGGCGGGGGAGAGACGAGGACTCACCCCTCTCGATATAAGCGAGAGACGCAGAGTTTCTTTTACGTACGTCTAGAATCGCAGAATGACTCGCGGTCTCGCTCGACAAAAGAGCGTATTTTCCAGAGTCGCGAGGAGCCTCCGGGTGGACGTTTTAAGATCCACAAAGATTCTCCAGCCCTCCCCCCTGCGCAGAAAACATCCTTTGATACTCTCTGCGATAAATGGTACACATGTATGTGTGTGTGTGTGTGTGTGTGTGTGTGTGTGTGTGTGTGTGTGTGTTTGCGTGCGTGAGAAGGATTAATATTTACAATTCCGAAATTTTTAGACCGGGAATTTCAAGTACTCCGCAGGGATTAAAAGAGGGTTTTCTCGCAAAGTAATACCGCGTGCTGTCTCGAGAAATTTTCTACGTTCACGTTTATTTTTCCACAATGCCGCTTCACACACAATACGCTCGTACAATACGTCGACTGCGCATATGCGATCATACAGTATGCAAACGGTCGTTTCTATTGTACGTATGCACGTACAGACGGTATTGCAAGATATTACGCTTGCAAGGAGTGCTTAAGCTTTGTCTCTCGACGATATCGGCGGTTATCAAAAAATGCTGCATTTATACCACAATTTTATTCATATTCCTTGTAGCATTTGTTACTCGTGCGACACTGTATATGTTATATTTTTGTTATATTTTTGTTACATTTTTGTCACATTTTGTTATATTCTTTTTACATTGTGTTATATTTTTGTTATATTTTGTTATATTTTTGTTATATTTTTTTACATTTTGTTATATTTTTGTTACATTTTTTTTCATTTTTGTTACATTTTGTTATATATTTGTTATATTTTTGTTACATTTCGTTATATTTTTGTTACATTTCATTATATTTTGTTACATTTTGTTATACTTTTGTTACATTTTGTTTTATTTTTGTCGCATTTTATTATATATTTGTTACATTTTGTTATACTTTTGTTACATTTTGTTTTATTTTTGTTATATTTCGTTATATTTTGTTACATTTTGTTACATTTTTGTTACATTTTGCTATATTTTGTTACATTTTGTTATACTTTTGTTACATTTTGTTTTATTTTTGTTACATTTTGTTAAATTTTTGTTACATTATGTTATATTTTTGTTACATTGTGTTATATTTTTGTTACATTGAGTTATATTTTGTTACATTGTGTTATATTTTTGTTACATTTTGTTTTATTTTTGTTACACTTCGTTAAATTTTTGTTACATTGTTATATTTTTGTTACATTTTGTTGTATTTTTGTTACATTTTGTTTTATTTTTGTTACATTGTGTTATATTTTTATGACATTTTGTTTTATTTTTGTTACATTTCGTTAAATTTTTGTTACATTTTGTTATATTTTTGTTATATTGTGTTATATTTTTGTTACATTTTGTTATATTTTTGTTACATGTTTATGAAGTACATATAGATCATATTCTATCCTGTGCAGAAGAGACACTTTTTTTACCTTTGCAAACTTTATAAATTAATATTTTTCTCCCACCATTATTATAACTATTTTATTTTTATACTTTCATTATTAATAATCGCAATTATCTCGTGTGTACACAAGAAATTTCTTCTTATTTTCAAGTATGAACGCTCTTTAGCGGAGCATTAATCTCGGTCTCGCCTCTTCTCGCTCCTTGCAATTATCCGACATTAAACGATAAACGGTATCTAAATCGGAGGCGACGACGAGGTGGAGAAAAAAAAAGTTATTTTGGCGAAACGATGGGGGCCGAACGACTGGAGCTCGTTATGGGCGAGTTATCGGCAAAAATCGAAGTTATTCGACACGGCAAGGATCCAATTAGGTACACGGCGCGGATTTATTTACCGCCGCATAAATCTCGACAGTTGTAATATTTCGCAACGCCTCCTCTTTTTTTCTCTCCCTCTCCTCTGCCAAATATTCTTGTTCGACTGCGTTATACGATGGCGTCCCGGTGACTTCCCCCGCGCGCCATTTTTTTCTGCCAAAAGATAGAGGGAGAGAGAAACGATGCGCCGCATATTGCACATAAATTTCGCCCATAAAAAGTCTACGGCGTCACTGTATATTATATCGTCATAATGGTCACCGGGGCGGGGGTGCGCTTTTCTCTCCGTCTTTTCCCGCCATCGGCCGGAAAATAAGATTCATCCTTTTTTTCTCGCGGCTGCGACAAAGAAACGAAGCCTGAATTTTTACGGAACCGGATGAGAGTAAATAATCCAAGGGTAGGGTTGCACAGAAGACACCAAGATTAGTCTTGATATTGTCTTGTCTTGTCTTGATTCATTTCAAGACAAGATCAAGATTTTTAATTAGTTATCAAGACAATATCAAGACTAAGACTGTCAAGATTATTAGTCTTGTCAAGATTATTGGTTCTCGAAAAAACTAAAATATTTATATTTGAAAAAAATCACTATATATAAATTAAAAAAATTTTATTCAATAAAAACGTTTATATTGATAAATTTAAAAACATTTAATATTAGTACAATATAACATTTTTATAAATTAGAAGTCAAACTCGCAAATTTTAAACATTAAAGAGCATTTTACCCAGGAATTGATGCACATTAGTGCTTTTAAAGATTTACTTTGTAATCTGGTTCTATTTTTTGACACAGTCAGAGTTTCTATTGAGAAAAGTCTTTTTACTGACATGGACGAGGCAATTGAATTTAAAATGTCTCGAGTCATTTTTAAAAATGTGAACTTGACTTTTTTACCACTCCAAAATATTTATATCTGCACATTCCCTTGGAGCATGTAAATGGTTATTAATTTCTGTTTTGAAACAGTAAATGTTTTTTTTATGTAAATAGACGGCATTTATATCGATTACATAGTAATAATTATAATTAAAATATAATACAATAGTAATAATTAATTCAAATTATATTAGAAAAATTATGTTTAAAAACATTTAATATTAATACAATATAACATTTTTATAAATTAGAAATCAAACTCGCAAATTTTAGACATTAAAAAATATTTCATCCAGGAATTGATGCACATTAGTGCTTTTAAAGATTTACTTTATAATCTGATTCTATTTTTTGACAGTCAGAGTTTCTATTGAGAAAAGTCTTTTTACTGACATGGACGAGACAATTGAATTTAAAATATCTCGAGTCATTTTAAAAAATGTGAACTTGACTTTTTTACCACTCCAAAATATTTATATCTGCACATTCCCTTGGAGCCTGTAAATAATTATTAATTTCTGTTTTCCATGAAACAGTAAATGTTTTTTTATATAAATAGACGGCATTTATATCAATTACATAATAATAATTATAATTAAAATATAATACAATAATAATAATTAATTCAAATTATATTACAAAAATTATGTTAAATATTATTTAAATAATTTTTTAATATTAGATAAAAAAATTATTAATAAATCAAGACAAGATCAAGACAAGATTTTTAATTAATTGTCAAGACAATACCAAGACTAAAACTGTCAAGATTATTAGTCTTGTCAAGATTATTGGTTCTCAAAAAAACTAAAATATTTATATTTGTAAATGAAAAAAAATCACTATATACGAATTAAAAAAATTTTATTCAATAAAAACGTTTATATTGATAATTTTAAAAATATTTAATATTAATATTATACAATATAACATTTTTATAAATTAGAAATCAAACTCGCAAATTTTAAACATTAAAGAACATTTCACCCAGGAATTGATGCACATTAGTGCTTTTAAAGATTTACTTTGTAATCTGGTTCTATTTTTCTGTTTTTTGACATAGTCAGAGTTTCTATTGAGAAAAGTCTTTTTACTGGCACGGACGAGGCAGTTCAACTTAAAATGTCTCGAGTCATTTTTGACAACGTGGGATAAATATGAACCTGATTTTTTACCACTCCAAAATATTTATCTACACATTTCCTTGGAGCCTATAAATAATTATTAATTTCTTTTTTCCATGAAACAGTAAATGTTTTTTTATATAAAGACGGCATTTATATCGATTACATAGTAATAATTATAATTAAAATATAATACAATAGTAATAATTAATTCAAATTATATTACAAAAATTATGTTAAATATTATTTAAATAATTTTTTAATAATTATTAGATAAAAAATTAATAAAATCGAAACAAGACAATATAAGACGAAATTTTTGCTATCAATATTCACTCGAGACCAAGACAAAATTTAAATTTTTGAAAATCTTCAATACAATATTTTTACGAATATTGTCTTGTCTTAGGTCTTGTGCAACCCTATCCTCGGGCGCTTGTCATCGGCTGTTTATTTTACTCACAATCAGATCGGACCTCAATTTTTCTCCGATAATGTACGATCGCGTCCTTGCGCTCCTTGTCGTCCCCGAATCGACATTCGGTCGAACGATAATAGATACACGCGCGTTTCCCTGCCCGGTTGGTCGACACGAGAACGTATCGATCCAAAGTCGCGAGAGAGACACTGGAATAATAATGCGGGCACGCGTAATGTATGTATGTGTGTGGGAGGACGCAAATATTTGATAACGCGCAGACAGGCAGGAAGCCGCGAAGAACGTGACAATTTTAGCGCTAGGAAATTTCAACTAATTAAATGTGCACGACGCTCGCGACAGCCGCTAGAATTGCTCTCGTTCGGTCGCGCAGAGCAAGAAACGGGGGTGAGATTCCTTCGGTGGCGCCGCAAAAAACACCCTAACCATTAATAAAGCCGAAGATTGAAATAATATTTGTCGCACGTTTAGTTGACGATAAGGGAGCGATAATAAAAATTGCCATCGTAAATAATTCGACTCGTACGTTGTTACATTAACGAGATAATTTTACGCTTCCGTTTCAACGACACGTGACACGTTGACGATTAACGGCCGGATATATTTGTATTTTTTTTTTTCTCTCTCTCTCTCTAAATTCCCACGAGTCACGCGACCGTTAAATATGAAATACCGAGACTTCCGTCAATTTTATCGAAGTCCAGATAAGCGTTAGATAAGCGTGGGAGAGAGAGACCGACCGATCGATGAATGCGACACGAAACTGTTCATTTGGAAGGTCACTTAACTCGCGAGTGACGTATCGATAATCGGACTGAGGGGGAGGGGGGAAGGAGGTGGGGAGGGGGAGGAGAGGGAAACGGCGAGAGGAAGTGACGCGTGTGGCCGCGCTTACGTGTATTCCGTATAATAAAATCGGAGGCCCCGTTTCATCCGACGAAGGTCGGAAGCATCGATCGAGAAGCATTCCCCCTCCCCTCCATCTCTCCTCTCCCTCCCCTCTCCCTCCTCATTCCTCCCCCCTCCTCGCCGGCCGGACTCGCGGAGATTGATCCGATCGATAGCCGGGTATTTGGAAGATCGGGCCGATCGATAACCGATGCCATCTCTTTCTTCCAGGGATTTCCTTGCACATGTACATGTAGTATATCGGGATCGCTCCTAGAATTTTTTTCCCCGAGTACACTTAAGGGGAATCGAGGCAGAGAGGAACGAAATGGGAGTCGTCGGGCGCGCGATTGGTCCAGCAAGATTGCACCTTCCCAAATGAACCGTGCGTGCCTCGGATTGCGTGAACCTCTCTCTCTGTTTCTTTCTCGTCCATCGGCCCTTTTTTTTCGAGAACAGATGCCGGATTTTCTAGATCGTAAGGACCGATAAGGTAATAAGGGCGAATGGAAAACAGGCTTCGTCCGCGTGAGACCGCTGAATTTTCCTAATTGGCCGGCTGCTAGGATTTCCGGCTCCCTCTTTTCGCGTGGTAATATTTGGAAACTAATCTTTACATCGTTGCCTATAATTAATTTCGTGATACGAAAATATTAATTCACGCAGGATGAGGTTAGGTTCGGCGTCAGTTTCTGCTGATATCTAGATAAAATTATCTAGATAATTATCTAGATAAAGAAATGGATCATCTTTATCTTTAATTAGATGAAAAAATACAAAGTATCTTTATCTTTATCTTAGATGAAAAATATATGTCATCTTATCTAAAAATTATCTAAGATGACGTTTTCATTATGCAAAAAAAATTTTTCAGACAAGCTTCTAAAAATCTATCTAAAATATGTAAAATATATTTTTTATATTATTATTATTAATATATTATAAATATATTATTATTATATTATTAATATATTATAAATATATTATAAATATAAATTGATGAAATAATTATATTATAAATATATTATAAATATAAATAAATATTTATTATATCATTTATATACCTTTTTGCTATTATTTAAATATTCTTTAGGAAAAGAGAAGGAATATGTGTTTATGATTTTAATATCCCATTATAATTTATAATCTGCGTCACATATTTATAGTCTTCTAAAAATAAAATAAAATATCTAGATAATTATCTAGATTATAATAATTATCTCATCTTTCATCTACAATAGATTAAGTAAAAGTAAAATCATCTTTATCTCATCTAAGATAAATTTACGGATTTTTATCTTTATCTTTATCTAGATAATTTTGAAATTATTTATTAATTATTTAATTATTAATTAATTATTTACAACAAATACTGTTCGGCGTATATGTTGCGCAATGCATTCCCTGATTAAAACGTTATCGAGTCGTTCCTATCGGGTTCTTCTTCCTTTCAGAAATTTTGTAATATCCGCAGGAATTTATACTCTGTGTATAATATTTTAATCTGCCGCATGACGATGTCAAACTCCACGTATCATCACGGACGCGTCATTGTGCTGTTGCGAGGTTACAGTATTGACAAGCAATTACGTGAGCGTTTAACGTGGTTTATAGATTCTTCGAGCATTCTTCGAAGAGAAATACTTTGCATGCGAGAAAGAACCTTGTACAATAAATATTAAAAATTCTTATTCAACAATACTATTCATGTTAACAAAAAAATATACATATAAGCTCTCTGGACAACGGAATAATACATGTTCGTTGATCTTGCTGGACAAAGAATCCCGTTATAAAATCGACGTACATTTTGCACAGAATGTCCCAGATATGCTAAGGAATTTAAAAAAAGCCAATTGGAATTCGATTTCCTTCGACAAATCGTAATTTTTCTAATTTTCAAATTGATATCAAGTTCAAATACGATTATGGCATTCTAATCGCATATATATAAAATATTATACATTAATATATATTAATATACAAGGTGAGCCATTTTAATTAACGCACGCAATTATTTCGGAAACAAAGCATTTTAGAGAAAAATGTTTCAGACAAAAGTTTTATGGTTTCGAGGGGGCCATAAGGTGATATCATTGGTTTGAAGAGTCATGTGAAGGTCACGTGAAGGCCACCTCAATTTTTTTTAAATTGCATCTTTTATTTTTTATTACATATTCTTGTAGCTAACCTCAAGAGCTTTCCAAAACACTATAATTAAATATTTTTCCGTTAAGTACTTTTCGAGTTATAAGGCTTGAAATAATATCTTAATTTTACATAAATGATAAAATATCTAGTAAAATATTTATTTTTCGATTATCTTACCTTAATACTTTTATATACAAAATAATGGGAGGAATCAATTGGTGTAAAGAAAAAAACATAGTTGTTTCGAAATATGTAATTTGCAATTAACAATTCCATATTTTTCTTAGAAACAACTGTATGTTTTCTTTACACCAATTGATTCCTCTCATTATTTTGTACAAAAGTATTAAGGTAAGATAATCGAAAAATGAATATTTTACAAGATATTTTATGGTTTATGTAAAATTAAGAAATGATTTCAAGCCTCATAACTCGAAAAGCACTTAATGGAAAAACATTTAATTATAGTGTTTTGGAAAGCTCTCGAGGCCAGCTATAAAAATATGTAATAAAAAATAGGGGGTGTCATTTAGAAAAATTGAGGTGGCCTTCAAGTGACCTTCAAATGACTCTTCAAGGTCAAACCAATGATACCACCTTGTTGCCCTCTTGAAACCATACAACTTTTGTCTGAAACATTTTTCTCTAAAATGCTTTGTTTCCGAAATAATTGCGTGCGTTAATTAAAATGGCTCACCCTGTATAACATATATTAAAAAAAAATATATATATATATATATATATAATATATAATATATATTAATATATAAAATGGGAAGTTGCTAAAATCAATCAGATATTATTTTATTTAAACGAAAAGAAGAGAGTAAAATATGTTTTAATAGAAGATACGTTCAGCAATTTTATTTATTTTTAGATAAAGATCGACTCGAAGATATTCTTATCATTTAATAAATGTTTATAAGAGAATGTCGACATTTTATTGATAATAAAGATATTTTTGATACCTTGCACTCAGATATTAAGAAACAGATATTAAGTATCTTTCGTGATGAATGTCATACAAAAATAAAATTACGTAAAATCTTTTACAGTTTGTGCAGAAAAGGACTTGATTCAAAAATATACTACATCGTTAAGATCGTCGACATTTTTCTATGAAATGGTGCAAATATTTTAAAAACTAATTTTTGCATCTTTCTGTAATTAATTTTATCATACAAAAATATGAGTTGAAGATAAACATTTCATATATTGCACGATGCACTCTCTGATTAAAATGTTATCTTATCAAGTCGTTCCTATCAGGCCTTCTTTTCTTTTGGAAATTTTATAATATCCGCAAGAATTTATACTGGCATTTATTAAATTATACAAATAATTTCGATAATTATTTTTACTCGCGTAATAAATAAATAAAACTGCTACATGTCCTCTATTAGAAGATATTGCGCCTTTTCTGTTTTCTATATGCATTTAAAATGACAGCTGATTAATTTGAGCAATTCTCGTGAGACACCCTATATATATATATATTCAGAATGCATATAATTATTCTTAATTTCAGGTATCTTTGTAATCATATTATTATTATATTTAACAATGTTATTATAATTATTAGATATATTATTATTATTATTATTATTATTATTATTATTATTATCATTATTATTATTATTATTATTATCATTATTATTATTATTATTATTATCATTATTATTATTATTATTATTATTATTATTATTATTATTAACATATTATTATCAGATAACAACTTCAAATACGATTATAAAAATATTTGAAATTAAGATTAATTTATATGTAATATTCCGAATGACATTATATATATATATATATATATATATATACACTTTAGATGTCTTTATAATCATTTTTGAAATTGAGGTTTAATAAAAAAAATAATTATAAAAATTGCGACACGAAGAAAACACATACATCTATCTCTCAATTTGTCCGCGTAGATTACGGCGAGATATACATATATTTAAACGCGCGTAAATTGCACTGGCGCTGATTGCCGCATCTATAAAATTCGCTTAATCCGCGGAACACCGCTGACAATACGTATACGCCCGGGACCGGATTTAGGGGGGAGGGGGGCCAACAGGGGGCTGAAGCTCAGAGGCCTCCACAATAGAAATTTTTGGGTAAAATTTCCTATCGAATGGTATACAACACTTACAAGGTCCATGTATATTGCTTGACCTTGTTATTTCACAATAAATCACTTAAACAACGTAAAAATTTCTATTTGATTTTGATTCAAAAATGATTAGGACTCTCCACCTCTTCGTTGCCCAGAGCCTCCACATCTTTAAATCCGGCTCTGATATATATATATTTATTTATTTATTTATTTATTTATTTATTTATTTATTTATTTATTTATTTATTTATTTATTTATTTATTATTTATTTATTTATTTATTGTAATGTGCAATATATAAATTATAATAAATTATAATTTAGATTCACAAACATAAATTGATGCTGTTAATATCAAATAATTCGATATATTTAACGTTGCGAGTAATTTGCAAAGATGTTTCAAAATAATAATAAAAATGCATTTCGACATTATTCAAATTAATTATATAATGATGATACTTTATCAATTTAAATAAACTAAAAGTTTTTAAAATCTAAGAAATTATTCTAATATAATTTAATTTTATTTAATATTGCCGAAATTATTAGATATTAACAACATTTACATCTGAATTTAACATTATGTAAAATTTTTATGAAAACAATTTACAATATAGCATAATTAACAATATAATTTATACAATGTAAAAAAGAACGTAACTTATATAATCATTATTAAACATTCACATTACATATAATTCGCATCATATATGCAATGTAAATATTTTTAAAAATCAAGAATGATGTCGAACATTATACATTAATCTTGATTGTACAGCTTTGTAAAAATGATATATAATTTTTCGATCTTACATTATAACTATTAATTTTAATATTCTATAAGAAAAGCCTTATAGTATATTAAAATTAAGTATAATAAATTATAATATAATAAAGTTATAATAAATAGATAATCCTATTATATAAAATATTATATCTAGCAATCCTAACAATCCTAATCATCCTAAACAATTTTGATGATCCTAACAACCCTAGTGATCTTAACAATCATAACGATCATAATAACCTTAATGATCCTACCTAACAATCCTATTAAGGGATCCTAACAACTTTAACGATCCTAATAGTTTCAATGACCGTAACAGCCTTAATTGCTCTGCAAATTAAACCAGCGGAAATATGCGATTTTTTGAGATTTGAGGAATATGCCTTAATTAGGATTTTATTATATGAACGCAGTGTTTCTTTATTTTTCACGAGTTTCTGAGTTTATTTTTATATGTTATTTATTTTATGCGTACCAGTTTATTTTATTCATTTAATTTACGTGTTTATTATGTGCATTGCACGTTTTTAAATTAACTTATTTTTCGAATATTTGACTATTTTTAGCCAAGGATAAAATTGCTTTGACCTAATCATAGATCAATAAAGGAGAAAAACTCCTGTTGCCGGCTACTTATTTTCACCGATGAGCATAATTTTACGCTCATTTACAGTCGTAATATTATGACCGTTTGTTATCGTCTTAATATAACTTTGCTTTAATTATAATGCTATATAGTGTCAAGTTAATCAAAATTAAGTGATTTCAATTTTTACAATATATAATATTATTTATAAGAAAAAATTTATAATAAAGATTTACGATAAAATAAATTAATTCCACATTATTTATACATTTTCTACTATATTTTCGCTCTATAGTATGATTCATTGGTCTTTTTAAACATTACATATGGTTCAATAGATTGATAATTTACTTAGATTTATATCAATTAAAGCAAAGTTTTTTAATATGTTACACTACATAAAAATGATGGACTATAAAAAATTAAAATAATGTCAATATGCATTATAAAAGTAAATTATTATATAATATTAAAAAATAAAATTACTGGTATATTTTTTATGTTTTGTATTTAAGTATATTATTTATTTTAAATAAAATAAATAATTGATTATAATGTAAAATTAATAAAAAGATGAAATTTTCCTTTAATTAATATTTCAATTTTTTTGCATTTTTAATAAGCTTTAATGTATATTGAAAAAAAAAACTTTAAAAAATTATATGATTTAATTTGTTCCAGCCCATCCATTTTAAAGTAATGGACCTACAATCTACAATCTACAATCTATATCTACAAGTTCTACACAAATTCGTTACCTTAAAACTAAATAAAAGCTTTTCACTCACCGACACTAATGCGCAACAGCGGAGTTATCAATATTGAAGCTACGTTGTCTGTAATATACAAATATAAAATTCATATAATTAGCAGCTCTTAAAATAATTAATCTTTCATTATAATTAATTATTATTGCACACATCGAATTTTATATCCGATATGTGCAATAATAAACAAATAAATAAATATGCAATAATTTTTTATGATTTTAAAAAATTATTGCATATTTATTTATTTGTTTATTATTGCACATATGGGATATAAAATTCGATGCGTGCAATAATAATTAATTATAATGAAAGATAATATGCAATAAAATGCTTATAATATGCAATAAAAATTATTGCATATTATTATTATTTTGTTTCTGAAAAACCTATTTTTTTAAATAGAAAGTTTTATAGGATTATTTACATACAACTTTTTTTCTTTGAATCTTTCTTGTTTCATCGTTGAAATAAATGACTCAAATTACTGCGTGTACGCGATATAATAATTAGTATAAATAAATAATATAAATAGTATTCACCATCAGGTTGTTTCGCCGATGCAGGATGCCTTTCCTAGGCCTGCGCCTCCTCTCAAATCAAGATTGTTAGGTTGATCTAGAACAAATAGAAGATTTAAATTGTAATAACATTCAAATAATTAATATTTCAAAAATTACTACATATATTGAATTTTACATTCGATACATATAATAATAACAGATTAATAATTTTATAAATTTTAGAAAAAACATTACTAATAATTCTCTAATACTTTATAAAAGCTTATATATAGCTAATTTTATAAGATTATAGATTTTGTATAAAAATCTTTTTCTTCAAAATTTTCTCTTATTTAAATTATATAAATAAAAAATCAAATTACGCGATTAATTGTTTAATTTAAATTATAATAAATATATTTAATATTTAATATACAATTACAAATAAATAAATTACTTACCAGAAGGTGCTCTGCCGGAGCCCGATGCCTCTCCTAGGCCTCCTCCTCCTTTCAGTCTTAGACGCGCGATACTTTATGGCACTCCCGCACTCACGAGCGATATTTTTATCGCTATTTTCGCACTTTTACGCGCGATACTGAACGGCACTCCCGCATTATTTCGATGCAATTACAAATTTTATATTTGATCGCGCGATGTATATACTTAATATACTTAATATGTACATACTTTTAACGGCACTCCCGGTTACGAACAAAAATCCCATTTCACTTATGAGACTCCACTTCGAGTCAACAGGTCAGGAATTCAACGAGCAAGGATTAAGTCCAAACCGGAAAGAAGACGGAACGGTTGACAGAAGTAGAGGAAAATGAAGTTCACCAACTCTTTTTCGCGCATAATTATCTTATCTCGTATCGAACCTGAACCTGCTAAGCACGATTTCAGTTGCTCCGCCCGGATATATACCTCCCGTTATATGCTACACAGTGTTTGCTGGTTTCTTATCTAGATAATTATCTAGATAAAATTATCTAGATAATTATGTAGATAAAGAAATGGATCATCTTTATCTTTAACTAGCTAGTTCTAATTATCTAGATAATTTTATCTAGATAATTATCTTACCAGCAAACACTGATGCTACACCAGGCTGGTAGAGGGCAAAAGAAGAGGATACCCACATTTTTTAAATGCTAGCGATCAGCAATTTAAAAAATAGGGAGGCAACCCTTTTTACCGAGCGAAAATAGTGCCTAGGGGAATCCACTCGACTCCTCGACAGGGTTAACACACGCAGTGCGTGTGTTAACCCTGTCGAGGAGTCGAGCAAAGAGAAGTGACCCATTGACGATCATTCCGAACAATCGATCGAGTTCTAACCAATTCGAACCGAATCACTTGACGGAGCACGAAGCACGAGTGTAGGTTGCATAGCGCAACATGTGCAAGCTCGAAATCCTAGTTAATTGGCATCGGAAGTAGAGACTCGTGACGATAATGAAATTGGGATTTTTATACGAAAAGTCCAACGCGAAATCGCGGTAACGAGACGCCGCCATCCGACACATTGACGACGGAAAGTCGACGACGCAATGCGTCCAACATATCAAATGCACGTGTCACATATGAGCAGTGTTTTGCTGGTATTTAGATAAAGTTATCTAGATAATTAACTAGATAAAGAAATGGATCATCTTTATCTTTAATTAGATGAAGAAATACAAAGTATCTTTATCTTTATCTTAGATAAAAATATATGTTATCTTATCTAAAAATTGTTTGAGATGACGTTTTCATTATGCAAAAGAGTTTTCCAGGCAAGCTTCTAAAAATCTATCTAAAATATCTAAAATTTTTGAGAAACTTAAAACTTAATAACTTAAAATGAGAAAAGAACATCGTCGAGTCTTTTTTATTCTGTTCATTTATTTAATTTACTTACTTGTACTTGTTTTACTTAAATTTGTGCAATACATTAATGTATATTTTATAAAAATGATATATGTATTGTTACACATTGATTATTATATTATATAATAAATATATTATAAATATATTATAAATATAAATTAATAAATAAACATATCATATCATTTATATTTATATTATCATATCATTTATATACTTTTTTGTTATTATTTAAATATTCTTTAGAAAAAGAGAAAGAATATGTGCTTATAATTTTAATATCCCATTTATAATCTGTCACATTTTTTACAAATATTTATCTAAAATAAACAAAAATATCTAGATAATTATCTAGATTATTGCAATAATCATCTCATCTTTCATCTAGATTAAGCAAAATCATCTTTATCTCATCTAAGATAAATTTACGGATTTTTATTTTCATCTTTATCTAGATAATTTTGAAATTATCTACAGCAAACACTGCATATGAGCTATTGTGCGACTCGTGGCAATGCTGTGCTGGGTACTTAGTTTCCCTTTCAGGGGATTCTTGAGATTTATCCTAAATAACAAAATTTAAAATAAATCTCAAGGCACCATCCAGGTACTGAGCCACCCCACCGCGTCAAGGTGTACCCGTGGGAGGTTGCATTATATAAATTTATAATATAATATAATTTTTATATATGAAAGAAAAAGAGAGAAATTTATATTATATATAATTTTATATAATTTGTGTGTAATTTGATTGATTATATCATTCAATAATTTAATCTGACTCATTATAGCGCTTCCGATTTTTACGTCATGTACGAAATAAATATGTAAGCATTTAGTTGAAATAAAAATTTTTTTTTTCATTGTAATGTCTATTTATATGAATATTATTGAATAAAAGATTAGGTGCACGACTATCATTTTCTTTAATAAAATTGGAATCTAATTCACAGAGATGTTAGAATAATAAATAACAATTAAGAAGAAAATTATATAATAATTATATTGTATATATTACTGTATATAATAATAATTATCACAATTGCTGCTCCTTAGATTTGTGACAGCGTTCATATTAATACATAACTGCTTAACTCTTTTTCTTATTATTTTTTTCCGTTCCTATATGCGAAATGTCAACCGAAAGATAAAAGCAATCTGGATAAGAAAGCTATCTAGATATATATATAAAACGTACTATTTTAAAGTGAATCAATGAAAATTTTTATTGATTAAAAATGTAACACAACGTATCTCTCATTTAAGTAAGCATTGTGTCTTTTTATAACATTTTTTGCGAATTATTTATATAGAACAATAAATGTGTTTTTAAAATCTGCGAATAATTTTTTTAAGAAGATATAGTTAAAATGTTTTAAATATATATTTTTTTTAAATGCAAATTGAAATCAATGAATTAATATATTATATGAATTAATTATCAATGAATTAATATACGTTGATTACAACAATATTTTATAGCTGAAAAAAAAGAATATATGTATATCTAAACATTTATACAGATGACATTGATTGCTTTCATTGTAATATATGAATAATACATAAAGTGCACCTTTAATAAATCGAGTTTAAAGAGAAAATGCTCAAAACTACATCGTTACAAACGAGTGTGTAAGTAACTGAAATATATGCAATAAATTTGTGCGAGTAACTAAATTGAGACATAAATCTTGTAAGCGATAAAAGTGATGACAGGCGGACATGAAAATCGGTATTATTTTAGTTTCGTCATATCGAGTTAGATAAGAATAGATAAAGCCATTAAATAAATTTAATATTGTAAATTATAATTATCAAGCATTATTTTGAATATAAACATTTATAATTAAAATTCAGTCATATAAGCTTTTATAATAAAAATTCTATTTAAAAATATCTAATTCTTATGTATAAAATATATAATAATTACATTATTGTGAAATATTTTATAAAATATTGAACTATCTTGAAATATCAATTAACACGAAAAATATTTTATTATATTATTTATTAAATATTTTAAAATAAAAACTGAAATATTTTTTATATATGTGTTATATGTTAGATGATAATTAAGAATGAATTCGAAAAGGTGAAAGAGGAACAGGCAATATGTCTAAAAGTAACATGAATGATAAATAATTTAGAAATGACTTACATTTTATATTTCGTTGCTTCGTATGTGTTGTTCGAGGCTTTTCTCCCTTTTCTCTCCTTTCGTCCTTTGCTATTTTTTCGTAGCACTCACATTCACTCCCGAAAATACGAATAATAATAATTAATTATACGAATAATAATTAATTATACGATAATAATTAATTATACGAATAATAATAATTAATTATATATGGAACGATCGCGAGACACTTTGCACGACACTCCCGATCGCGGAATAATCACATGAGAAACGCACTTTTTAACATAAGAAACAGAAGACACGAGAGAAGTACTATTTTCGTTCGATATTTATAAAATTTTCGATATTTTACAAAGTTTCAAATTCATGTACTATTCATTACAAATGCTCCGTTTTATTAATATTATATTAACACGAATTGTAAAATCGAAAGATTAATCTAATTGAAAATCATGATAATCCAATTAATCAAAATTATATTAATAAATTATATGAATAAATTTATATTAATAAATTCGATAATATAGAAGAGTATCGTTTCGCACTACTATCTTGCTCGAAGGTCGCCGTGGGAATGATACCAAGACCGCGGAATGGAAACATTAGCGCGCTATTGTATCGTCAAGGGCAAACATTGTGTTATTGTCTGTCTTCGAAATATTTTACATATTTTGACAAATATATACCCGAAATATTTGAAAGTATAGAAATTTAGATTTTAAATAATATAGATTAATTATATGATTACACTGAGGAAAAAATTTTTTTAAATCAAATAAATTTGTTTTTTTTTTTTTGCTTTAAATGCAAGGAATTGTTTATTTCATTTAAGCAAAAGTATTTAATTTTAATTAAATATGCATGTTATATTAAGTACATTATTTTCATTTATATATATTTTATATTTAAATACTATTTTCGTCAAATATATGCTATAATTTATTAAATTAAACACATTATTTTTTTAAATTAAAAAATTTTTAATTTTTGGGAATAAAAAATGCATTTTAATAAATATTTTGTAAAATTAAAATAAAAATATTTAATTAAAAACTATATTCTTTTAAGCATATATATTTTTTTAAACATATGTAAATAAATACTTAACTTAAGCAAACGAACGTTTCGAATACAAGTAAATACGTGATTAGTACCCACCGAATAAATAACTTTCTTGAGTTAACTAAAATTTTCTTATTTCAAGATAATTTTTTCCTCAATGTATTTATTGAAGGATCACTTTCATTATGTTAAATATATATTTATATTTACGATTCGATCGCATTTTTATCGCACGATCTCAATCCGAATTACATTTAAATAATCGAAAAATAGATAAAGAGTCACGAATGATTTATATTTGAATACGCCTGTAATCAACTACTCGTTTGTCTCGTGTCAGACGATAATAAATGCCCCTCTATCTCCCCCTCTCGTCCTCCCGCTCTTGCTCCTTCCCTGGGTGGTCGCCGCAAACTTTTGTCGGACGATAAATACCCGAGCCACCGTAAACATGCAAATGAAAAGATTCGCGCCGGCTCTCGGTTAGATCCCGCGTTAGGCTGCGACTAATGGGCCCCCACTTCGTCATCCGTATGAATTTATATCTGCCTCGGGAATACATAAGCCGCAGATACCTTCGGCTACGTTATAGCCGAGTGCAACCTGGCGACGATGATGGCTTAAGCGGCGCACAAAGTTCGCACTCTTCCCCGGGAGAAATAAAATGAGCCCTTAATGTCTCGCGGAACTTTGTAAAAATTCCGTTTATGGGCCCCATAGACGCTGTTTTGAAATTTCATCACGATATCCCTATCAAAAGGATATTCTCAGTGTCGTAACGACAGATTTATAGAGAACAACATCGCTCCGTTTTCATTTTTAAGGAAGAGAGAGCCTGCGATACGTACATATTATATAGGGTGTTTTTTAATAAGTGCGAACAATTTTAGATGATTCTTTGTCGAAAATTAAGATGTTTTTCATATCCTCCTCCAAAAATAGGGGAAAAAAGTAGATTTTTATTTTTTACGTTTTTAGGTTTATAATTTTGTTTTTGTACCCAACATTTATTCTTTATTATAATTTTATTTTTATTTTAACATTTAACTTGTAATTCGAAACCTATTTAGCGACGATAACGTATTTCTTTTTTCTTGAAAATTATTGGTTTTATGAAAAAAATAAAACAAATTAAAAAGTTTCTAAATAAATCAAACTTTTTATTGCACATTTTTAGATGATCATATTGCGGTCCATTAAAAAGTTCTAATAAAAGATTGAATAGGAATTGCAAGTTTCATCCCCTTATAATAATATGGAAAGCTGAAAAAAATATTAATAAAAAAACTTTTTTACTAATAGAAAATGTCCACCTAATTTTAAATATTTTTTTAACTTGTTCCACATTTGAGAAGAAAATAAAAATCTAATTTTTACCCGCATTATTGGACGAGTGTAACTTTATAGGGAGAGATGTGGGTATATTTATATGTTTATATGAAAAATCCTCCTTAATTTTTGACAAAGCTTTTTTGCTCGACAAGCTGTAAAATACGCTACTATTCTGTTTTTTATAAAAGAATATTCAGATTATTTTTAAAGTAATGTTGAAAAGATTTTTAGAAATAAATTGTCACATATCTAGAGCATTGTAACGACAATGTACGATTTTATTCGATAAAAATTAAATCAAATTGTCATCGCATTCATATAAAATTCAAGACTAAATCTTTCTATAGAATATTGTGCGGGGAAAATATATGAAAATACCGCAGAAAAAGAAAGAAATTGTGACCGGGATAATGTGAAGCGAAAGAATTTTAAGATGCAAGTTTTCTCTTCATAGACCGACACAAATATCTACTCGTTAAAGAATAGCACGCTCGTAATTTGTGTCGAATCATCCCGATTCGATTTCCCCAAGAACGATGAGACCCGCATTGTTCGACTATTGGTGTTTCTTTGGAGAGTTTGGAATGCTTCCTTTTGAGATGCATAAAGTCCATTATCGAAGTAGACGAATATCTAGATTGTTTCCTCCCTGTTTCGTTATTTCAATTTGTATTTTACGGACAAAATACAATAATGTCACGCGAATTTCCATATTTTTATAATCAAAGGTTCTAATATCGAAATTGTCCTCGATATAATAAATTAAATTTACGTGTCGCCGCATAATATATTTACGCGAAATATATCGTAAAATCGATTCTGAAGAACAGATTCTTATTTCTCGGCGACAAACGTTTCAACAATCAAGACCGAAAATTAGAAGTGAAATTGAATCATTTAAAATGAATCTAAAAGACTGAGATGCTCTCGGTCCTTTAATAACGTTTTCTTATTTATGTGCAATGTTTATTGTAGATAATTTCAAAATTATCTAGATAAAGATAAAGATAAAAATCCGTAAATTTATCTTATTGTTAGATGAGATAAAGATAATTTTGCTTTTACTTAATCTAGATGAAAGATGATTATTGCAATAATCTAGATAATTATCTAGATATTTTTGTTTATTTTAGAAGACTATAAATATTTGTGAAAAATGTGACAAATTATAAATGGGATATTAAAATCATAAACACATATTCTTTCTCTTTTCCTTCTAAAGAATATTTAAATAATAACAAAAAAGATATAAGATATCTAGATAAAAAGATATATAAATGATAAATATTTATTTATTAATTTATATTTATAATATATTTATAATATATTTATAATATAATAATCAATGTGTAACAATACATATATCATTTTTAGTATATTTGTAATATTATTTGTAATATTATTTTCCAAATAAATATATTTTAGATATTTTAGATAGATTTTTAGAAGTTTACCTGGAAAACTCTTTTGCATGAAAACATCATCTTAGACAATTTTCAGATAAGATGACATATATTTTTTATCTAAGATAAAAATAAAGATACTTTGTACTTTTTCATCTGGTTAAAGATAAAGATGATCCATTTCTTTATCTAGATAATTATCTAGATAATTTTATCTAGATATCAGCAAACACTGCAAACTTTATATGTGAGTGTCCACACATTTTTCTGAATTTTCCTGATTTTTGTCTCCAATTATTTCGAATTCCAAAGTATCAGTGCCTCGATATCACTCAAATAATCGCCACTTTTTCGCTGCTATTCAATAATCTCGCTAAATGAATTGTGATTTCGCGACAAGGATGCACCTCGGACAATGATTGGTAGAATCCAAAGAAAGTTGCTCGCTTTCTTCGATCGTGAGATCGCACACCGGACTACCCCGGTTTGCGGAAATCCGTTCCATTCTCCTGAAATGAATTCGATCTCTCGACGCGGCCGATTACTCTCGCTTCGAATTCTAGATAAATAATGCATCGTTCGATCTACGGTTCTGCGGATGCTGCGGATGCTCGGCGTGAAAGCGGGGGTGGAGAAAGAAGCTCGCGGATGTGCATCATCGAGAAGTCGAGGGAGCGCAAAAGCGGGGGCGGCCGCCCTTCATCTTGGGAGGGAGGGTGGAGATTCGCTCGCGAACAGACTGCCACAGAATGTTAGAAATAAATGACGCTTTCTATACGCGATCGCGATATCGGAGGGCTCGACAATGCATCCCGCGTGTTATTATTGCCATTATTCTCCGGTTCGATCGCGTTCTCATTTCGCGGCAGCGAAACGCTCGCCCCCCGTACCACTCGTTCTATTAATACTCCATGGGCTCCCTGTATTTTCTGCCTGCTTAATATTGCGAATTTTAAGCTCTCCATTTTTACCCTTATCTAAATAACACGGACTGTTTGAATAATTTTTTGAATTTTATTCTAATTTTATTATTTTCATTTTATTTTAATTTTTGTCATACCAATTTTCCTTCTAAATTATATTTAATAAAATAAATTATATTTAATAAATTAAATTTCTATATTTAATATAAATTAATTATAAATTTAATATAAATTAATTATAAATTAAATGTAATATTTAAAAAAAATATTTGTAATATTTAAATAAAATATTTATAAATGTAATATTTAAATAAAATATTTAAATGTAATATTTAAACAATTATCTTTTATATCGAGAATATTGTTTCTATTGCTTTACACTAGAAAGAGTAAGAATAACAAAACGCACGCCTAATTTTATTTTGTAATGAAAATTATATAATATAAATAAATAATTATATAAATATATAAATATAATAATAATAATAAATAATAATAAATAATAATAAATAATAACAAATAATGACAAATAATAAAATAAATATATATAATATAAATAAATAATAATATAAATAAGTAATATAATAAATAATATAATAAATAAAATAAATATAATAAATAATATAATAAATACAATAAATACAATAAATATAATAAATATAATAAAATAAATATAATAAATATAATAATACAACAATATAATAAATAATATAATATAATAAATAATATAATAAATACAATAAATATAATAAATATAATAAAATGATATAATAGAGGATTCGGAGCAATATTACGTTTGTAAATAAAATATATTACTTTTGCGCGCTTCGTAAAAATCGTTTTCTTGATTTCTCCCTATTTAAGTCGGTCGGTTGATAAACAATAACCCGTCGCGTGTAATATACGCCACTATCGAGGAGGGTGGCTTTAAAGATTTTTGCCCGGGTACGGAAATTCGCACGCAAGGGGATCGAGTTTCCGAGCTATCTTATCCCTTTACCGTTTCCGTCTCGTCGCGAGAGATCTTTGACGATCGCCCAGCCGTTCTCGCGTGACTCACGGAGGGTCGGCGAGGGGTGTAGGAGCCGGTTTCGCCCCTTCGGAAAACAGCAACCCCTGAAAACGGGACGCGCGCGCGCGCGCGCGCGTTACTTCGACGCCCGATATTTCGACTCTCTATCCGCGAGAAGGGTGGTTGCGTGGGATTAGAAATACCCTCACGGCCCCGGACGGCATGCATTATAGATGCTCGCGCCTTAGATTAGAGGGGGCGGGGGGTGGTTCGGGGCGACGCGGCGCCTGGCAAAAATAGTCCACTCGTAAAGGCAATAGCTTTCACGTTCCACGCCACTGTATTTTAAGCGGGCCGATGCGATGCATGCACGGGATAGCGCTGATGTTTCCGATTCGCTCGCTCGAGAGACTTTACGAAATTATTAATGGGGCCTGAATATTTCAGGTATTTTACGTATTTATTATTATACCGTATATCTCCCTCTGTTTAGACATTGTAAAGAATTTTTAGATAGACGCTAAAACAGAGAGGCATCTTCTCTCTCACCTACGCCTTCCGATATCTTATTGACAGTTTATTATCTCTTGAGACGCAAGTGACCTAAGATAAAATAAATATTCCATCGATGAATGAAAATATATCTGAAGAGATATCCGGCGTTCAATATAGTTTTATATAAAATAATATAAAATAATATATAAAATAATATAAAATAAAATAATAAAATAATATAAAATAGTATGAAAATAATACAAAAATAATATAAAATAATATATTATTAATATATTAGAGATCATATATTAGAGTTAGAGATTATATAGATAATATAAAATAATATGAAAATAATACAAAAATAATATAAAATAATATATTATTATAAATAATATATTATTAATATATTAGAGATCATATATTAGAGTATTATCTTAAAATAATATAAAATAAAATAAAATAATATAAAATATAAAATAATATAAAATAAAATAATAAAATAATATAAAATAATATAAAAATAATACAAAAATAATATAAAATAATATATTATAAATAATATATTATTAATATATTAGAGATCATATATTAGAGTTAGAGATTATATATTAGAAATCATATTAGAGTATTATCTTAAAATAATATAAAATAAAATAAAATAATATAAAATATAAAATAATATATGATATAATATATATATATAATAAAATAATAAAATAATATAAAAATAATATAAAATAATATATTATTATAAATAATATATTATTAATATATTAGACATCATATATTAGAGATTATCTTAAAATAATATAAAATAAAATAAAATAATATAAAATAATATAAAATAAAATAATAAAATAATATAAAATATTATAATATATTATTAATATATTAGAGATATGAAATTTTACGAGCGTGTGCTTCAATTAAAATAAAAATTCTAAAGCTATCGATTAATTCTGAATTAAAAGAAGACACAATTAATTAAAAATTGTGTAATTTCTGCTAGAAATTTCGCGTATTTCGAGATCAAGCGCTTATTATAGGAATATAAAAATTATATTACGCTCATTTTTTTAAAACATTAATTTGTTGCGCATGTTAAAAATCCGTTTCATTAGCGCTATCGCGTAACGAGGTAAATTTTCTACCCATGTATATTATAATATAACCGTAAAGAGATTAGAGAGGAACTACAGTTAGCTGCACAGGCTTTTGATGCAATTGACCCTGAGGCATTACTGTTACGCCGACGATTGTATATCCCAGCGAATTACCTTCATGTTTATAGCTGGCGTTTCAATGACCAGGTGGGTATCTCAAGTTGCACACTAGAAGCTCTCGTCAGAATGACTCGAAACTTTTTCTCCTGCTTTCCATTTATATGAATATACTGAGAATCTACCTGCGTAGAATTATTGAAATTATTATTACATTAAAGTGTTCAAAGAGGCGCCTAAAGAACTCGCGTGGGTGTCGGATGGGAAAAGAAATTTTAAAACGCGCTGTATCGAATTATCGAGAGAGGAGATATTTCGAGAAAATATCAAGAAGGATGACTATTTGCACATCGCGGTTATTAAGACGTTGCAGCCGGAACGGCGAATAGACGTATACATTAATAGCCGTCCATTTGCGGTGAGCAATTATAAAGACGTGGCGTCTAACGGGCTGCGGAAGGAAGAATGAGGAAAAAAGGAACGAAGGAAGAGGCTCGTTAAACACTTTGAGTCCATATCATCTCTATATGGCGTGCGTATAAAGCGTGAAATACTAACGAGCGGTCATCATCAAACAATGGAAACTGGAACGAAGAGAGAACACGCGTATACCAGCGATCAAAACCTCTTGACCGTCTCGGCATCACAATAAGCCGATCAATCAAAAAATTTTATTTCATATTTTAGCGTAAGAGAGAGAACTTAAACTTGTGTTTATAATGAAATAATAAAGGCGAAAATAATTATGCTATCGATCTTTTTAAATCATTGATGAAAAATCATGTCACTTTTTTTCGCCTATAAAATTGCGATCATCTTGCGAATTAAATTATCACTTTCTCAATAATGAAAACTAGCCATAAGACAAAAAAATACAGGTCGATAAGATTCCAATTTTTTAAATTAATAATTAATAATAATTTTTTATATAATAATAATTATATAAAAATAATAATTTTTATAATAATGATAATAATTGTGACAATAAATGACAATAAATGATAATAATTTTTTAAATAAATTATATTTCAATATAAACAGAACTTAATTAGTGTAATAATTTGATATGTTGCTATTAAATTTCCATCATCATCAAACTGAAAGAGAGAATATGCGTATCAAAACCTCTTACTGACCTCTAACTGTATCACAATAAATTATCATAGTTGTAGTAATAAAATATTTTGTATTTTTTATATTTTATTTTATATTTTGTATTCTTTTGTATATTATTATTTTATATTATTTTTTATACAATATTATTTTATTTATATTTTATTTTATTTATTTTATTTATTTTATTTATATTTATTTATTTTATTTATATTATATTATTGTTTTATTTTATTTATATTTTTATATTATTTTTTATATTATTTTATTTTATTTATATTTTTATATTATTTTATTATTATATTATTTTTTATATTATTTATATTTATATTTTATACCAGTAAAATACCTATCATTTTATACATTTTTTATAAAATTAAAATAAAATTGCAATCATCCTGCAAACATGTCGGAAAGTCAAATTACCATTTCCTCTTTAAATAATAATAATCAATCATAGAAGAAAAAAATACGCTGAAAAAATATCAATTTTAAAACATCATTATTCGATACAATCGGAAATCTGATTAGCTCGATAATTCGATTCTTATGTTGAGAACGTTTCGCGAACGCTAAATTTGCCGATCTGGAATGTTATACAACGGTGATGCATATTTAAGAGCGCGCAAAAGTGTACGGAGGGAATTTTATGTTAACAGGAGAAGAGAGAAGCCGCCGCGCGCGATAAGTTCCACTGTAAGTGCCATTAAAAATTCTAGCCGCGCCACCGCGACGAACAGAAATTCTCATTTCTCGCGACGATAAGGCGAGAGCCGCGATTTCTAAATCCCGCGCCCCCGCACATCGCTGATAATAACAATAATGGATGCCCTCATCTGCAATTACAATAAGCAGTTAGCGGGCGATAAATCACGCGAGGCGAAGTCCGCCCGCGATGAAATCTTTCTTTCCGCACATCGCGAGATAAAGGAAACTTCTTTCCCATCCCGACAATTCCGGGGGGCACGTCCTCCCATTCGGAAAGTTAAATTCCTCGGGGATGAAGTAGAGGAGAGGCGAGGAAAGCCGAGAGGCTGTGCGACCCGAAGACCGGCTATTTAATTAGCGACTTGGCCGCGAAAAGAATCCCCGGTCGCGGATGACAATTCATCTCCGAGTTAATGCACAAGACGAGAGTCCCCCGATAATTAGTTTTCGTAAGAAACCGGCCGACTTCCGGGCCGACAAAGAGCGCGATTCGAGATCCAGGTAGGGTCGCCCACGCCTCGCGAAACTTTAACGGCGCTTGTTTGGTCGCGACTATGAAATTTGATGAGAGAATCGATGCCGGATGCTCGTTAACGGATGAATCTATCAATAGATTACCTCGGTTGCAAACTTATCGTGAATTCGATTTCGTCGCCGCCTTTGAATTTTTCATTCGGCAAAGTAGAATGTGGCACGATGTGCAGCTAAATATGTCCTCCTCCCTCGCGAATTACTGAATTGCGTGCGAAAAAAGGTTGTCTCTTGAAATAGGAACTAATATAAGTATTCAGTTATTAAAATAAATATTCAGTGTTTGCTGGTAGATTTCTTTATCTAGATAATTATCTAGATAATTTTATCTAGATAATCATCTAGATAATTTTATCTAGATAATCATCTAGATAATTTTATCTAGATGACAAAAATATCTTATTGTGTGTAATCTAGATAATTATCTAGATTATCACAATAATCATCTCATCTTTCATCTAGATTAAGTAAAAGCAAAATCATCTTTATCTCATCTAAATTTACGGATTTTTATCTTTATTTTTATCTAGATAATTTTGAAAATTATCTAGATAAAAATCTACAGCAAAAACTGAGTGTATCCCACGTACATTGATTATTAAATAATTGATATATCCTTTAGAATGCTCATTTAGATTTTGTATTTTTGAATTTTATATATATAAACAAATTTGGAAAAATTGACATGTATAAGTTTAATTTTTTAATAAATTAAAATAGCTTCACGCGAATCATGAATATGTGTTTATCGAACACGACCGTTTTCTCCATTTTTATAAATATCTGATTTACCTTTAAAATCGCACACACACATATATATACTGGATATTTCCATCTACGTACAAGAATACGATATTAATAAGACCGCTATAAAATTGTCCCTTTATACAGTAGCCTGCATAAAAGATATCGAAAGCTTATATTCTATCTTTACCGCAAGATGGCCGTATCGTTATGTTTCTTTGATGCTCGATGGTGTAGTGAAACGGGTTGCTCTTCGACAGGAAATCTCGAGAGTGAAGGTAATTGATTATTTTCGGCGCTTATAAATTTTTATTGTCATTTCTTTTAATAATCTACGTATTTTTAAATTATCAATAAAGTAAGTGTCCAAATGACATGATAATATTGAACAACACATACATACACAATAACATATTTAATATGACATATTTAATATGACATATTTAATATTATAAAAATATTTGTGACAAAAAATATTTTTATATTTTTAAATATAAAAATATTTTTTCATCATCTGTCTGATAATTATCAATAAATTCTGTGATTTTAAAAACTAAATGTTCAGATATTTTTTATATGTATGGAAGATTATTGTTAAGAAAGATTACGCAACTAAATAACACCTGATCCAATATAATGGAAATTGGATTTGTGAAAACGCTTTGTTAAGCATTGATAAATCGAAGTAATTCTGTGAAAACCGATTTATTAAGTCTTTATACAAGAATATCAATTTTCGTTAAGTAACTGTAGTGTAAAAAAATATTAATTTACATACCTACGAACGTTAATGGATAACAAATATTATATTCATCGTAAGCTCGAGTTATTATATAAGACAATAATATGGGAGCTCCATTCATAAGCGTGATTAAAATTTTAATTAACAACAGGGAGATATGTATATAGGATGTTTCTTAATAGATACGAAAAATTTTAGGAGTTTTTCAAACATATATTTCTTCATTCCTCCCTGTGGAGTTACAAATTGAAGGTAAAATGGAGGTAAAAATTAGATTTTTATTTTTAAGGTTTTTATCATAATTTTGTTTTTATTCCAATTTTTCCAACATTCACTCTACTTTCGTTTTTACTTTAAAATGTAACTTCTCGTAATTCAAAACCTATTTATGCTATTTAGCATCGTGCTGTGCATGATAAGGTATTTTATTTTTCTCTTGGAAACTATTGATTTTATGAAGAAAATAAAACAGATAAAAAAGTTTCTAAATAAGTCAAACTTTTTAATGCGTATTTTTAGATAATCATATTGCGGCCCATTAAAAATAGGGATTGCTAGTTTCATCTCCTTATAACAATACGGGAAACTGAAAAAAATATTAATGAATAACCTTTTTACTAGTAGAAAATATCCACCTAATTTCATTTCTTTAACTTGTTCCAAATTTGAAAAAAAAATTAAAATCTAATTTTTACCCCCATTTTTGGAGGAGTGTAACTTCGCAAGGAGAGATGTAGCAGTATATATTTACATAAAAAACCTCCCTTAATTTTCGATAAAAGAATCATCTCCTAAAATTTTTCGCACTTATTAAGAAACACCCTGTATAATATTATAATATTACACAATTGTATATATATATAATAAATATATACTACTTTTTCTTTCTAACTATTGCAAACAACATTTCTGTTCACTTAAATGCGAATACTATATATCTTATTACTAAATAATTATATAACTCCTATTCCGATTATGTGCGAATAATTATAAGGAATAATAAGTATAGCACCTGTGCATTTCGAAAATTACGACTTGAAAATTCATCAGTTTAAAAAAAACATGCGATTTTGATCGCAAAATAAATAAAAAAATCCAAAGAAAAAGAATGGTATATTTAAAAAGAATACAGAAAAGAATAAGAATAATGAAAGAATACAGAATCTCTCTGCCGGCAAAGAAGTTAGATAGATACTTCTTCAAGTACATGAGAGTTCAGCCGACGATATTTCTTGAAATCATAATGATCATATACGTATATTATATATACAAAAGCATCTTTCGTACGCAAAATATATTATATTTGCTTATATATATTATATCCAATTCTATATATATACGTCACGGATGACATAACCTGAATCTGCGATTAAGAATAATAATAATAGTGCTGAGAATAAAATATGTGTAATATAATTAATTATAGAGCAGGCTGTAAATATCAGGGTGTAAAAAGAGAGCTTTTATGGAAATTGTTTGCGGGACAGAATCGCAGATCGCAATAATTTATTTGATTACGTTACGTAAGAAGCGGGGAGAGGACCATTATACGGAAATATCGACTTAAATGATACAAGCGATCGTTTTAAGTTCGCGTTCCAGAAATACCGGGTGTACGGGAAAATCGCGTATCCCCTGGATACAAAGGATACGCGAATCCCCTTTTCGACTCGAGGATACGTCTTTTGAAAGAGAGACGTCTTTAGGGAGACACTGCTGCGCATAGTTAATTTTACATTAAACGGTTATCTCCAAGTCGTAAGCTTATTGTTAGACTCGAGGTAGCGTGTCAGCTCATCAGGAATCGCATGCCGTGTCGTCTTTATCCGCGCGCGACCTAAAAGTAGTCCTTAAGGGGATCCCTCATTGAATGGTGAACTCTTACACGATTACAGCGCCCTCATCTAATCCTCATCCCGTATCTCTTTCTATCACGTTATTTATAAAGAAGATACACTGCTTTTTCCATTCTACTGTACCAATATTTCAGGTACATATGGACCAAAATTTTTAGGCACATGCCATTTATTAATTAGACTACTAAACTCAATTTTCACTCCATGTAGACAATAAAAAATGGCACATGCCCAAAAATTACAGTATTTTGTCGATAAAAAAGATAGATTGAGGGATCCTTTTAAGGGGATCCCTCATTAAATGATGAACTCTTACACGATTACAGCTCTCATCTAATCCTTATTCGTATTTCTCTCTATCACTTTATTAAAGAAGATGCACAGCTTTTTCCACTCTACTGTACCGATATTTCAGGTACATATGGACCGAAATTTTTGGGCACATGCCATTTATTAATTAGACTACTAAACTCAATTTTCACAGTTCCACAAGTTTTTATCGTGCAGTCCGCTATTGGGTATGCTATTATTTTATGCATAAAAGTTACAAAACATTTATACAAGGCTAATGTCTTTACGAGATGATAGCTTTAGACGCCATGTTGATTTAAGAAGTCGATAAATAAGTATTTTTAATTTTTTTTTCTTTCTCAGTATATAATCAGCTTCCCCCTGTCCGTTTGCATCTACACTTCAACCGTAGAAAAGGATTTTTAATTCCATGTAGACAATAAAAAATGGCACATGCCCAAAAATTACAGTATTTTGTCGATAAAAAAGATAGGTTGAGGGATCCCTTTAAAGACCTGGCATAAAACATCGCTGCGCTTTCGCCATTGTCTCTTCAACCCTACCGCGCTACCCTCCCTTCCTTTCCCTTTCTCGACACAGCGTCGATGATTGATCGTTAACGACAGAGATTGATGGTTGTTTCGCAAGGATGAGGTGTCGATGCAACAAGACAAGAATGGGACTCTCGAAATCGTGAAACTTGTCGACGTCGTCTCGTCTTGCACGAATATTTCCACGTCTCCTGGCTTCTTAACGAACCCCTGAAACTCCCGGATCCCTGCAACGGGATTCCACCACCCCGGAAATTCCCGGATAAAGCCGAGAAGACTGCGCAGAACACTTCGCTCTCTCAATTCCTCTTGCTGGAGTTGATGAGATACTTGCAGCAGTGCGTGAGCAGATGTTTCTCGCCGGTGACGTCATGTTGAGCGACGGGAGAGGCCGTGGATTCCCTGGTGTAGACGTCCAGGCCGTACTGGCCCTCCTCGGGGAAGCTTATGGAGAAGGTGACCACGTCGTCGTCGGCGATGGAATGCGTCACGTACTTTGACAGACGTTTCTCCTCGATGCCGTTCTTGTGCAGGGTCGCCATAAAGTCCGTCAACGGCCTCGACATGCGAAATTGAATCTCCAGCTCGCGTCCGGCGAACACCAGTGCCTCCTAAAATCGATAGATCGTAAACCGTCCGGCTGACAGACAAGATCGGGAATCTTTCTCGACCCTCTTCTCTTTTTCAACGCTTTCCAAAAGAATAAAAAAAAAATGTTGCGAAGCTCTTGCCTCGCATAAAATACGTAACAAGTTGTTTGGAAAAATTCTAAACACAAATTATAACATTTTTTTAAATTAGCTTCAAAACTTATGCCATTTTTCACAATCCTTCCAACGTTTTCATATTTTTTAGGAAATTATTATACTTTTGTATCATTAATATTTTGACAAGCAGGAAACCTGGATGCATCTTCAGGCCACCTAGTACTTCCTACGATATCGATCTTGCATAGCATTTGCTCTAAATTAATTATATAAGCGAATCGATCCAACTAGACACCTACCTGATGAGTGATGGGTATGAGCCCGAATAATCTGGTGGCTTTGGTGGGGCCCCATTCACCGCTGGCGCAATCCGGCAACGGCACCATCACCGTCTGCAGTTCCTCGCAGGCAATTTTGAATTTGCAGACGCTCTTGAATTTCATCGGCTCGCCCGTCAAGTACTCCTTCGGCGTCACCGCGTTGGCAAATATGTCCAGAAGGAAGGCCCCGGAGCAGGGTGCGTGGACTCGGAACGCCACTATATTTCCCACGACCGACTGCGAAAAATTTCAATTTTTTCCAGACTTATTTAAAGGTTTAAAAAAATACGCTGCGTGTTATCTCCTTATAAATTGACGCGAACTTAATACATTTTCTTATCATATTGCTAAGCATGCGACAGTATTATTTAGTACGAAGGAAAACGATAAGAAATTTCTCAAATAATATTGAAACCTACATGTGATTTTATAATTAACTTATATTTAATTTAAAAAAAAAAAAGATTTTTACGAGTCAAGATTAATTTTCTTTTTTTTTCAAAATTATAAATACGAGAATTTATTAATGAATCACTAGAGAGTATTACATTTTTTTCTAAAAATGTTTGAATTAATGTTTTATGAAATTCTCGCGACTTTTATAAGCAATTTTTCGCTTTAAGGATGTTTTGTATATACAATCCCAGCAAAAAGTAGTTCAAAATCAATATTGACGAATATTCAGTTTTGGTGTATTTTGAGTATGAGAAATTGGGTGAAATTACATTACAATTTGATCTTAGCAGTGCAGAGATGTATTTTTTAATATTTATTACGTTTTTACTCCAAATTCGGAAATATTCCGAATTTTGTTAAAGATGTATTGGAGATATGTTACAATCAATGAGATCGCCGTGAATTTTTAATTTAACATTCTAAATCGTCATGAATTATTTCAAATTTTTTTACTTGTTCCTTTAAAAAGTTATTAATTTTTGAATTTTGCGATTTTAACATAGGATCTTATGTAAACGTTCAAGAGACAGGTAATAAATTATTCACAAACTATAAAAAAACAATGATAAAAATTTCATTTTGTAATATTATATTCTTTATACATGTAAAAATGTTCCCACAAAGTTTTAAAATAATTTACTTGATTGTTCTGAAATTATTGTTAAAAAATAACTGTGGTTATCGGTTTGACACAATATTGATGATAAAACGTGGCAACATTTTCTTGGAAATTAAGACCTATTTATATTAAAGAATACTTTGAAGTGATGATTTCATGTTTTTTTTTTAATTTTTGATCAAATAGAATTCATATTCTGCCCAACTTTAATTTTTTGGTACTTTGGTTTAACTTTTGAAACAGACGGTCCGTCCAATACATCCTTAATCGAAATGATTAACTTTTGACAGTGAACTTCATCTTGTGACAGATACATGGCTAACTTCATTGAATTATATTTAATATCTTTTTAACCAGTTAATACTTGTATAATATTATTTGATCAAATTCCCGTAAAACTTTTGCAAATTTTAAACAAATTCTGAAATCCGAAGGTGAGAACTGGCTAACTTCATTGAATTATATACAATATCTTTTTAACCAGTTAATACTTGTATAATATTATTTGATCAAATATTTCCTCTGTATCCAAACTTTTGCAAATTTTAAACAAATTCTGAATATTATTTCCACGTGTTTTTGTCATTTGAATCGACGTGGTTATGTTTCCCATAAGAACACATGTTAATTCGGTGCAAATTAAAATCCTTATAACTTGTGAACGCTTTAGTGAATCGATTTAAAAATTGTACTGAAGATTCTAAATATATGTAAGGACATTCTGTACAATTTTCATTAAATTCTCAATATTTTGAAAATAGGTACAAAACATTCTTAATTAAAATAATTAACTTTTGACAGAGAATTTCGCCTTGTGACAGATACATGGCTAACTTCATTGAATTATATACAATATCTTTTTTAACCAGTTAATACTTGTATAATATTATTTGATCAAATATTTCCTCTGTATCCAAACTTTTGCAAATTTTAAACAAATTCTGAATATTATTTCCACGTGTTTTTGTCATTTGAATCGACGTGGTTATATGTTTCTCATAAGAACACATGTTAATTCGGTGCAAATTAAAATCCTTATAACTTGTGAACGCTTTAGTGAATCGATTTAAAAATTGTACTGAAGATTCTAAATATATGTAAGGACATTCTGTACAATTTTCATTAAATTCTCAATATTTTGAAAATAGGTACAAAACATTCTTAATTAAAATAATTAACTTTTGACAGAGAATTTCGCCTTGTGACAGATACATGGCTAACTTCATTGAATTATATATATTTATATCTTTTTAACCAGTTAGTACTTGTATAATATTATTTGATCAAATATTTCTTCTGTATCCAAACTTTTGCAAATTTTAAACAAATTCTGAATATTATTTCCACGTGTTTTTGTCATTTGAATCGACGTGGTTATACGTTTCCAATAAGAACAAATGTTAATTCGGTGCAAATTAAAATTCTTATACCTTGTAAATGCTTTAGTAAATCGGTTTAAAAATTGTACTAAAGATTCTAAACATACGTAAGGACATTCTGTACAATTTTCATTAAATTCTCAATATTTTGAAAATAGATACGAAACATCCTTAAAGAACGTGAGATAAATTATGATAATTTACCTGCATAACAAAACGCTTGAGCGACACACCGTCGTAGCCGTCGCCGTCGTTGTCGTAAAACTTGAGATTGTAATGAAAGATAAGGGATGATTGCATATTCGCCGGCATCGCTATCCTTACGGTCGCAGCGCCAGTGGAATCCGTGTACATAACGGCATTTGTATTCGTATCCGGAAAGTAGAGGCCGTACCTGTAGACGCAGAATTTATTCTCTCTCTTTCACTCTTATAGTCATTGTTAGAAAACCTCTCTCTCGCGCGAAATCATCGAGATTTAATTGCGTATTCTAACGGCCTCTACACGCGCCTTAATAGAGGCATTTAATGCTGTCAAGACGTTGCTTCACTTGATAAATTTAATTAATAATAATAATTTCATATTATTAATAATTTAATTAATAATAATATTAATAATAATAATTTAATTAAATATCATTAATGAAGAGAGTGCATAATATTGGATGTATAAATTATGTGATAAGAGTTGCTTTTTTTTTGAAGATATTTCCTTACCTGAAGAACAGGGACCGGACGAAAGGCAGTTCCTCAAAGTCTTTGAGCGAGATCGGTTGTTTGAGCAACTGCCAGTCCTCTTGCAACGGGAAGAACTCGTATATGAATTCCCGGGGATCCGTCAGAAAGTAATGATCATCGTACTCGTACCTAAATCAAATAAAATTAATAAGTGCGAACAATTTTAGAAGATGATTCTTTGTCAAAAATTAAGGAGTTTTTCATTGAGTTTTTTTTATTTGTTAAGTTTTTAAGTTTTTATTATAATTTTGTCTTTGTTCCAATTTTTCTAACATTTTCTAACATTTTTCTAATATTTTCTAACATTCTAATTTTATTTTTATTTTAAAATTCAACTTTTCGTAATTCGAAACCTATACTCTTTAGCATAGATGCTGTGCACGATAACGTATTTTATTTTTTTTCTTGAAAACTACTGATTTTATGAAAAAAATAAAAGAGATAAAAAAGTTTCTAAATAAATCAAACTTTTTAATGCATATTTTTAAATGATCATATTCCAACCCATTAAAAAGTTGTAATAAAAAATTGAATAGGAGTTGCTAGTTTCATCCTCTCATAACAATATGGCAAGTTAAAAAAAATATAAATAACCTTTAGTAATAAAAAATATCCAATTCTAATTTCATTTCTTTAATTTATTCCAAATTTGAGAAAAAAATAAAAACCTAATTTTTACCCCCATTTTGGAGGAGTGTAACTTCACATTTACTCTTCATTATAATTTTATTTTTATTTTAAATTTAACTTTTCGTAATTCGCTATAACTTATGCTATTTAACATCGTGCTGTGCACGATATTTTTTTCTTGAAAATTATTGATTTAATTTTATGAAAAAAATAAAAGAAATAAAAAAGTTTCTAAATAAATCAAACTTTTTAATGCATATTTTTAGATAATCACATTAAAAGGCTTATTAAAAGGTTTTAATAAAAAATTGAATAGGGATAATGCTAATTTCATCCCTTTAGCAATACGGGAGAAAAAAATGATGAAAAAAATATTAATAAATAACCTTCTTACTAATAGAAAATATCCACCTAATTTCATTTCTATAACTTGTTTCAAATTTGAGATAAAAATAAAACCTAATTTTTACCCTCATTTTTGGAGGAGTGTAACTCCACAGGATAGGAGTATATGTTTATATAAAAAAAAAACCCTTAATTTTCGACAAAGAATCATCTCCTAAAATTTGTCGCACTTATTAAGAAACACCCTGTATACTATAATTATTATTATATACGGATAAAATTTCAGGCCTACCTGAGGCTGTCATTTTTGGCTTTCGCCTGGCCTGGACGGGGGACCTCTTTGGCATTGACGAGGTGTCGCGCCCCCCAATTACACTGGACGAATCGCCACGCACCTGCTACGTAAACGGCGTTCCAGCTGTTCCGGAATCGATTGTCCTCGAAGCAAACGCCCGGCTGGTAGCCCGCCGACTTGCTGTAACCCTTGATGACCACGCAGTGCAAGCCCGCGTAACTGTGTTCGAACACAATTTAGATTGATTCTCTTTTCTTTATGGGCATGTAAAAAATATACGCGAGTAAACATCGAACGTCCCGATATATTAAATTTATCCCCATAAACATTTTGCGCCCCGTGCTTTTTACTGACGTCGTATAAGTCGATCAAAGTAAAATAAATCTCGCATATCAGCTTGCATTTATTTATTACCTCGACGTGACATTCTATTTAAATATTCCTCTCTCTCTTCGTGAAATACCTTACTATAAAATCTTTATCTTCGTGAGAAAAAAAATCAGATTTTATATTAAATATTTTCATAATTTTCTATCTCCTCTGTTCTTCACATTTAAAAGTATTAAGGATGTTTTGTACCTATTTTCAAAATAGAGAATTTAATGAAAATTGCACAGAATGTCCTTACATAAAAATTATATTTTGTTAATATATCGGCTATAAATATAATATAATTCCTATTATCTTCCAGATTGTCGGATTAAATCTCGAAAAATTCAAATCACAATTTTCATTGTTTTTGTAAACAAAAGTGATACACGAAAATTTTATTAAATTGTTTACTTATTTAATTATTTAATTATTTTATTAATTTTTTTATTTTATTTAATATATATTTTATTTAATATATATTATATAATTATTTTATTTAATTTTTATTTTATTTTTAATACATAGTATTTAATTATTTTTTTATTTAATTTTTATTTTATTTAATTTTTATTTTATTTTTAATACATAGTATTTAATTATTTTTTTATTTAATTTTTATTTTATTTTTAATACATATTATTTAATTATTTTATTTAAGAATGTTTTGTACCTATTTTCAAAATATTGAGAATTTAAAGAAAATTGTACAGAATGTCCTTACATATGTTTAGAATCTTCAGTACAATTTTCAAATCGATTCACTAAAGCGTTCACAAGTTATAAGGATTTTAATTTGCACCGAATTAACATGTATTCTTATGAAAAACGTATAACTACGTCGATTCAAATGACAAAAACACGTGGAAATAATATTCAGAATTTGTTTAAAATTTACAAAAGTTTAGCTACAGAGGAAATATTTGGTCAAATAATATTATACAAGTATTAACTGGTTAAAAAGATATTAAATATAATTCAATGAAGTTAGCCATGTATCTGTCACAAGGCGAAATTCTCTGCCAAAAGTTAATCATTTCGATTAAGGATGTATTGGACCGTCTGTCTCAAAAGTTAATCCAAAGTATCAAAAAATTAAATTTAGACAGAATACGAATTCTACTTGATCAAAAATTTTTTAAAAAACACGAAATCATACTTCAAAGTATTCTTTAATATAAATAGATCTTAATTTCCAAGAAAATGTTGCCATGCTTTATCATCAATATTGCGTCAAACCGATAATCACAGTTATTTTTTAACAATAAAACGATCAAGTAAATTATTTTAAAACTTTGTGGGAACATTTTTACATGTATGAAGAATATAATATTACAAAATAAAATTTTTATCATTGTTTTTTTGTAGTTTGTGAATAATTTATTACCTATCTCTTGAACGTTTACATAAGATCCTATATTAAAATCGCAAAATTCAAAAATTAATAACTTTTAAAGGAGCAAATAAAAAAATTTGAAATAATTCATGACGATTTAGAATGTTATTAAGAATGTTAAATTAAAAATTCACGGCGATCTCATTAATTGTAATATATCTTCAATACATCTTTAACAAAATTCGGAATATTTCCGAATTCAGAGTAAAAACGCAATAAATATTAAAAAATACATCTCTGCACTGCTAAGATCAAATTGTAATATTCCACAAAATTTCTCACACTCAAAGTACACCAAAAGTGGATATTCGTCAATATTGATTTTCAGCTACATTTTGCTGGGATTGTACATACAAAACATCCTTAATTATTATTTTCCAAAAAACAATTGATATGTTAAATATACACGAATATATATTTAAATTACTTAATTATTTAATAATTAAATTTATACGAATATATATATATTTTTTAATATCCTCAAAGCGAAGCTTCTGACTGTCTCTGTTCCATTATACGCAAAAATCAGGCTTGTCATCCGTTACCTGCACAATCGCTTGAATAGAACGTGATAGCTTTCCGTGCCGTGTTTGATGCCCCTCAACAGACCCATGGGAGTGTCGCCTCGTAAGTTCTCGTCGAACTGCATAGTGTTGAGATTCTTCACGGTGATCCACCGGAATATTGTCCTTGCCTTTTCTATGTCCGATCCGCATCTGCTCACCAACTGTCGCACCAGATCGGTGAACGTTTTCTGATCTTCTTGCGCTACCTAAGAGTAACATTGATATCGTAAATCAGCGAGCATCCATGAAGAAGCGTCTCTCTCTCTTATGAAAGCCGCGTTGATAAAATATGACTATCGCTCTGCCCAATATTCCCCGACTCCCGGTGGCATCATTCGTAAGCAGTGTTTGCTGGTATCTAGATAAAATTATCTAGATAATCATCTAGATAAAGAAATGGATCATCTTTAGTTAGATGAAGAAATACAAAGAAGTTACAATTATCTAGATAATCATCTAGATAAAGAAATGGATCATCTTTATCTTTAGTTAGATGAAGAAATACAAATGGATCATCTTTATCTTTATCTTAGATGAAAAATATATGTTATCTTATCTAAAAATTGTCTAAGATGACGTTTTCATTATGCAAAAAAGTTTTCCAGGCAAACTTCTAAAAATCTATCTAAAGTATTTAAAATATATTTTTTTTATTATTATTATTAATATATTATAAATATAAATTAATAAATAAATATTTATCATATCATTTATATACCTTTTTGCTTTATAATATATTAATATTTTTAATATATATTATTTCTTTATAATATTAAATATTCTTTAGGAAAAGAGAAAGAATATGTGTTTATGATTTTAACATCCCATTTATAATCTACGTCACATTTTTTACAAAGATTTATAGTCTTTTAAAATAAACAAAAATAACTAGATAATTATCTAGATTATCTCGCAATAATTATCTCATCTTTCATCTAGATTAAGTAAAAGCAAAATCATCTTTATCTCATTTAAGATAAATTTATAGATTTTTATCTTTATCTTTATCTAGATAATTTTGAAATTATCTGCAGCAAACACTGTTCATGAGGAATCAAAAGTACCGGAGGGAGAATATTAACTGCAATTATAATGAAAACTCGCGAATCGATCGAAATAAATCTACGCGCTCTCGCGTGCGACGAGAGATTAAAGTATAACAATCTTGTAAAAAGAACAGGGGGTATAAAAGGAGTGTGCAAAGCTCCACGATAAAACGTCCAACGTCGCGATAAAGATCGCGAAATCTTAAAGGATGGCTCGCGAGAGAAGAAAGGCCGAAAGCCAAAGCGCTAAAGAATTTCGAGAGAAGCGAGAACTTACCGAAATAGCTATCTGATCCATGTCAGCGAACTCCAGAGGATCATTGTAGATGTGGTACTTGGCCAGGGCCGGTGGTTGCGGGGGTGGCGCGCGCGACGGATAAGGCGGGGGCGGCGCTTCCTGGATATAACCGTCTCCCTCGTCGAGATATAAACTCTCCTGGAGCATGTACTCGCTTCTCGCCTCATTGATCAGCTCCAGCATCTCCGAGCTCTGCTTCTCCACCAGCGCGGCGGTCGCCGCTCTAGAAATTCATCAAGAATAACTAAGCTTTTGTCTTGTAATTTTACATTGCACGCGTATCTTATAAGATTATTCAAACATAAACATATATTATTTTTATTTATATTTATGTAACATTTATGTAACATCTATGTAACATTTATATAACATTTATATAACATTTATATAGATATTTATATAACATTTATACAAATATTTATATAACATTTATACAAATATTTATATAACATTTATATAACATTTATATAGATATTTATATAACATTTATACAAATATTTATATAATATTTATATAATATTTATATAACATTTATATAACATTTATATAACATTTATATAGATATTTATACAACATTTATACAAATATTTATACAAATATTTATACAAATATTTATATAACATTTATATAACATTTATATAATATTTATACAAATATTTATACAAATATTTATTATTATATTTATGTAACATTTATATAACATTTATATAAATATTTATATAACATTTATACAAATATTTATACAAATATTTATATAACATTTATATAATATTTATATAATATTTATATAATATTTATATAATATTTATACAAATATTTATATAACATTTATATAATATTTATATAATATTTATATAAAATTTATATAAATTTATATAACATTTATATAACATTTATACAAATATTATATAACATTTAAATAATATTTATACAAATATTTATACAAATATTTATATAACATTTATATAACATTTATATAACATTTATATAACATTTATATAACATTTATATAACATTTATACAAATATTTATATTATATAATATTATAAGTATAACATGAAAATTATATAATATTTATATAATAAATTTATTTAGTTATTTACTTTTAGTTATTTATTTTATTTACTCTCCCTCGCGGGAGAGATCTTTTGTTACACTTTCTCTCTAAAAGCTCTCGAAAACATTATACATTGTTTAATGTAGTACACTACGACCTACGATGTACATTTAAAGGCAAGATGTACTATCGCTTTAATTATATAATAAATACCGTTCGTGTTCCAACATCTTGCGCGTGAGACTTTCCTTCTTCTTGTCCCTGCGTAAAGTCATGTTCTTCTCCAAGTCTTCCTTCTCCTGCTGAAATTGTTGGGTTCGAACTCTTCCGCCTTTTTCCCGTTCCCATCTCGCCGACAATTGTTCCAGTTCCTTCTCCCACTCGTCCTTTTTTTTTCAAGCCACACAAGATGCATTAAAACAATGTTTCTAATCTAAATACATTTGTCATTCGTGTAAACGAAAAATGTTTAAAAAATTAGACATTAATTACGAAAGCGAGCGAATAATAAACCGCATTGTTTTTCTTAGAGTGTGATTCATTACGTACTCGGAATTCCTCGCGAATTCGTCTGTCTTCTTCCTCGCGATGGTGGGCAAACTTTCGGTATAAATCATCCTCTTCTTTCCGATGCTTCATCTCAAGACGCGTCTGCTCATCGCGATCCTGGATAAAAGCAGGGTAGAAAGAAACATATTAAACATTCAATTCGTTTTGTGCATGTGCAACTTTTAATTGATATAACGCAAATTGAGCTTAATTGATCACATTCTTGTTTAAAAAAGTATAGCAATTGTATAAAATGTTTAAAATATTACCATAATAATTATATGTATAATTATGATATAATTGTGATATAATAATGCTATTTTAATAATAATATAATATAATTATTATAATATAATAATAATATTGTTTTATTATATTAATATTGTAATATTATTATTTTGTTTTTATTAGAATTAAATTAAATAGAAAATATATTAAAAATGGAAGACATTTTATTTTTAATTACATTAATATAGAATACTTTTTTAAAATATATAAGGTTTATAAATTAATTTTTTCATTATAAATATATTATATATTTTTCATTTTATATATTTTTTTGATAAATTAAATTATTATTTATTTGCAAAATAATATACAATATTATTTATTTGCAAAAATAATATACAAGTACTGTATTTTAATAATAATATTATTATTACAATATAGTAATATTGTTTTATTATAACATTATTATTTTATTTTTATTAGAATTAAATTAAATAGAAAATATATTAAAAATGGAAGACATTTTATTTTTAATTACATTAATATAGAATACTCTTTAAAATATATGGAGTTTATAAATAAATTTTTTCAATATAAATATAATATATATTTTTCATGATAAATTAAATTATTATTTATTTGCAAAATAATATACAATATCATTTATTTGCAAAAATAATATACAAGTACTTTATTTTAATAATAACAATATTATTACAATATAGTAATAATACTGTTTTATTATAACATTATTATTTCATTTTTATTAGAATCAAGTTAAATAGAAAATATATTAAAAATGGAAGACATTTTATTTTTAATTGCATTAATATAGAATTTTTTAAAATATATGGGATTTATAAATTAATAATTTTATAATTTTTTTATTATAATACAAATATATTATATATTTTTCATGATAAATTAAATTATTATTTATTTGCAAAATAATATACAATATTATTGATTTGCAAAAATAATATACAAGTATTGTATTTCGAGCTTTTGTCATTTCGTATTTCGAAAAACAAACATGCGACCGCCGATTAAGGATTAAACTATCGTCACGTGCCGGGAAACATTCCGCTAATCGTTGCGGAAGGATACAATTGGACGCAATGAAACGTTTCCATTTCTTAAAACGCCCGCAGCGAAACGTTTCTAGCCTTAGAGCCAGAGCGTAGGTAGTAGTAGGTAGACACTCTACTTTTTGTATAATTTACTTTCACGTCGCGTTTCTGCTTTCATTCGCTTCCAGCGGAGTCTCCTCGGGGGAAACGACAACCCGCCACTCGTCGACAAAAGCGAACTAATCCTCTTCCGGTGTATTTTAAAAAAAAATGACACGTTTTGTGTGCGAGACTCTCTTTTCGCTCGTTGTAATCGCGACCGGAAATATTGACGCATAATGTGAAAATATGAGCGCAATGTGTTATCCTTGAAAGAAACGAGCGCGCTCCTTCGAAGAAATTTCTCCGATGCAATTTCTCCGCGATACAATTTCGGAGCAAAACGGTTCAACCGCACATAAACAGTTCGCTGCAAATAATCGGGATGCGGTGCAACGAAGCCTGGCGTATCTTTGAGAAATTTGTTAAATTAAATTCAAGATTAAGGGGATCTCTCAACCTATCTTTTTTATCGACAGAATACTGTAATTTTTGGGCATATGCCATTTTTTATTGTCTTTCTAATCTGGGCAACTGAGCAGTTATTAAATTTTTATCTAAAAGTGGATTGGCTCTTTTCTATGATTTTTGCCTTCATGTATTTTTTATAGTTTTATATTCAAAATTTTTATAAAAAGTTCAAAAAAGGGTTGGATCTCTTTTATAACTTTTTGCTTTAATGTATTTTTTTATAGTTTTGTATTCAAAATTTTTATAAAAAATCCAAGTAAATAATTTGAGATTCTGTGCAATTTGTTTCTCATTTTAAGGGAATCCCTCAACCTATCTTTTTTATCGACAGAATACTGTAATTTTTGGGCATGCACCATTTTTTATTGTCTTTTTAATTTGGGCAACTGAGATTCGAGCAGTTATTAAATCTTTATCCAAAAGAGAATTGACTCTCTTCTGTGATTTTTGCCTTGATGTATTTTTTATAGTTTTATATTCAAAATTTTTATAAAAAGTTCAAAAAAGGGTTGGATCTCTTTCGTAATTTTTTGCTTTAATGTATTTTTTTGTAGTTTTATATTCAAAATTTTTATAAAAAGTTCAAGTAATTTGAGATTCTGTGCAATTTGTTTCTCACTTTATGGGGATCCCTCAACCTATCTTTTTTATCGACAAAATACTGTAATTTTTGGGCATGTGTTATTTTTTATTGTCTTTCTAATCTGGACAACTGAGTTTCAAACAGTTATTAAATCTGTATGCAAAAGAGAATTGACTCTCTTCTGTGATTTTTGCCTTGATGTATTTTTTATAGTTTTATATTCAAAATTTTTATAAAAAGTTCGAAAAAGAGTTGGATCTCTTTCGTAATTTTTTGTTTTAACGTATTTTTTTATAGTTTTGTATTCAAAATTTTTAGAAAAAGTTTATGTAAATAATTTGAGATTCTGTGCAATTTGTTTCTCACTTTAAGGGGATCCCTCAACCTATCTTTTTTATCGACAAAATACTATAATTTTTGGGCATGTATTTTTTCTTGTCTACATAGAATTAAAAGTCCTTTTCTACGGTTGAAGTATAGATGCAAACGGACACGGAGAAGCTGATTATATACTGAGAAAGAAAAAAAAGTATAAAATTATATATTTATTTATCGACTTCTTAAATCAACATGGCGTCTGAAGCTATTATCTCATAAAGACATTAGCCTTGTATTATATAAATGTTTTGTACTTTTATGCACAAAACAATAGCATACCCAATAGCGGATTGCACAATAAAAACTTGTGGAACTATGAAAATTGAGTTTAGTAGTCTAATTAATAAATGGCATGTGCCCAAAAATTTCGGTCCGTATGTAAGTGAAATATCGATAGAGTAGAGTGAAACAAGCAATGCATCTTCTTTATAAATAACGTGACAGGCCGGAATTCATAGTCCGATCTTATATTTAAGATTGTCTTAAGCTTTCATTCCACCAATTAATGACTGGATTGTAGCTATTTGATTGGTTGAATGAGTTCGTAAGATAATCTTAAATGTAAGACGGGACTATTGGCCGGAATTCATAGTCCGATCTTATATTTAAGATTGCCTTAAGCTGTCATTCCATCAATCAATAGCTGCATTGTAGCTATTTGATTGATTGAATGAGTTCTTAAGATGATCTTAAATGTAAGACCGGATTATAAACACCGGCCATAGAGAGAGATACGGGATGAGGATTAGATGAGGGCGCTATAATCGTGTATGAGTTCACCATTCAATGAAGAATCCCACGTGTTGCGAATTACGTCATAATAACACGTCCATTTAATTTGAATAAACACCTCTAGATCTAATGACAAAGCAGGCTAGGAGAAGGAGTTCGCATGCTATTTATCGAAAAGACCACTTTATCGTTGAACACAATCTTGCAATGGATGCATAAGTGCGTCGATGTAACCCTGATTCCGCAGACAAGTTACTCGGACCAGCGTGAAAACGTATGAGACCGTCGCGTATGTAATTTTTATGACGGGGAAACCTGCTCGTGACACGATTCGGGTTCAGCCCGTGACGTAATTCAAGGCTGTTTTTCTTTCGTTCGTGTTTCCGCTTTATGTTAGAGACAGATGAGGGGGCGCACGTGTATTATTTCGGATAAAATCCAAGAGGAGCAAACATTACCCGGATATACGGTATTTCGATTCGCCGCCGCGAGAATCCGTTCCCGGAAACGGGACAACAGCCTTTAATGGATTAATTCTCCCTTAAGCGTTTACGCGCGGGGGCGCGTGAGAGACGCGCGAATAAATGCGTTATCCCCTCGCCTCCCTCCCCCCGGGCTCTTTCCGCGGCCCGGCAACGATTCTCTAATTAGCCATCAAGTGCAGGAGTACCGCAAGCGGAAATAATGCCGCTTCCAGCGGTGCCTTCCCCTCTCGTCCCTCTCGTCCCTCTCGTCCTGAACGCGAGGCTCTCCTTCGCGTGCACGTCCTGTGCCCGTACGAGGGAAAATAAGACGACGGTGTAGGGTATGCACGCGTTCTTCCGTGGCAGCGATTTGAATAATCGCCGACGACGACGCGCAGCGCGTTATTTCCGAGGAGACTCGCAAAGTTGGATACGAATTTTCCGCCTCTTTATCGATCGATCATTTTTTTTTTTTTTTTTAACGAGGGAACATCGCGAACTCGGAAATTTTAATTTCGATGGAATTTTACACATGTATGAAGGAGGTAAATAAATGAGTTTAGGAATTTTTAGTTATGGCTTCTAGAAATAATTCTTAGGGACGAAATCATCCCTCTATGTAAGGCGATCTTTTGCTTTTCTTGATTTATCAAAAATTATTCGAGATATCGAAAGATATTTTGTACAAGAGTTTCATAGTTAAAACACCTTTATTTAATCATATTAATAAAATTTCGGAAAAATAAGTTTCTTAGATTTTTCAAAATTTTTTTTTTAATTTTATATTTTAATAGAGATGTTTCAACTATGAAACTTTTGTATAAAACATTTTTGATATTTCGAATAATTTCGGATGGAACTTTACATATGTATGAAGAAGATAGATAAATGAGTTTAGGAATTTTTAGTTATGGCTTCTAGAAATAATTCTTAGGGACGAAATCATCCCTCTATGTAAGGCGATCTTTTGCTTTTCTTGATTTATCGAAAATTATTCGAGATATCGAAAGATATTTTGTACAAGAATTGCACGGTTAAAACACCTTTATTTAACCATATTAATAAAATTTCGGAAAAATAAGTTTCTTAGATTTTTCAAAATTTTTTTTTTAATTTTTATATTTTAATAGAGATGTTTCAACTATGAAACTTTTGTACGAAACATTTTTTGATATGTCGAATAATTTTCGAGATATATCGAGAAAAGTAAAAAGCCGTTTTATAGCCGTATATATGGGGTTTTACCCCCTAAAATCGTTTTTGGGCAGCGATTAGAAGTTTCTAAATTCATTCATTTACTCCCTTACAAGTGTGTAAAGTTTCATTAAAATCAAAATTCCATGAGGTTTTCTTCGAAATGGGATTCCAGATTTTTTTTCAAGATTCTTTTCAATTTTTATTTGCAATTTTTAAAATTGTCCGACTGTTATAAATAACTTTGCAAAGGAATCACGAATTTTGCTCGTAAAATTTCTCTCTCGAGAAAAATCAGCGTTTCGAATTATCAAACCTAATCTAACCTTAAACCTTAAAACCTTACAACCTAACCTTAAAACCTTAAATCCTTAAATCCTTAAAACCTAACCTTAAAATCTTAAATCTTCGTGCGCCGCTTTTACCCGCCTCGATTTCGAAAAGAAGCTCACGACAAACCGAAATAATTCCGGTCATTCAATAACAGTCACGCGTGGCTATCTGTTATGCCGATTACCGGGATTCCTGAGGACTTCCCGCTGTTCCGCCAATTAAACGTAATACCAGTGATCGTCGCGATCGTGAGAAGGGGCACCATCCGCCGCCGCGATTATCCGATCATCGGCAACGCGCGCGTGGGCGAAACGCCTCTCCTCGGGGGTTCGACGGGATTGTCGACGATGCGAGCGAGCGTAGGACGATACGAAAATACCGGATAAATCACGCCAGTGGATTATTCCGCCCCGGGACAGAAACATCGCGATTGTCTCGCGGCTTAATCCGTCCCCCTCCGGATGACTCGTTACCGCGCGAATTATCATTTAATGATGAATTAGGTTACGTTAGGTTAGGTTAGATTAGGTTTTTTGAAGAAGGAATTTTAAAGAAACTAATTAATTTCGTTCACGGGCGAAAAAAGTCGGTTATATAACTAGAGTATAGCACTAGGTGAGGAGAATCTCTCGATCGCGGACGAAATCGCGAAAGCGCGTTTGAAGCGCGGGAGAAAACGCGGCCGATAGCGGAGCGACTAGCGGCTCGGCCTTATTACGCGGCGAATGGGAAAAGCGGTAATCTCATTTTCATGTGTTGGCGCGAACGCGAACGGACGGCCTCGCCGACTGCTCGCCTGAATTCCTGCGCTCGCGGGTCGGGACGGATTGTTCGCGTATGGAAGTCACGCAAAGCGACGCGGAATCCGGGGTGTATACGTCGGATCGCATTCCCAGCGAATCGGAAATCCGCGATTTTCGGAATCTCGCGGGTTTCGCCAACTCGAGATGATCCTGAAGAATAGAATTCGGACTTGTCGCACATAATTTGTGCAATCTTTTTTTGTCAGATAAATATGTATCTCTTTTTTAAATTTACTGATATAATGTGATTGTTATATAATTGTTATATAATTGTTACATAATTGTTATTTAAAATGTTTTCTATAAAATGTATTCTATAAGTGTTCATATAAATATATATAATTGTTATATAATTGTTATATAATTGTTATATAATTGTTATATAATTGTTATATAATAGTTATATAATAGTTATATAATTGTTATATAAAATGTTTTCTATAAATGTATTCTATAAATGTTCATATAAATATATATAATTGTTATATCATTGTTATAAAATTGTTATATAATTGTTACATAATTGTTATATAAAATGTTTTTTATAAAATGTATTCTATAAATGTTTATATAAATATATACAGGGTGTCCCGCAACTATTGCTCCATATTTTAAAGGTAGATTCTCTGACTAATTTAAAAACGATTTTTCCTCAGCGAAAATGCCGAAGAAGATCATTATTTTTTGCATATTCCTAATTTTTGTCATGATGTATCTTTCTAACTAAGCCTTAAATTAAAATTCTATTAAAGTAAACTCTAAAATTAATTAAAGAATGTGACTTTATTAATATTTTATTCCCATAAGGCTTAGTTTGCGAAAAACCCTTTATTTTCAATCATTTATAACTCGAAAACTATTAGTGCCTCGACATTTTCGCTGAGGAAAAATCGTTTTGAAATTATATAATTGTTATATAAAATGTTTTCTATAAATGTATTCTATAAATGTTCATATAAATATATATAATTGTTATATCATTGTTATAAAATTGTTATATAATTGTTACATAATTGTTATATAAAATGTTTTTTATAAAATGTATTCTATAAATGTTTATATAAATATATACAGGGTGTCCCGCAACTATTGCTCCATATTTTAAAGGTAGATTCTCTGACTAATTTAAAAACGATTTTTCCTCAGCGAAAATGCCGAAGAAGATCATTATTTTTTGCATATTCCTAATTTTTGTCATGATGTATCTTTCTAACTAAGCCTTAAATTAAAATTCTATTAAAGTAAACTCTACCTAAAATTAATTAAAGAATGTGACTTTATTAATATTTTATTCCCATAAGGCTTAGTTTGCGAAAAACCCTTTATTTTCAATCATTTATAACTCGAAAACTATTAGTGCCTCGACATTTTCGCTGAGGAAAAATCGTTTTGAAATTGGCCAGAGAATCTACCTTTAAAATATTGAGCGGTAGTGGGACACCCTGTATATATATATATATGTATATGTTATATAATTGTTATATAACTGTTATATAATTGTTATATAATTATTATATAATTGTTACATAATTGTTATATAAAATGTTTTCTATAAAATGTATTCTATAAATGTTTATATAAATATATATAATATGTTATATAATTGTTATACAATTGTTATATAATTATTTATTATAGGGATGTTTATTCTTTTTCAATTCAAAATATAATATTTTGTTTTCTTTATCGATTGAGAATGATTTATTAGGAATGACAAGAGTAGATCAGATTAAAATTACTTAATTATCTTTATATTACAAATAAGTGGATCATTCCTATCAGATAAAATGTCTTTTATAAATAGAATCTAGAAAGATACTTAAATAATATATAAATTAAATTGCAATTGAGAGAGAAAATTAACGCGAATTGATGAAGAAAAGACACTCGCCAAGTCTGATGTTGGCCAACAGCAGAGTTTTGCAAGTTTCGCGAGAAGTTGGACGAGAAGCTATGTATCTCTCTACACACGCCATTGATCTGGATTTTATTACTACGGAAGTACTTGAAGCAGTCCATTGTCCGTATTTTCGCTCATGCAGACAATGCATTTTCCCCACTGGCTGTTTCAGGAAGAGGCTGATAATCAGCGGGCGATATACGCGCGCAAAAAGTCAATTACCACATCGCCATTGTTCGCCTCCTTCCACGCACTTCGAAATTATCATTGCTAATTCGCGTTATTAATTAATAATTATTTTCACAGGCTTCCACGAGAAGCGAAAAAACGGATCGCGAAAACGGCTGACGATCTTCACGCGAGACTGTACCTTTTTAATTTTAGTTCTCAGATTTTCATTTTCAAATTTCAATCATTTATAACTATTACTACTATTTTTACTTTTAAATAATATCAGAGAAATAAATTTTTCTCTTCTCTTTGATAGCTTTTTTCGGTTCAGAAATTATATTTAGGTGCAGAGGATGATTTTACACTCTTAGAGAATTTTGCACTCTTCAACAATCGTAATTTATTTTTGTATTTGTACTTTTTCAGAATTTGTAAATTTACTTTTATGTAAATTTTTAAAGTTAATAATTTGCTTCTTTTTATCCGACATATCTTTTATTGCTTTTATATAAATTTTGTCGAGATTTAATTCTCTTTTTTTATTTCGAAGCATGAATATTAATTATTCAATTTATTAATGATTAATAATGTATAATCATCAATATTAATAATTTATTATCAACTCAAAAAAAAGACAAAAATAAAAGCATTTAAGAGGATCCCTCATTGAATGGTAAACTCTTACACGATTACAGCGTCCTCATCTAATCCTCATCCCATATCTCTCTCTCTATCACGTTATTTATAAAGAAGATGCACTGCTTTTTTCATTCTATTGTATCGATATTTCAAGTACATACGGACCGAAATTTTTGAGCACATGCCATCTATTAATTAGACTACTAAACTCAATTTTCACAATTCCACAAATTTTTATTGCAATCCGCTATTGGGTATGCTGTTGTTTTATGCATAAAAGTTACAAAACATTTATACAAGGCTAATGTCTTTGAGGTGATAGCTTTAGACGCCATGTTGATTTAAGAAGTCGATAAATAAATATATAATTTTATATTTTTTTTCTTTCTCAGTATATAATCAACCTCACCGTGTCCGTTTGCATCTATACTTCAACCGTAGAAAAGGATTTTTAATTCTATGTAGACAATAAAAAATGCCCAAAAATTACAGTATTTTGTTGATAAAAAAGATAGGTTGAGAGAAAAATGTCGATAAAAAAGATAGATTGAAGGTCCCCTTAAAATGAGAAAAAAATTGCGCAGAATCTCAAATTATTTACTTGAACTTTTTATAAAAATTTTAAATACAAACCTAAAAAAATACACTAAAACAAAAAAATTACAAAAGAGTTCCAATCCTTTTCTGAACTTTTTCTACAAATTTTGAATATAAAACTATAAAAAGTACCTCAAGGCAAAAATCACAGGAGAGAGCCATTCCTCTTTTGGATAAAGATTTAATAACTACTGGAAACTCAGTCGCCCAGATTAGAAATATATGATGACTAGAGGCGATTTGAAAAGGCTTACCGTTTTTTAAGAGGACAATTAGCTTGTTTTTCAGAGTACGAAATGCATTTCTAGCTCGAACAATCTCTTTGCAATCTCTTTTTTTTACAGAGGAAAAGCTCTTTCCGCTTCTTCGCGGAAATTGCGTGTATGTCAGTCGCCTGGCGCGTCGGAGAACAGTAACTCTCGTCCTTATACGGCGACGACCATGACGAGAAAGAGAGAGAGAGAAGAGAAGGATTACATCGATCGACCGCCAACGTGACTCACCAGATAATAATCGATGGGCTTCTCGCGGGCCTTGCTGTAGCCCTTCTGCAGCTCGGTCTGCTTGAGCGCGTGGGCGATGTGAAGGGCGCTCGCGTCGAACCTGCCGTACTGATAGCTGCCGTCCCCGGAATAATTGTGATTGTACGGCGAGGATGCGCCGCCGGTGCCGGTGCCGGTGCCGTGGATGCTGTCGCGTTGGGACGACGCGTTCGTCGTCGGCGGCGAGCCGTGCCCGTTCAGGTGCCTGGCATAATTAGGCGAGTCTACATTATCGTAACTGCAACAGAAGCGTGCACACGGGTCTTCAGGGGGCTGCGAGGGGGATTCAGCCGAGTTCCATCGCTGCCAGGGAAAGAGAAAGAGAGAGACAGAGAAAGCACACCAACCCTTTATTCCGGGACGACCCACGAGAGAGGTTCGTCTCAGAATCAGCCGTGTGTGTCCTCTAATCCTGAATAAATAATTTTCATTGCCGTGCGACGAGATCGTTGCTTGAAAATAAACTTTGGGAAGCACTGATGAAGGATACTAACTTGATAAGGATACTAACTTGATAGTTCCTTCATCATCGGAAAGCAAGAATTTTATTATTAAAATTACTAATTGTAAGGTATATAAAATATACAGGGTGTTTCTTAATAATTGTGAAAAATTTTGAAAGATGATTCTTTGTCGAAAATTAAGGGAGGTTTTTCAGTTAAACATATACTCCTACATCTCTTCCTATGGAATTACACTCCTTCAAAAATGGGGATAAAAATAGGTTTTTATTTTCTAGGTTTTTAGATTTTTATTATAATTTTGTTTTTATTCCAATTTTTGCCAACATTTATTCTAATTTTATTTTTATTTAAAAATTTAACTTCTCGTAATTCGAAACCTATGCTATTTAGCATAACGTATTTTTTTTTCTTGAAAACTATTGATTTTATGAAGAAAATAAAAGAAATGAAAAAGCTTCTAAATAAATCAAACTTTTTAATGCATATTTTTAAATGATCATATTTCAACCCATTAAATTCAACCTATTAATTCTAATAAAAAATTGAAATTGAAGAGATTGCTAGTTTCACCCTCTTATAACAAAGGTAAAAATTAGGTTTTTATTTTTTAGGTTTTTATAATTATTTTATTATAATTTTGTCTTTATTCCAATTTCTTCCAACATTTACTCTGTTTCATTTTTATTTTAAAATTTAATTTCTCATAATTCGAAATGTTATTTAGCATCCTGCTGTGCACAATAACGTATTTTATTTTTTTCTTGAAAACTACTGATTTTGTGAAAAAAATAAAAGAAATGAAAAAGTTTCTAAATAAATCAAACTTTTTAATGCATATTTTTAGATGATCATATTTCGATCCATTAAAATATTCTAATAAAAAATGAATAGCGGTTGCTAATTTCATCTCTTATAATAATACGGGAGACTGAAGAAAATATTAATAAATAACTTTTTTACTAGTAGAAAATATCCACCAATTTCATTTCTTTAATTCTAAATTTGAAAAAAAAATAAAAACCTAATTTTTACCTTTCTCCATTTTTGGAGAAGCGTAACTCCACAGAAAGGGATGTATGTTTATATGAAAAACCTCTCTTAATTTTCGACAAAAATCACCTCTTAAAATTTTTCGCACTTATTAATAAACACTCTGTATATAAAGAATTGCTTGATATGAATCTTATTTAAATTTGCGTAGAATTTTAATAAAAATAAAAATGAAAAAGTTATATAGAAAAAAAAATCTTCTTTTTTATTAATATATTGTATATATTGTAATAAAAATATATTATAAAAAGTTTTTCTTATATTATTAATACATTTAAAAATATTCAATTTCCTTAAAATATACACATTATAAGTCTATTTTATATTGATGTTTCGGATTATTTTTTGATCCATTTTTTGATCTTTATATTAAATGTTAAAAGAATATCAGGTAATAAAATTATATTAAAAATTATATTTCAGAATCGAGATATACCGAACAAAAAAATTAAATTTAAAGAAAATTTGACGATTTTGATTTATTAATAAAAAGAAGCAAAAAGGAAGAAACAAATATTTTTTCTTGTGCTCCTACTATTCTTATTAGCCAATTTCGTCACTTACTAATTATTATTACTTTAAATATCCATTTTCCATTTTTATTTTTATTAAAGTTTTATCATATTAATATTTAAAGTACGACTCATATTAGGCTGCAAATCGTCATTTTCAAGCAAACGGATTCAATGGCGAAGAAAAAATTGTGTTAGTCGATACAAGAGCAGCATATTGGATCCGTTAGTTTAGCTTTCAAGAATTTTCCATATTCCCAGTTAGCGGAGAGTCTCCCGATAGCAATTTTCATGCAAATCAAATTAATATTGCTCCTGCCATTCTCGAAACTCTTCAAGTTTGTTGCGAAATAAAATTCATTTTTTTTTTTTTTCGACAAAAAAACTCTCATCGCGGAAGTAAAAAAGAGAGGACATCAAGAATTGTCATCTCGAGGGTGTCCTTGATACGGTCGTTAATGTCGCTCGTTACACGACGATGCCGGAAAAAAGAATCCAGGTCGACGCCATCGTCCGTGGATTATGCTAACCCACATATCCGTGCAACACAATCGCCACCTCTCCCCCGCGCGCGAGCTTGACCCATAATTCCGGATAACTATAATGGACGCGATTACTCAGCGAGTAGCGTTGCAATTAGCGTCGCGGTTAAGTTCAACGGGTTGCAATAAGAATCTCACCGCAGGCGCGATAGCCTTGCGCTGTTTGTGAGAATTTAGCGTATCGTTTAAATGAATGTGTTACACCTCTCGCTCGTTCTCTCCCGGGTTCATTCACTCACGCAACAGAGCCTACGCTCGTTCCTTTCCCCTCCTCTCTTTCTCTGTTCTTCTCGATCTTTGCTCTTTTACCGCTCGTGATCATCGAGCCGCGAAAGGCAGGTACAAGCAGTGTTTGCTGTAGATAATTTCAAAATTATCTAGATAAAGATAAAGATCCGTAAGATAAAGATAAAAGATAAAGATAAAGATAAAAATCCGTAAATTTATCTTAGATGAGATAAAGATGATTTTGCTTTCACTTAATCTAGATGAAAGATGAGATAATTATTGCGATAATCTAAATAATTATCTAGATATTTTTGTTTATTTTAAAAGACTATAAATATTTGTAAAAAATGTGATGCAGATTATAATGGGATATTAAAATTATAAACACATATTCTTTCTCTTTTCCTAAAGAATATTTAAATAACAGCAAAAAGGTATATAAATGATATGATAAATATTTATTTATTAATTTATATTTATAATATATTTATAATATATTAATAATATATTAATAATAATAATATATTTATAATATATTAATAATAATAATAAAAATATATTTTAGAGATTTTAGATAGATAGATTTTTAGAAGCTTGCTTTAGATTTTTGGAAAACTTTTTTGCATAATGAAAACGTCATCTTAGACAATTTTTAGATAAGATGACATATATTTTTCATCTAAGATAAAGATAAAGATACTTTGTATTTCTTCATCTAGTTAAAGATAAAGATGATCCATTTCTTTATCTAGATGATTATCTAGATAATCTGATCTAGATATCAGCAAACACTGGGTACAAGAGAATCGTATCGGACTCGCTAAATTGATAATCGAGCGGGCAGCCTTTTTAAAAGAAAAAATGGAATAATGTGCAGGTAAAAATGCATATAATAATAATAAGAAGAAGGAAAAATAAAAACTGTATACATTTACCCTGCACCGCGTCTGCGAGCGACTTGTACATTATTTGAATAAATTAAAAGTAAAGAAAAATAAAGAGACGTGCGAATGTGTATAACAATGGGAGGGAAATAAAAAGCGCATGAAACATTTCTTTCCTAGCGTCTGCGAGCGACTTTTAACGTCGTGTTTCGTGTAAGGATATTTTTACATAAAATTTAGAAAAATATTAACGCGTCTCTTTGGAAAATTTTACACCGAAATAATTGACATCGAAATAATCCATAAAAAAATGATTGATCTCGAAAAAAAAAAGATAAGATTTGAAAGTAGGAAGGAAAGTCATGTAGACGCCAGCGAAGAAACTCCTCGCGTAACGCATACGCGCTTATGTAGGCGCGACTTTTACAAGGCGCGGTGGCCATAAAAAGGCATACAAAAAGACACGCGTGCGTGTCACGGAAACGTGTCGCGTTGAGAGATGTTAAAAGAGGGGACGAACAGACGGGGGCGATCGAGATCACCGATGACTCCTAGGAGAGATTCCGGCGGTGTGTACACTATCCTCCATTAATTCGTTCCTAGGAGTTCCCCCCTCTTTCAAGGCAAGAGGAATGTAAAAATATCAGCTGATAGATGACGTTGATTTATCGATCTAATTATCGCAAAAAAACATTATTATTCTATTATTTTATTTTATTTTATTTTAAATATTTATTTATTTATTTTATTTTATTTTGTTTATTTTATTTATTTTATTTTATTTTATTTATTTTATTTATTTTATTTTATTTTATTTTATTTATTTTATTTTATTTATTTTATTTTATTTTATTTTAAATATTTATTTATTTATTTTATTTTATTTTATTTTATTTTAATAATAATAATTTAAATAAAATTATTATTATTTTATTTAAATCATCATTCCATTATTTTGTTCTATTTAAAATAAAATAAAATAAAATAAAATAAAATAATGGAATAATAATGTTAAATAAAATAATAATAATTTAAATAAAATAAAATAAAATAATAGAATAATAGAATAATAAAATAGAATAATAAAATAGAATAATAGAATAATAAAATACAATAATAGTAGAATAGTAGACTAATAAATAATTAAATAGAATAAGATAATAATAACTAGATTTAATAATAACAGATAATAATAAATAGATTTTCTATACATTAATATCATTTTAATATTATTTCTGATTTAATAGTATCTCTGATTATTCTGATAAATGGCGCACGTATATTCTTACTTGTTTGCGTCAATATTATTATGTACTGTAATTCTATCGTTCCTCTTACCGCGTAGAGGAGGTTAGGAACGAATTAATGAAGGATAATGTACAAGCAACGACTTTATACGAGGCAAACATACATACGCATACGCAACAACCTATGCATTTTCCATGAATGCAAGAATAAGATGCGTAATAATGCACAATAATGCGCAATAATGAATATATACGGCGAGCTTGTGCGAGACGAGAGAGTTCAAAGCACTTCTTGCAACAGAGCGACTAGTTTACTAATCAAATTATCGAACCTCGCGATCACGATTTCTACAAATACACTGTGTATCAAATAATTTTATCTTTTTTTTTTTAAATGTTTCCTTTAAATTTTCTATACTGTGGATTCAAATATTCTTTCTTAACATTTTTTTTCTTTTCAATGAACGTAAAGATTTCTTCATTCCATACTAATAATTCTACAATGATTCTTTTGATTTTGCAAACATTAAAGACACTTTTCTTAAGTTTTTTTAACAATATAATATATCCATATAATAAATCTATTTATATATTTATTTATTTTCATATAAAAAAATGATTAAAAAATTTATTTCTTTTCTTTTAAATGAACGCAAAGATTTCTTCATTTCATGCTAATATGCAATTTTTATTTATTTAGATTTTATTATATATATTAGATTAGATTCATGCAATTTTTATTTATTTTTATTTAAAAATGATTAAAAAATTTATTTTTCTTTTAAATGAACATAAAGATTTCTTCATTCCATGCTAATAATTCTATAATGATTCTTTTGATTTTATAAACATTAAAGACATTTTTCTTAAATTTCTTTTTTAACAAAACCTATGCATATGCAATTTTTATTTATTGTCATGTAAAAATGATCAAACAAGTTTTCTTATTTTTCGATTTCGATTCCTTCTGTAAGAAAGAATATTCTTAAAGAGAGAATGCAAGTGCAAAATTTAATACAATTTTTATAATAATTTTATACGATCTCTTAACTCGGTCTCTATAGAAATGAGCTCATTGACATTCAAAGAAAGGCCGAGTAATGCAGCATTCGGTCAACTACTGAGGCTTTATTCGCTAAGATTTTGTCGGATTAAGGCCAACGTAATTTCCTTACATAACACAAGTGAGGTGGCTAAAGTAGAAATTCATAAGATGACACAGAGCCAAAGAATGCACGTACATGACTAATAATTTTCGCAAAACTGCTGGCGTCGAGCACAGTTGATTTACTCGCTTACAGTAAAATGTAACAAAAAATCAAAATAATTAATTGAAAATAAATTATTAAAACCTTATTGTATAAAAAAAAAATCCGTAAGAAAAAATATATAAATATTAAATTTCAATTTTATTGTATTAAATTTCAATTTTATTGTATAAAAAATCCGTAAGAAAAAATATATAAATATTAAATTTCAATTTTATTTTCATTTTATTTGAAGATTGTACTAAATTTCTCAAAATATATCCTATTATTAAAATTTCACTCATTCTAAATCTTGTGAAATATAATTTCTCATCGATCGAAAAATAAAATATATACATTATACAAGATTTTATGAAGAAAACATGACTTCGACGAGAAACACGCTGGTTAAACTCGCAGGTATTTCGTGCAAAAACACGATTTCGAGACGTCGTGCAATTATTTCCAGCAGCGTTCGATCTCGATCGGACTCGACGAAGGGAAAGTGGAGAAATTAGACGTAAGTTCTGCCAAGCGTGCCCTCGGTATTGTATCCCTGATATCGAGAAACGCCGACATTAAAATTGCGTTCGATTTGCATTCGTGTTTTTTGCGTGAAAGCAAGCACGACGAGGAGAAAAGGATTAGAGGTCGGCTAAGAAACTATTGGGGGGGTCGGCTTTTCCACGAGATTGCGTTCTCAAACGTCACCTCGGAAAATGGAGCGCGAAAAAATGACGCAAGAACGCGCGTTGCGAAAGTATCGCATATTGTTCTTTACGAGCAGTGTTTTCTGTAGATAATTTCAAAATTATCTAGATAAAGATAAAGATAAAAATCTGTAATTTTCTGTTTATCTTAGATGAGATAATCTGTTTATTTTAGATGAGATAAAGATGATTTTTACTTAATCTAGATGAAAGATGAGATAATTATTGCGATAATCTAGATAATTATCTAGATATTTTTGTTTATTTTAGAAGACTATAAATATTTGTAAAAAATGTGACGCAGATTATAAATGGGATATTAAAATCGTAAACACATATTCTTTCTCTTTTTCTAAAGAAGATTTAATATTATAAAGAAATAATAGCAAAAAGGTAATATAAATGATATGATAAATATTAATTTATATTTATAATATATTTATAATATATTAATAACAATAATATAAAAAATATATTTTAGATATTTTAGATAGATCTTTAGAAGCTTGCCTGGAAAACTTTTGCATAATGAAAACGTCATCTTAGACAATTTTTAAATAAGATGACATAAGATGACATATATTTTTCATCTAAGATAAAGATAAAGATACTTTGTATTTCTTCATCTAGTTAAAGATAAAGATGATCCATTTCTTTATCTAGATGATTATCTAGATAATTTTATCTAGATACCAGCAAACACTATTTACGGGAAATTGGGGTGAAGAGTCCAACTCTCCTCGCGGCCATTTTACGATTCAAACGAGCCCATCTCTGAAGGCATTACGTATTTAAATCTATGCGGCGTCCTACAAACTTGAATGACTCGAGAGTATTATTTGCCGAAAGGAAACAGATGCGTTCGCGCGACGGCCATTTATTAGGAGACCTATTACACTGACATTTGTTATCTTAGGATAGCACCGAAATTACTCTCGACGTTCCCACGAAGACAATAGCACTTATAGATGGGTACTGTTATCTTACATTTCAGATAATAACGGTGAGTTGCTGAACGAAAGCAGCAACTTAAGTTCGTTAATATCTCGAATCGACCCGGCAAACCAAATAACAGCAATATAACTGTTAGTTGTATTGCTGTTATTTGGTGTTTGCTAGTTAGTTATACAGGATGTCCCATTTTAAATAATACGCTCAAATATCTCCGAAATGGTGCGTTAAAAAAAAAAGCAAAAGTTGTATGGCTTAAAGGGGGTCATCAGATGATGGCAACGATTTGACCTTGAAGAGTCATTTGAACATCACGTGAAGGTCACCAATTTCTTAAATGGAATCCTCTATTTTTTATTGCATATTCTTGTAGCTTATCTCGAGAGCTTTCCAAAACACTATAATAAAACATTTTTCGAGTACTTTTTGAGTTATAAGGCTTGAAATTATTTCTTAATTTTATATAAACCGTAAAATATCTTGTAAAATATTCATTTTTCGATTGTCTTACCTTAATACTTTTATGTACAAAATAATGAGAGGATTCAATTGGTGTAAAGAAAACACATAGTTATTTTTTAAAAAAAATATGTAATTGCAAATTACAATTTCGAAAATATTTGAACATATTATTTAAAATGGGACACTCTGTATAACTGTTACATAACATGTAACAGTTATATAATTTTAGTTAGTTATAATTTCCCACTCAACAATATAACTATTACATATTATGTAACAGTTATATAACTGCTACATGTTATATAACAGTTATATAACTATTATATGTTATGTAACAGTTATATAACTGTTATATGTTATGTAACAGTTATATAACATGTAACAATTATACTGTTGAATGGGAAATTTCAATTAACAATTATATAAATATTACTATAATATAAATGTTATATAAATGTTACTTGGTGTAATATAAATGTTATTTGGTGTTTGCTGAGGAGTATTATTTTCTCATCGTCTCTTTTTTGACAGCGCGAGCCGAATAAAAGAAAAAAAAATAAAATATTCTACAATCGTTAAAGAAAAAAATTATAAAATCGAAACAAATGAGAGAAAATTAAGTTATCATTAAAATTTTAATTCACTCTAAATTGAACACTTCAATATCTCGAGTCATTTTCGTCATCATTTTCGTTCATCATTTGACTCTTCTTTCTAATTAAATTTCTCATTATTCATTCTTGATTAGAGAGCCGAAATAACTTGAGAAGTTTCCGAATTTTTCACGAATTAACATCTATTAATATTGTGTTATTATGATGCAGGAATGTTATGGCTATCGTGGAATTTGAGAAGGAAGACGAAGAGAGAGATTTTTAGAGATCCCGCACATGCAGAATAAATTAAAAAAGCTCACAAACAACTCACCAGGATGGGTAGAGGCCGCGCGGCGACGCGCCTCCTGCCCTGATCTGCTCGTTGACGTAACCGCTTCTAGGGACGTTAAGGGCGCTCCTGATGCCCACGCTGGACCCGTCTAGGGTCCCTGGTCCCGGTTTGGGCACGTGGCTGCTGCAGTACACCTCCTTGTCGTTGATCGTGTGCTGGTTATTGTAGTACGTCTTCAGGGTGAGCTTGGTGCCGCAGATCGCGCACTTGAAGCACCCCGCGTGGAAGAACGTAAAGTCCTTCAGGGGACCCACCCTGTCCACCTGGTAGACGGTCTGAGCGCATCTCAGACACGTGCTCTCGTAGAAGTTGGGCCGATACATGATGACCAGCCTGTCGGAGGACCAGGTTCTCTGTTCGCGCACTCTGCGACGACTCCGTCGTCCCGATCACCGCTCGCTACGATCTCGCACGGCGCAGTGTTTCGCTCTCGATGCGTACGACCTTGGGAAATTAAAGGCCTCGATCAGGGAATAGAGAAATTACCTCTCACCATCGGGATAGTAAATACAAGGCGACGCTAGCCGAGACGAATAACCGGGTATTAGAGATCGGCGCATGATTCACTTAGTCTAATCATTCTTTTCTAATTTCTCTTCGATTTTTCTGTGATAAAAAAGACTCGTGAGTCAACCTCTATTTCTAATTTGCAAAATTTAATTTTTCCGATAAGCGAATTTATTATCAAATTTTCATGTATCGAGGAAACTGTAATACGGAATGATTATTTTCACCGCCATAAAATATGATTGAAACAAGGGAGAAGTTTTATTTAGATATTAAATTCTCTTCAGAAACAATAAATATATTATCAAGTTTAGAAAAACATGTTTGAAGAATTTTAAAATTCTCATACTTATTTACATTTTTGAATTTGGTATGAGATACCTTTAAAACACAATTCAAATAAAGGAGAAATTTTATTTAGATATTAAACTATTCATAGAAACAATAAATATATTATCAATTTAGAAAAACATGTTGAAGATTTAAAATTCTCATACTTTTTGAATGGAAACCTTTAAAACACAATTCAAATAAAGGAGAAATTTTATTTAGATATTAAACTATTCATAGAAACAATAAATATTATAAAGTTGAAAAAGACATGTTTAGAGAATTTTAAAATTCTTATATTCATTTATATTTGATATGGAACACCTTTAAAACACGATTAAAACAAAGAAGAATTTTTATTGAGATATTAAACTCTCTTCACACAAACAATAAATATATTATCAAGTTTAGAAAAACATGTTTGAAGAATTTTAAAATTCTCATATTTATTTACATTTTTGAATTTGGTGTGAGACACCTTTAAAACACAATTCAAATAAAGGAGAAATTTTATTTAGATATTAAACTCTTCATAGCAATAATATTATAAAGTTGAAAAGACATGTTTAGAGAATTTAAAATCTATATTATTTATATTTGATATGACCTTAAGACACGATTAAAAAACAAAGGAGAATTTTTATTGAGATATTAAACTCTTTTCACACAAACAATAATTATATTATAAAGTTTAGAAAAACATATTTAGAGAATTTTAAAATTCTCATATTTATTTACATTTTTGGATTTGGTATGACATCTTTAAAACACGATTCAAAAAGGAAAAACTTTATTAGATATTAAAATCTTCATAAAAACAATAAATATTATAAAGTTTAGAAAGATATGTTTAGAGAATTTTAAAATTCTTATATTCATTTATACTTTTATATTTGATATGGGACACCTTTAAAACACGATTAAAACAAAGGAGAATTTTTATTTAGATATTAAACTCTTCATAAAAACAATAAATATATTATAAAGTTTAGAAAGAAATATTTAGAGAATTTTAAAATTCTTATACTCATTTATATTTTTGAATCTGATACGAGACGCTTTTAAGACTTGATTAAAAAACAAAGAAGAATTTTTATTGAGATATTAAATTCTCTTCACAGAAACAATAAATATATTATAAATTTCTACAAATAGGCGAGAGGGATATCGGTGTGGGGCTGAATAGCTCAGTTGGTTTAGAGCAGTCGTCCGGCAAGCGAAAGACTCGGGTTCGACTCCCGATTCAGCGACTCCGCCCCGATATTTTTCTCGCTTACATCTCTGCAGGGGGGTAAAGAGGGGTCTTATATAGTATTCTCGAATGGAGAATCTACCTTGGTTTATGCACCAAATAAAATATATGCATATGTTTTATTTCGCGTCTTATTTTTCGCGATTTATTAATCTTTATAAAATTTTACGCACTATCATCCGCGGTGGCTCTTAATCGCTCTTTTCTCGTATATCGTGTTGTTTAATACATTTCAGTGCCTAATCCTTTATCTATTTTAATTTAATAAATATATTATAAAGTTTAGAAAAAAACATTTATTGAAACATTATTTGAAAAATTTTAAAATTCTCATACTCGTTTATACTTTTAACTCGTTTTTACTTCTGGTATGAAACATCTTTAAAACATGATTAAAACAAAGGAGAATTTTTATTTTGATATTAAACTCTTCATAGAAACAATAAATATACTATAAAGTTTAGAAAGCATGTTTAAAGAAAATTCTCATACTCATTTATACTTTTAAATTTGATATTAGACATCTTTAAAACACGATTAAAACAAAGAAAAATTTTTATTGAGATATTAAACTCTCTTCACAGAAATAAATATATTATAAAGTTTAGAAAAACATATTTGAAGAATTTTAAAATTCTCATACTCGTTTATACTTTTAACTCGTTTTTACTTCTGATATGAAACATCTTTAAAACACGATTAAAACAAAGGAGAATTTTTATTTTGATATTAAACTCTTCATAGAAACAATAAATATACTATAAAGTTTAGAAAGCATGTTTAAAGAAAATTCTCATACTCATTTATACTTTTAAATTTGATATTAGACATCTTTAAAACACGATTAAAACAAAGAAAAATTTTTATTTGAGATATTAAACTCTCTTCACAGAAACAATAAATATATTATAAAGTTTAGAAGAACATATTTGAAGAATTTTAAAATTCTCATACTCGTTTATACTTTTAACTCGTTTTTACTTCTGATATGAAACATCTTTAAAACACGATTAAAACAAAGGAGAATTTTTATTTAGATATTAGACTCTTCGTAGAAACAATAAATATACTATAAATTTAGAAAGCATGTTTAAAGAAAATTCTCATACTCATTTATACTTTTAAATTTGATATTAGACATCTTTAAAACACGATTAAAATAAAGAAAAATTTTTATTGAGATATTAAACTCTCTTCACAGAAACAATAAATATATTATAAAGTTTAGAAGAACATATTTGAAGAATTTTAAAATTCTCATACTCGTTTATACTTTTAACTCGTTTTTACTTCTGGTATGAAACATCTTTAAAACATGATTAAAACAAAGAAAAATTTTTATTGAGATATTAAACTCTCTTCACAGAAACAATAAATATACTATAAAGTTTAGAAAGTATGTTTAAAGAAAATTCTCATACTCGTTTACACTTTTGAATCTGATATGAGACACCTTTATAAAATCGTTTAACAACTTCCTTCTCGACACAGGATATGAATATGCGAGATGCCGAAGATGGGAATCAAAGGCACGTGAAGAGCCTTTACGTAAGACACAGTTAAATACAATTGTTAATTACACCATAGACTTCTGTAGCAGTTGAAACACGCGAGCTTAGTACTCGTGTTCGTTTCATGCTTCGATTCGACAGTTAATACAACGAGTTTCTACAAATCTTCGAGATCTACTATGAAATTTCTAGTACTATCGACGATTATTTGCAGTCAGATGCGGAATTATTAATTATTCATGACGTTACTTTACCGTCGTTTGATGGAGACTCGCCGGCTCTCCTTCTGTCTCGTTTGCCTTTACTACTCCTTCATGATATTTACATGACACTCACTCGCGAAAACACGATTAATTATGATCGCGTTGCACTTTATACAGCACTCCCGACATTAATATCGCACACAGCCGGCACTTTATTCTACATTGCAAAGAGACAACACGAAGATCACGATAACACAAAGTTATACTAAGGGGTTATACCTAGTCAGCAAGTCGAAAATAACGTATTTTTGGGAAATTAACAAAAAAACTGTTAGGTATTTTTATTTCATCGATTCTTTATCATAATATGTATCTATTAAAGAAGTTTTCATAATTTTTTCAATTAAAAATATCGAGAAATATAGACATAGTAGCTATTTTCCAGAGACATCTTTTTTTCGGAGGCGTTTGGCGAAGATTACCTTGCGATGTAACATAACCTCAAATATCTCGAAAAACTGTGATTTTGGCACTTTTAGGTTAGAATATCTCGAAAACCGGAGCCACCAAAGAAATTCTGATCTCGGATTCGAATTCAAAAATTTTAGGAAAAGTATATTCTGGTTTCTGGGTCTAAATTTTGTGTTATTAATTAAAAGGCGGCAATAAATTTATTACACGCGTAGCGTGTCAATCGGGGGATTTTAATTTTGACGAAATCTTTTTTTTTTATTAACAAAAGAACGAAAAGTTTTAACACAAAAAATTGGTATTTTTGCGTCGAACGTCTGTCTCATAATCAAAAATCAATTTTTTGAAAATCCTTCGTTCACGAACTAGATCAATTCATACGAAAGCTAAATTTTGAATTTTTTATTTCAGATGATCCAGTTCCGAGTAATCTTGCTCACCGCCAAGCGCCTCCGAAAAAAGATGTCTCTGGAAATAGCTACTGTGCCTACATTTCTCGATATTTTTAACTGAAAAAATTATGAAAATTTCTTTGATAGATATATATTATGATAAAGAATCGATGAAATAAAAATACCTAACAGTTTTTTTAAAATTCTCCAAAAATATATTTTTTTCGACTTGCTGACTAGGTATAACCTCTTAAGCTACAACGTCAAGAATGATTATATTTATCAATTAAACGCAATTAATTGCTTAAAAAAAATCAATTGATTTTAATATATCTGTCATGTTTTATCGAGAAATTGGAAAATTATAATCGACAACCTTATCCTAATACTGTCATTAATTATTAGTCAAGAGATGAGCTAATTACTAGTTGAGATGGTAATCGCGGAAATTAATTACCCGTGTTAATTGACAATTTCTTGAATCGTTTGTAGGAACTGAATAATTTATCATCTGCCCGCGTTCGTCGCGTGATCGATTTTGAGGAACGACACTACGACTCTGAACAAAAAAAGTCGTATGTAAACAAGGACGTCTTCCTACAAAAATAAAACAGTCTTATATAACTGTGTATATGTGTGGCAAAACGTTGATGACGTATGAGGTATAGTACGTTATTGTATACATCGGACACGTACAATAGTTTGTTGTCATTCGCGTGAGACTCGAAGGAGAAGCAACTCGAGAACTTGTATGTGTTACATTATAATATTATCAAATTATGAATGATCGTATTAAATCGAAATTTTCCGCTTAATTAAAGATTGACACGCTAACGCGTGTAATAAATTTATTGTCGCCTTTTAATTAATAACACAAAATTTAGACCCAGAAACCAGAATATACTTTTCCTAAAGTTTTTGACGCGTTGAATTCGAATCCGAGGTCAGAATTTCTCTGGTGGCTCCGGTTTCTGAGATATTCTAACCTAAAAGTGCCAAAATCACGGTTTTTCGAGATATTTGATAGTTTGATTAAACAAATTGTTTAAATAAATTGTTTAGTCAAATTAAATTTGCAAAACTAATGTCAAATTTCGAATCAGCGTGTATTAAAATCCTTTAAAAATGTATATTTTGTGTACATACATTATATTGTACTTACCTGATGCTACTCAATTTCCGAATATCAAAAATGTCAAACTACTTATTAATTTGAACTTTCAATTTCTCAAAGATAAAAAAAGATATCCAGACAAATCAAAATGTTTTTTAAAGAGGAACAGTAGTTCTTTCGGACCCCATTAATGGTTTTATGAAAAAAAATTACCTTGCAATGTAACATAACCTCAAATATCTCGAAAAACGGTGATTTTGGCACTTTTAGGTTAGAATATTTCGACAACCGAAGTCACCAGAGAAATTCTGACCTCAGATTCGAACTTAGTACGTCGAAAACCTACGGAAAAGTATATTCTGGTTTCTGGGTTTAAGGTTTGGCCAAATTTTGTCGGCTTGTTATCATTGACAATCTTATCCTAATATTGCGATACTGTCGTTAATTATTAGTCAAGAGATGAGCTAATTACTAGTTGAGATGGTAATCGCGGAAATTAATTACCCGCGTTAATTGACAATTTCTTGAATCGTTTATAGGAACTGAATAATTTATCATCTGCCCGCGTTCGTAATCAATTTTGAGAAACGACACGACCACTCTGAACAAAAAAAGTCGTATGTAAACAAGAACGTCTTCCTACAAAAATAAAACAGTCTTATATAACTGTGTATATGTGGCAAAACGTTGATGACGTATGAGGTATAGTATACATCGGACGCGTACAATAAGTTTGTTGTCATTCGCGTAGTGAGACTCGAAGGAGAAGCAACTCGAGGACTCGTATGTGTTATATTATAATATTATCAAAGTATGAATGATCGTATTAAATCGAAATTTTCCGCATAATTAAAGACACGCTAACGCGTGTAATAAATTTATTGTCGCCTTTTAATTAATAACACAAAATTTAGACCCAGAAACCAAAATATACTTTTCCTAAGGTTTTTGACGCGCTGAATTCGAATCCGAGGTTAGAATTTCTCTGGTGGCTCCGGTTTTCGAGATATTCTAATCTAAAAGTGTCAAAATCACGATTTTTCGAGATATTTGAGGTTTTGTTACATCGTAAGGTAATTTTTTTCATAAAATCATTAATGGGTCCGAAAGAATTATTCTTCCTCTTTAAAAAACATTTTGATTTGTCCGGATATCTTTTTTTATGTTTGAAAAATTGAATGTTCAAATTAAGTAGTTTAACATTTTTGATATTCGGAAATTGAATAGCATCAGGTAAGTACAATATAATGTATGTACACGAAATATACATTTTTAAAGGGTTTCGGACTCATTAATGATTTTATGAAAAAAAATTATCTTGCAATGTAACATAACCTCAAATATCTCGAAAAATCGTGATTTTGGCACTTTAGGTTAGAATATCTTGAAAACCGGAGTCACCAGAGAAATTCCGACCTCAAATTCGAACTCAGCGCGTCGAAAACCTTCGGAAAAGTATATTCTGATTTCGGGGTTTGACCAAATTTTGTCGGCCTGTGTAATTCAGTTGCAGTATCAAGATAAAATTGCCGATAATCAAATATCGCGTTTTAATTAATAATTCACTTGTAGTATCGGGAAAGTTGCCGATAATAATTCTAGAATTTCTCAGTCAACAAAAAACTGCGGATACTAAGTAGACTGACTCTACTGTCAATATAACGCGTTTAATTAATATGAAGTGCGAGTGAGTGTGTGAGGAAGATCCAGCAAAGGACAAACGAGAAAGAAGAAAGAAGCCCGGCAATCAGTTGATGATGAAATGAGGAGAATTTTAATTTATTTTATTTTAATTTTACTTTAATTCATTATTCATTTGTGACTGTAATTGTTTGCTTAGTTTTGCGATAGCAGTTCACTTTTGTTATTTCACCATTTTATGATATGAAAAAAATTCTAGATTTTTTAATATTTTTTTTAATATTTGAAATACTTAATAAAATAATTATAATGAATAATTTTTGTATATTTATTTTATTTGGTATATTTATAATTAAATTACATAAATATTGTTTATAAATATACATTTATAAAAACATGTATATTTAATGTACGTTAAATAACAAATTTATATTTTTTAAAAAATAATTGATTAATTTAAATAAAAAATATAAATTTTGATTAAAATAAAATAATTTATTTATATAAATAAATTTTTATATATTTAACATTAAATATAATTTTCATTAAATATCATTAAATATCATTTTACATTAAATATAATTTTGATTAAAATAATTTACTTATATATTTATTATTATATTTATCATATTTATAGATGTATGTTCTGTTCTATATTTTTGTTGCTTTACAATTCGCTGTAAACATTTTATAGAAATATATATTAAATCCCTATCTTTATTAATAATTTCTAATTGATATATTCAATAAATTTATGATTAGAATAATAAAGCAGCAAAAAGGTTTAGCTCATAATTATTATTATATTCAAATTTGAATTCTCTTGGCGAGGAGGGGATGTCAGAAAGTGATCTATTCCGGTTTGAGAATGAAGGTGTACGAGGCGAGTCCGAACCGCCGACACTTTCCTGCGAAATTTTGCAACGAATCATTGCCAATATCTCTCGTGGTGGGCGACTAAAGAGGTAAAATTGCAACACCTTTAATGACCCCGATATGCCTACGGTAACGCAACGAGATTTTCCCACGTATCGTTCAACTTGCGAGCGCTTAATAGATTTTTCACCTCAAGAATATCAATACCTCTGCGAATCTATCATTTTCGTTTTTTTTTTCCTACATGAGACGATTATATATTAGCAATACGATTATAAGAATAGAAAGCCATAAATGCACTAATAAACGGAAAGTGTATATCGCACGAAACGTCGGCATTTTCTGCTTTAGAAAGAAATTATTTCCACGATAGAAATTATTCTTTTTCAAGCATCATTCACTTTCAAGAAGGCTCTCGGTTGCCATTTATCTATGAAAACGTATTGCTTAAATTAGTTAAACGCACTACTTCTTGCATCTATCAGCCTGCAATGCTTTCTAAATTCTTATAATAGAATGTTACTCGTATTGCAGTTATTAGCGATCAAATAAGTATAATTTAAGATTTTGAGAGTCTATAAATTATTCTTCCTTTCCCTCGTTAATACAAAAATATTCCGATTATGAGTTAATATTACATTAAAACTAACGATATAACAAAATTGTTTTATTTTACAAACTAATTCTTTAGTTAAAAATATAATTAAAATTCTTTTTTCAATAGGAAAAATAAAATATAAATTTATATATTTTTTATAACATAATTGAATATATATATATATATATTTATAAAATAAAAAGAAGGATTTATAGATACTCTAAAGTAACATTTAAAAAATTCTCTTGAAGTAGTACTGAAATTTTAAATTTAAAAGTCAAAATATTTTATCGACATTTTTTAAATCGCAATTTTATAAAAATAATAATTCATAACGAATTCTTCGTGTACGATCGAAAAGCGAGAAAAGATGAGAATAAAAAATAAAATATTTAAATGAAATATGAAAATATTTATATAGGAAATTTTTTCTATTTTATAAATTATAAATAATTAAAGTAAGGTAAAATAATTTATTTGCATATTAATTAATATCTCGTTTGAAAAAATTTAGTTGCCTTAATGCATCAGAAATAAATATTTCAAATGTATAAAACATATAAATATTTTCTTTCGTTAAATATTTTAAATAATCCATTAAAAGCATTATATTCTTTTCATTACATGGACAAATAAAATATTTGAATACTAGTTTCATAAATTTGTACTCGCTCTATTTATTTTTCTTTCACGATCCCTCGTGTTCGTTTTTATTCATATTTCATTAAATTAATATTTAAAAAAATACAAGAAATAATATTTAAAATTATGATTAATGCAAATTTAAAAATTTCAAATCAATCAAAACTTTCGATGACTCCTTCAAAATTATTATTTCAATTCTTCAAAAATATTTTTAAAACAAGCATTTTTACATGTATTTGAATGTGTCTATTATTTCAAGATAAATATGCAAGCGTGTTTTCAAATAATAATTGATTTAAACGAAACTATTTAAATGACTATTTTCAATAGCCTGCATGCGAAACATGTCCACTATAGTCGGTAAACGATTGGAACAATAGCACTTGCAACACGCGCTATTAGCAATGCATTCATCAAACATGACACGTCCCTAGCCTCCGGTGCTCTTTCTCCCACTCGCGGAGCTGCGAATTGGGATTTTTCGCAGCCAATTGACCGAGAGGTCGTTCCCCTTTTGTTGCTCTAACCAGTGTTTGCTGGTATCTAGATAAAATTATCTAGATAATCATCTAGATAAAGAAATGGATCATCTTTATCTTTAACTAGAAGAAATACAAAGTATCTTTATCTTTATCTTAGATGAAAAATATATGTCATCTTATCTAAAAATTGTCTAAGATGACGTTTTTATTATGCAAAAAAGTTTTCCAGGCAAGCTTCTAAAAATCTATCTAAAATATCTAAAATATATTTTTTATATTATTATTATTATTAATATATTATAAATATATTATAAATATAAATTAATAAATAAATATTTATTATATCATTTATATACCTTTTTGCTTTATAATATATTAATATTTATAATATATATTATTTCTTTATAATATTAAATATTCTTTAGGAAAAGAGAAAAAATATGTGTTTATGATTTTAACATTCCATTTATAATCTACGTCACATTTTTTACAAATATTTATAGTATTTATCTTTTAAAATAAACAAAAATATCTAGATAATTATTTAGATTATCGCAATAATCATCTCATCTTTCATCTAGAGTAAAAGCTCTCTTTAAGTAAAAGCAAAATCATCTTTATCTCATCTAAGATAAATTTACAGATTTTTATCTTTATCTTTATCTAGATAATTTTAAAATTATCTGCAGCAAACACTGGCTCTAATAAATCTCCGCGACGACAAAATCGACACAGGTCGCAGGTGATCGCGATCTCACGATGGAAACGCGTGCCATACTAATGGAACATGTCAGAGAATATTTCTCTTCCGAAGGAAGAAAGAGATGGACGCACCGTCGTATCGGGAGAAAGGATTTTATGCGTCGCGGCGAGGTATGAGCTAATTCTTTGTAAATAAGGTCACGATGTGCACGACCTGTTCTCGCTGTTGCGAGACAGTTCGTTACCCCCAGACGACCCTAAAAATCTAGAGAAATCGAGAAGCCGGTGCAAAGTATAATATATTTGCGATTTGATCAAATTTATATCTAACACGCGACAGCCGAGAAAAATATTCGAAAATATACATAAAAAAGCGCGGAAAAATATTCCTTTCTTGCTATTATGTTTATTTCTATCTCGAACTTTTACATCGAGATTTAAATATGTATAGGATAGTTTTTAATAAGTGCGAAAAATCTTAGGAGATGATTCTTTGTCGAAAATTAAGGGAAGTTTTTCATATAAACGTATACTACATCCCTCTCTGTGGAATTATTCCTCCAAAATTCCTCCAAAAATTAGATTTTTATTTTTTAGGTTTTTATAGTTATTTTATTATAATTTTGTCTTTATTCCAATTTTCCCAAATTTATTCTAATTTTATTTTTATTTTAAAATTTATTTTTATTTTAAAATTTAATTATTTTAAAATTTACTTTTCGTAATTCAAAACCTATGCTATTTAGCATTGATAACGTATTTTATTTGATAACGTATTTTTTTTTCTTGAAAACTATTGATTTTATGAAGAAAATAAAAGAAATGAAAAAGTTTCTAAATAAATCAAACTTTTTAATGCATATTTTTAGATGATTATATTTCGGCCCATTAAAAAGTTCTAATAAAAAATTAAATCGAGATTTAAATATATATGGGATATTTTTTAATAAGTGCGAAAAATTTTAGAAGATGATTCTTTTTTTTCTCGAAAATTAAGGGGAAGTTTTTCGTATAAATGTACACTCCTACATTTCTTCCTGTGGAATTACACTCCTCCAAAAATGGGGATAAAAACTAGGTTTTTATTTTTTAGGTTCTCATAATTATTTTATTATAATTTTGTCTTTGTTTCAATTTTCCCAAAATTTATTCTAATTTTATTTTTATTTTAAAATTTAACTTCTCGTAATTCGAAACCTATGCTATTTATTTCGATAACGTATTTTATTTTTTTTCTTGAAAACTATTGATTTTATGAAGAAAATAAAAGAAATGAAAAAGTTTCTAAATCAAACTTTTTAATACATATTTTTAGATGATCAATTTCAGCCCATTAAAAAGTTCTAATAAAAAATTGAATAGGGATTGCTAGTTTCATCCCATTATAATAATACGGGAGACTGAAAAAAACATTAATGAATAACCTTTTTACTAGCAGAAAATATCCACCTAATTTCATTTCTTTAACTTGTTCCAAATTTGAGAAAGAAATAAAAACCTAATTTTTATCTTTATTTTTGGAAGAATGTAAGTCCACAGCGAGAGATGTAAGAGTATATATTTATATGAAAAACCTCCTTTAATTTTCGACAAAGAATCATCTCCTAAAATGTTTCGAATTTATTAAGAAGCACCTTATATATCATCTTAAATAATATTAATACATTATTAATTTGCAGTGGTTTTCTAGTTTGAAGTATAACAAGAAATCTTGAATGAAAAATCGAATAAATTAAGCAATAATGGCTGTTTCAATCTGTGATATTTTAGATGATCATATTTCGGCCCATTAAAAAGTTCTAATAAAAAATTGAATAGGGATTGCTAGTTTCATCCCATTATAATAATACGGGAGACTGAAAAAAATATTAATGAATAACCTTTTTACTAGTAGAAAATATCCACCTAATTTCATTTCTTTAATGTGTTCCAAATTTGAGAAAGAAATAAAAACCTAATTTTTATCTTTATTTTTGGAAGAGTGTAAGTCTACAGCGAGAGATGTAAGAGTATATATTTATATGAAAAACCTCCTTTAATTTTCGACAAAGAATCATCTCCTAAAATGTTTCGAATTTATTAAGAAGCACCCTATATATCATCTTAAATAATATTAATGCATTATTAATTTGCAGTGGTTTTCTAGTTTGAAGTATAACAAGTGAAATCTTGAATGAAAAATCGAATAAATTAAGCAATAATGGCTGTTCAATCTGTGATATTCTAAAAACCGTCTTATATATTAAAATATTTATTCACAGTAGATAATATATAGAATTATTAATAATATATAAAAGATAAAATTCATACATTTTGTAAAAGATTGATCAAAGCTTGACTGAAAATATCGTTCATTCTTTATGACCTTGTCGCATCTCGAGAATAAATCTGCAATATTCATATAATTCTGAATATTAACCGTAGAAGGATTGAAAACCAGCGACATATATTCGTCGACCTTCGGTGAAATCTCGTCTCTGCTTGAATCAATGACATTTTCACTGATTCAATCGAAGAGATTTCCGCAGAAACGAGGTAATCGACATTGGTCATCGATTCACCTACTTTTGCACTTTGCTATTATTCGCCCATTGAATTTATAACACGATGCATAAGTAGATACGGTCATTACCATCCGCCTCGAAATACCCCGCTTCATCAACGACCTAATGTTTATTCTTGTTACATCGCGATATATAAGCTAGTATCTATGCCATTAACTGCCGATGACGATGGAACTAATAATGCGTAATATTGATTATGACGTAACTGTGTGCCCGATAGCGCTAACAACGTCTCGCATCGAGTTAGCGGTGCATACGATAGAGTCCAGACAGGTATACGAGTCCTGTTAGCCACCAGGCAGTGTTTGCTGGTATCTAGATAAAATTATCTAGATAATCATCGAGATAAAGAAATGGATCATCTTTATCTTTAACTAGATGAAGAAATACAAAGTATCTCAATCTTTATCTTAGATGAAAAATATATGTCATCTTATCTAAAAATTATCTAAGATGACGTTTTCGTTATGCAAAAAAGTCTTTCAGGCAAGCTTCTAAAAATCTGTCTAAAACATCTAAAATATATTTTTTATATTATTATTATTAATATATTATAAATATATTATTATTATATTATTAATATATTATAAATATATTATAAATATATCATAAATATAAATTAATAAATAAATATTTATCAAATCATTTATATATCTTTTTGCTATTATTTAAATATTCTTTAAGAAAAGAGAAAGAATGTGTTTATGATTTTAATATCCCATTTATAATCTGCGTCACATTTTTTACAAATATTTATAGTCTTCTAAAATAAACAAAAATATCTAGATAATTATCTAGATTATCGCAATAATTATCTCATCTTTCATCTAGATTAAGTAAAAGCAAAATCATTTTTATCTCATCTAAGATAAATTTACGGATTTTTATCTTTATCTTTATCTAGATAATTTTGAAATTATCTACAACAAACACTGCCACCAGGAGAATGCGATCAATCGAATACGTCTTTAATAGAACTGTATATATTTATTTTAATCGGACGATCAATTTTTATAATGAAATGCTATTCGATTAACGAGCATCTGCCTGGTCGAGGGAGCTCTCATAACGGAAATGACACGTCTCATTAAACGCGCTTTACTCTTTGACGCGGAAATCCCAAGATTCAAACTTTATCTGCTGAATATAATTCTTTTGCACCAATGGACGCAGGTGTGGATGATAAGAGTCTCGATAATAGTTTGATAGAGCTTTCCGATATCGAGGAAATTGGAGCGATGATTTAAATTGATACCGAGATCAAAGGTAGCTGTAATTTCAAAACTTTCAATTTTTTGCGAGATAATCAAATCAAGTAACTTTCGCAGCGCAATTTTAAATCGACATTTTTATTGACGTTAAGCTTGTTTTAATCGATATTTTAAAAATGAATGTACGAGATGAAGCAGAATGTCGAGATGAGAAGTAAAGTATTAATTTTCGAAAAATACTCCTAAATATTCTTGGAAAAAGTGTTTTAAAAAAAAATATTTCACGTGAAATACAAAATATTTTTTCTAAATCTAAATATTTCGTTTTACTTCGTGTATTTTTTTTGTAAATCTGGATTTAAAAAAACTTAGATAAAAATGCACATTTAATAAAAATGCATATTTTAGAAAATCGATTTCATTGGTTTGTTTATATCGTAAAAATTAAAGGTTTTAAAATTACAATTATATTTAATCTCGGTAATATTATTAATTTTAATCATTGCTTCAATTTCTTTGGTATCGAAAATTCCAAAAATTATACCTAATTTTGAGCGGAATAAAACTCTTCTAGCACATTTATCGTAATATATCATAATTAAATTACATTAAAAAATATCCTCTTTTTGAGGATTCTACTTTAAATATTTTAATTCTACTTTAAATATTTTAAATATTTTAAATTTTATTGTGAGACGTGATGGAGCACATTTTTAAGACTATTGATCACCAAGAAAAATATAATGAATAAAAATCTTCTTTTTCTAAGATTTTTTTAAATACAAAGAGACTTGAAGCGAAAAAATAGGAAGATACATGTCGAAAGATTTTTTTTTTAAATCTGAATTAAAAAAAGCTTAGATAGTAAAAATGCACATTTAATAAAAATGCATATTTTCATTTAGAAAATCGACTTCACTGGTTCATTTACCTTATATCGTAAAAAATTAAAAGCTTTAAAATTACAATTATATTTAATCTCGGTAATATTACTAATTTTAATCATTGCTTCAATTTCTTTGGTATCGAAAATTCCAAAAATTATACCTAATTTTGAGCGGAATAAAACTCTTCTACCACATTTATCGTAATATATCATAATTAAATTACATTAAAAAATATCCTCTTTTTGAGGATTCTACTTTAAATATTTTAATTCTACTTTAAATATTTTAAATATTGTAAATTTGATTGTGAGACATAATGGGACACATTTTTAAGACTACTGATCACCAAGAAAAATATAATGAATAAAAATCTTCTTTTTCTAAGATTTTTTTAAATACAAAGAGACTTGAAGCAAAAGAATAGGAAGATACGTGTCAAAAGATTTTTTTTTTAAATCTGAATTAAAAAAAGCTTAGATAGTAAAAATGCACATTTAATAAAAATGCATATTTTCATTTAGAAAATCGACTTCACTGGTTCATTTACCTTATATCGTAAAAAATTAAAAGCTTTAAAATTACAATTATATTTAATCTCGGTAATATTACTAATTTTAATCATTGCTTCAATTTCTTTGGTATCGAAAATTCCAAAAATTATACCTAATTTTGAGCGAAATAAAACTCTTCTAGCACATTTATAATACATTCATAATATATCATAATTAAATTACATTAAAAAATATCCTCTTTTTGAGGATTCTATTTTAAATATTTTAATTCTACTTTAAATATTTTAAATATTTTAAATTTGATTGTGAGACGTGATGGGGCACATTTTTAAGACTATTGATCACCAAGAAAAATATAATGAATAAAAATCTTCTTTTTCTAAGATTTTTTTAAATACAAAGAGACTTGAAGCAAAAGAATAGGAAGATACGTGTCAAAAGATTTTTTTTGTAAATCTGAATTAAAAAAAGCTTAGATAGTAAAAATGCACATTTAATAAAAATGCATATTTTCATTTAGAAAATCGACTTCACTGGTTCGTTTGCCTTATATCGTAAAAAATTAAAAGCTTTAAAATTACAATTATATTTAATCTCGGTAATATTACTAATTTTAATCATTGCTTCAATTTCTTTGATATCGAAAAATTACTTGAAAAATTATACCTAATTTTGAGCGGAATAAAACTCTTCTGGTACATTTATAATACATTCATAATATATCATAATTAAATTACATTAAAAAATATCCTCTTTTTGAGGATTCTATTTTAAATATTTTAATTCTATTTTAAATTAATATTTATAATATTTTAAATTATAATATTTTAAATATTTTAAATTTGATTGTGAGACGTGATAGGACACATTTTTAAGACTACTGATCACCAAGAAAAATATAGTGAATAAAAATCTTCTTTTTTCAAGATTTTTTTTAAATAGAATTGAAGAGACTTGAAGCGAAAGAATAGGAAGATACGTGTCGAAAGAAACGCGTCTAAAATCCTAGATCCCGACAAGTGCCGTACAAGATTATCCTCCGTTTCTAAGATCTCAACTCGGAGAAACTTGAGACTCGACTTCCATTACTTTCCATTCACCTAGATCCGTCCCTGGTCGACGACCATCCGCGGGTCCGCGTCTTGCGTACGCCGAGAACGGCGACTCTCCGTGGAATGCGATCGGAGCGGCACGATTATGGCGAATTGCATAACTCCGGAGTGAGAAACGGGCGGCCGCCAAGTGCCATTGGTCGCATAATACGGTCTCCTTTATAAATCGACCCGTCTTCCGCCGTCATTTATCGCTCGTCAAATATAAAAAATAAAAAAGAAAGATAAAAATATAATAAATAAAATATTTAAAATATTAAAATAAATAAAATATTTAAAAAAATAAAATACATAAAATATTTAATAAATATTACATAAATATTTAATAATATATAAAATAATATTAAAAAAAAACAATGTTAATAAAAATAAATATAAATAATAAGAAAATAAAATAGATAAAATATTTAAAAAAATAAACTACATAAAATATTTAATAAATATTATATAAATATTTAATAATTAATAATATATAAAATAATATTTTTAAAAAACAATGTTAATAAAAATAAATATAAATAATAAAAAAATAAAAATAAATAAAAAAATAATATTTTAAAAATATAAAAAAATATAAAATAATATTTTAAAAAAGGGAAAAACGCGCATCCAGGGAATAGAATGCGGCGGGAAAGAAAGCATTTTTTCGAAAAGTAAGGAAGAAAGCGAGACGCGTCTCGCGAACGCGAAAATGATTTACGCGCATTCCTCGCCTGTTCGAATGTCCCCATTTTCTGGCCCACCTTCTCTAGGTATTTCACGCCCGTCAGTCCACGAAAGCCGAAACGATGCGTGTGCCACGCACGCACACCAACTTCACTACTACAGGGATATTTTGTCGAATGAAAAAGGAAATAGATGTGTCATTAATCTGGCAACAACAAGTCAATTAATGGAATATTTTTCTAGCGATTTTCCAATCGTTACGTAATAAAAAAGACACTACATATGTCATGTCAAGAGTACGTGTCGTGTTTATGTCGAGTCGATAAATTCTATTTATTACGTGACACGAAGGAATCTGTTGCAAAAGGAAGAAGATTCTTGAAAAAACGACGCTGCCATTCGGCTTCTTAATTGATGCAACGTAAATTTTTACGAGCGATTTAACATCGATATCCTGCGATATCCTGCGATCAGGATATTAATGGTATTTCCGTTTTGTTAATTAACTTTAATTACAGCTTTGATTAACGAAGCGAAAAGTCAATTAAAGCGCGTAAAACGCGTGACCGATAAATAACGGTCTCTTAATTTCTTATTTAATTACGAAGGTGGAACGTATCATTATTCCGATGATCCTGATAAGGAAAATCTTTCACCTTCTCGTCGGAAAGAGTCGCGAGATTTCAAGCAAACGACTCCGCTTGGGACACTTGAAATTCGCGATACGTCCATTGACGCTTCAGGCACGTGTCCTAATTTCAATCCTACGGCAGGTTTCGCGCGCACAAAGATGAATGATCGAGGAATACTCTCTAGAAAATTTCTCCCATCGTTCACCGAGCTCCGCGAACAGATTCAAGCCGTCTCCTAATTTGTTAAGCCGTCGAAAAGATCGAGAAAAGGGCGAGAAGAGGGAATTAAATGCGACGATAAATCGTCGCTGTCAAATCGATGCTCCAGAATAAGAGGCCGATGATTCGCAGACAGGTAGAAATAAGTCGTGGCGACTCGAATTCTCACGCAAATATATATCTCGCGCCGATACGTACGTCCTCATAATCCTCGCTTCGTCCGCGAGCGGTCTTGATGACTGGTTCCGTGACTGCCAGGCATGTCTCCCTCTCTGTCTTGCTCTCTCTCTCGACTCGTCTGGTCCTCCGGAATCTGGTCCTGGATCCACCCCTATTCCTCGGCCAGGTGAGAGATCGCGGACGTCGACGAGCCTCGAGCACCGCGGAACGATATCCGTCGCGATGTCCTCGCGGTCCCCCTCGATCCACCGATTATCGCCGCGCCGCGCATCGAAATCACCAGCCAGCTCCGTTTCGCGGGTCGCGGTACACGAGAAGAAGGAGGAGGAAGAGGAATCGGAGACCAGCGGGTATCTCCACCTGTTCCAACGATCCTCGGAAATCGATCGAAGATCGTCCGCGTCGAAGATCGCGGATCACGATTAAGCGCACTCTCGACCTTCCCTCGCGCCGACGAACGTCTGTGACACGCTTTCGGCAGGTCCGCCGTCCGGAATGAGGTCTCGACACTCTGAGGTCGAGGCGGCCCCCGCGAGTCTGGAAATATCGGGCCCCCCCGAATATATCGCCACCTGCCTCCGACGACGTTCCGGGAAGGTCTGAGGTGAGAGAAACGGCCATTTTGCGTCGGCACCGCCGACGAAACGCGCAGGTGGCGCCAGGAGGTTGGAGAACCTACCTGCGGTGTTCTACCTGCGTTTTACCTGCGTAACGGTCACTCTCACGCGCGCGCTCACCTGGCGAGGGTCCGTTCAAAGGTGTACTCTGTGAACGGATGTTACTCTCTCTCTCTTTCTCTCTTTCTCTCTCCTCAGCATGAATTCCTTTTCTTCAAAGATAGATAGAAGCATAATTGTGGAATATTTTCAAGTCCACAGATTTCTCTAAAATGCCATAAATACGAGTATTTAAATATTTTCATTATATTTTGGCTTTTTTTTACAATTTTAACTCTTATGCTTCAAGTCAAAAACAGGTAATTAAGATTATATAAAAAATTATATCCAAAAAAAGTAGATTCATAATAGATAAATTCCTTAGATTACCTGAATTTGATTTATTAATTGCGTCGGTTTATTTTAATTACAATTATTATTAAATAATAATAATTATATAATAAATATATTATAACAATTATGTAATAATAAATAATAATAACAATTTAATAATAAAATTTAATAAAAATTTAATAAAATTAATTAAAAATTTATTAAAATTTAATAAAATGCCATAAATATGAGTATTTAAACATTTTTATTATATTTTGGCTTTTTTTTAAATTTTAATTCTTACGATTCAAGTTAAAAACAGGTTAAGATATTATATAAGAAATTATATCCGAAAAAGATAGATCCATAATAGATAAATTCCTTAGATTACCTGAATTTGATTTATTAATTGCGTCGGTTTATTTTAATTACAATTATTATTAAATAACAACAATAATAATAATCTAATAATAAATGATAATTATACAATTAATAATAAATGATAATTATACAATAATAAATATATAATAATTTTAAATACATAATATTGTTTATTATTATTATTAATTATATAACAATTATATAATAAATATATTATAACAATTATGTAATAATAATTAATAATGACAATTTAATAATAATTATGTAATAATAAATTTAATAATAATTATTAAAAAATTTAATAATAATTATTAATTTAAATTTATTAATAATAAATTTAATAATAATTAATAAAAAATTTAATAATAATTATTAAATAATAAAATAGTTTATCTTTCGCGTTAGATTCCGACTACGTACATTGATTACACAACAATAAATACAAAAAAAGCTTCTGATTTATATCCAAAATACACATGAGGAGCAAATTGCTGGAGGTTTCATACAATGTAGTTATGTAATAACTTAATGTAATGACGTAGCATGATGATTCGACAGATGCTGGAATAGATACACGCAAGGACGGATTACATGTATATTAACGAAGCCGCCGACAGAGTTCGATACAGCGGGTTATTTACCAGCGATGGCAGTTTGCGGCTTATGAATCATGAATCTGCGAGAAATTTGCATGAAACGCGCGTTTGAACCGCCGCTTATCCTTAAAGTGACTCTCTCGCTTCCTGCGCGAGCCACCATTTCTAGGCAGAAAGCGCAAAAGCGCCCACACGACGCGCGCGAGGGTTTCGCACACGTGCGTGGGAAGCGATTTTGCAAAGCGATGATGCAATAGACAGGTATAACGACATATTACACATCATTCCGACATCACGAGAGACTCGTACTCCCCTCCATTCGTTGCGCACTCCATTTAATTTGAACGTTTGTGGGAGCCAGGCTCGTACCACTTCTGTTTTTTTTATAAGAGAGGACAAAGAAAAAAAATAATAGACACGCGGATTTTTTTTCTCACAAATGAATGTCTATTGAATACCTAGTGTTTGCTGGTTTCTTATCTAGATAATTAACTATATAATTAGATAATTATCTAGATAAAATATAGAGAAATACATCTAGATAAAATATAGAAAAATATAGAGAAATATATCTAGATAATATAAGAGATATAGAGAAATATATCTAGATAATTATCTAGATAATTTTATCTAGAGAAATATATTTTATCTAGAGAAATATATCTAGATAATATAAGAAATATAGAGAAATATATCTAGATAATTATCTAGATAATTTTATTTAGATAATATAGATAATTATCTAGATAATTATCTAGATAAAATTATTTAGATAATTATGTAGATAAAGAAATAGATCATCTTTATCTTTAACTAGCTAGTTAAAGATAAAGATGATCCATTTCTTTATCCATATAATTATCTAGATAAGATACCAGCAAATACTGGATATCGTAGCTCGACAGAATCGCGCTGTATCACCTTTAATTGGGACGCGACAGGCAAATAATACTCTCGTGTGACCATCGCGGCCAAAGGTGAATTTTCACGGTGACACACAGCGAGGTGTGCCGGCAAATTTACCATGTAAATTTGCGGACTGGAAATAAGTCAGACCGGTCAACTTCGCATTCCGTTAGCATATGCGATTTGCATAATTACAGATTTCTTGATGTTACATATCGAGAGATGCGCGTTTCCCTTTTCCTCCTCCATCGAAAATCCTTTTAATTTCTTAGGGGATAATAATTTTGTTTTTTTAAATTGATTCCGAAGAAATTTTCCGGAATTTCAATCTGAACTTTAATGACAAGATACATAATAATATACATAATATTGAAAATTAATGATGAGAATGAATGTCTCTGCTTATTCGAAGAGATAGGCGAGGAGCGATCATTTTTCTCGTTTCATATAAAATAACTGCGAATAAAATAATTTAGAAATATCTCGATAATATTTTATTATATTAAAATAATACAATTTTTATATTAATTTATTTTTTTAGCATTTGGGATGAATTAAAATAGAACTAAAATTTTAATCTTTATTTTTTAAGATGATTTTTTTCTGGATGAAAATTGTAAATGTTGAAATTCAATTCATTTGACAAATAAATTACTCTTTTCTCATTGAAAGAGAATTAAATATTCATGGAATAAATTAAAGCGTTTTATTCAATTCTGAAATAGTAAAAATATTTTTTTATAAAACATAATTCTTAAAATGAAGCAAATATACTTAATTTTAGTTTTCTTATTAATTTAGAAATATCAATCGATATTTTAATATTAAAATAACAGTTGTTATTGTATAGTACAAACGATTTTAGCAAACTAAAATTGATATTTTTATTTTTCTTTTCTATCTATGAAGAATATAAAATATAAACGTTTAAAAATAAATTCATTTAATAAATAAATTAAAATTTCTTCTCATTACATTGAGAGAGAATTAAACATTCATGTACTAATTCAAGCATTTCGTGCAATGCTGGAAAAGTAAAAATATTTTATATAAAATGTAATTCTTGAAACGAAGCAAACATACGATTTTTAATTTTAGTTTTTCTGCAAGTAATTTAAAAATGTCTGGATATTCTGATATAAAAATAATAATAATTTTTATATTACAATGATTGATTTTTGCAAATTAAAATTAATATTTTAATCTTCATTTTCTATCTGAGGGTGAAGATTAATAAAGATAAGATATAAGCGTTTGAAATTAAATTTATTTGACAAGTAACTTTTCATCACATTGAGGGAGAATTAAACATTCATGTATTAATTCAAGCATTTTATGCAAAAGTATGCTGGAAAAGTAAAAATATTTTTTATAAAATATAATTCTTGAAACGAAGCATACGATATTTAATTTTAGTTTTTCTGCAAATAATTTAGAAATGTCTCGATATTCTAATATAAAAATAATAATTTTCGTATTACAAATGATTTTTGCAAACTAAAATTAATATTTTAATCTTTATTTTCTATCTGAGGGTGAAGATTAATAAAGATAAAGTATAAGCGTTTGAAATTAAATTTATTTGACAAGTAACTTTTCATTACATTAAGAGAAAACTAAACATTCACGAAAACATACGATTTTTAATTTTAGTTTTTCTGCAAGTAATTTAAAAATGTCTCGATATTGCAATATAAAAATAATAATAATTTTCATATCAAATTTGATTTTTGCAAACTAAAATTAATATTTTAATCTTCATTTTCTATCTGTGAGTTTAGATTAATAAAGATAATGTATAAGCGTTTGAAATTAAATTTATTTGACAAATAACTTTTCATTACATTGAGGGAGAACTAAAATTCATGGACTAATGCAAGCATTTTGCACAATACTGAAACAATAAAAATATTTTATATAAAATATAATACTTGAAACAAAGCAAACATACAATATTTAATTTTAGTTTTTCTGCAAGTAGAATGCAATTTAGAAATGTCTCGATATTCTAATAATAATTTTCATATAAAATTTGATTTTTGCAAATTGAAATTAATATTTTAATCTTCATTTTCTATCTGTGAGTTTAGATTAATAAAGATAAGGTATAAGCGTTTGAAATTAAATTTATTTGACAAATAACTTTTCATTACATTGAGGGAGAACTAAAATTCATGGATGGGCACATACGAAACAATAAAAATATTTTATAAAATATAATACTTGAAACAAAGCAAACATCGATAATTTAGTTTCTGCAAGTAGAATGCAATTTAGAAATATCTCGATATTCTAATAATAATAATTTTCATATCAAATTTGATTTTGCAAACTAAATAATTATCCTTCTATCTGTGAGTTTAGATTAATAAAGATAAGGTATAAGCGTTTGAAATTAATTTTTTGACAAAGAACTTTTCATTACATTGAAGGAGAACTAAAATTCATGGACTAATGCAAGCATTTTGCACAATACTGAAACAATAAAAATATTTTATATAAAATATAATACTTGAAACAAAGCAAACATACGATATTTAATTTTAGTTTTTCTGCAAGTAAAATGCAATTTAGAAATGTCTCGATATTCTAATAATAATTTTCATATAAAATTTGATTTTTGCAAATTGAAATTAATATTTTAATCTTCATTTTCTATCTGTGAGTTTAGATTAATAAAGATAAGGTATAAGCGTGAAATTAAATTTATTCGACAAACCTTTTCATCACATTGAGAAAGAACTAAATATTCATAAACTAATTCAAGCATTTTATGCAATGCTAGAATGATAAAAATATTTTTTATAAAAAATATGGAACTTAAAATAAAATATATAAACCATCTAATTTTTGACTTCTTCCGCAAAAATATCGTAACGCAAAATTTTCGTAGAATCGCTATCCAACATACTCTCCATCCGCGACAGTTATGATCGTATTCGAGAAAAAGGTGTTGAAATGAGCCCTAAACCAGCTTCTGAAGCGACGCTCGTGTTCCAACGAGTAATCCAAACTGCACGACGGCAGCGTCACGATATATTTACGCGAACGAGGAGACAAGGATGGCGGCGGTCCAGCAGTCGTGGCGTTACCGAAATAGATTTTCGGCGGCGAGATGCGCCAGGCGAATCGGGGAGGCCAGTACTTCGGCGACCAGTTCCCGAGGAAAACCGGAAGAGAATCGAAGCACCGAGGCGGCGAGGTGTCCCACATGAACGTGAGTGCGCCGATATCCGTCCCCCGGGAGTGCGACCCCTCGGCGGTGCCGTCCTTCCTCGTCTCCTCGACTCGATCGACGACTATTTGCGCTCGCCGGAGATCTTCCCCAGCGATTAGAAATGTCTCGACGTGCCTCTTTAGCACCGTTTCTCCGGTTAATATCGAGAGATACGCGTTTCAGATGCTCGGAAAATGTAAAATGGCAGCGATCTCTTCCCCAACGATGAGGTTCAATGGCAGATGTCATCGGAATATCAGAGTGCTACTGATCGGTTGCAAGAGATTTCAGTGCTTTGATTGAGTGTCTCGTCTCAGGCGGTGATAATGAATATTAAATGTACCGGTAATTTAAATCGGAGCTCGCGATAGGTGCATCGAATGCGACGAGTTCTTGAGACCGGATGAGATCGATCAAAATTGCTCTTTACATGCCTCGAATATCTTACGTCGTGCATACGATTATCGATGACGCGATCAAACTCGTGTCGCGGAAGGCAGATATTAACATAATATCTCTATTCATCTTTTTATGAAAAAATCTATAAAAAATTTTATAAAAAAAATTTGTATGAAAAATTATAAAAATAAATTTCGTAGAAAATCTTTTTATTCGAACACAACTTAATTGCGTCGAAAAATTCAGAGAAAGGGTGAATAAATTAAAATTCAATTAAAATTCAATTAAAAATAAATTAAAATTCAATTTTAATATTCAAAATACATTCGATTTGTATAAAAATAAATTTTTATAAAAATAAATTTCGTAGAAAATCTTTTCATTCGCGATCAAACTCGTGTCACGGAAGGCAACTATTAACATAATATCTCTATCCATTTTTTTATGAAAAAATCTATAAAAAATTTTATAAAAAAATTTTTATAAAAAAATATAGAAATAAATTTCGTAGAAAATCTTTTTATTCGAACACAACTTAACTGCGTCGAAAAATTCAGAGAAAGGGTGAATAAATTAAAATTCAATTAAAAATATATTAAAATTCAATTTTAATATTCAAAATACATTCGATTTGTATAAAAATATTATAAAAATTAATTTCGTAGAAAATCTTTTTATTTGCGATCAAACTCGTGTCGCAGAAGGCAACTATTAACATAATATCTCTATCCATTTTTTTATGAAAAAATCTATAAAAAATTTTATAAAAAAATTTGTATAAAAAAGTATAAAAATAAATTTCGTAGAAAATCTTTTTATTCGAACACAACTTAATTACGTCGAAAAATTCAAAGAAAGGATGAATAAATTAAAATTCAATTAAAAATAAATTAAAAATAAATTAAAATTCAATTTTAATATTCGTTATTTCAAAATACATTCGATTTGTCAAACGTGAAAAAGGAACTTATTTGGAGAAATAATTATCGATTGTATTGTTATCCAGGTCTTTGCTTCGCGATTGCCAGTCTTGTAGCGCAGCTATCTCTCCCGATGCGGGTACCAGTCTATTTTCTCTAAAATGAGAAGTAACGTTAACAAAAGATAAAGCGTAAAATTCTCACACTGCTGGGGGAGGGGTCGTCGAGTCAATTAACGTGTACGCGTTATCTAAACTCGTGCTCCCCGACTGCGTGACAGTTGCTTCCGGTTTTGAGAGCCCTTATCGGGGATTGCTCTCCCCTTGCATACTAATCATTATTTAATTATCCCATTATTTAACTACAGGTTATCGTGCGTTTCATTGTGGGAAATGTGACGAAAACATAAAAGCGAATCTTGAAATTGCATCACGCTCTCGTCTCTTAAACGCTAATGAAATGCGCGAGACGTGTCTGAGCGAAAAAGAAGTTTTACGGACAGGAATTCTCTTGGATAAACTAGAAGTTGGATGATTTCCAACTTGCGCGTAGACGTGTGCAATTTCGACGAGAAATAATCTCGCGATGAGCGCTCAATTTGCATTTATCTTTCTCTTTTATTTATTTTATTCACCTCGTCACGCTTGGACGCGAAATATGTAAAGAGGGGGGGAGTGGAATAAAATTGCGTGCAACTGTGAGGAGAAAAAAGATATTTATTTCAAAGTATCTAAAAAATTAATAATGGTTGCATGTATTTGTTTAATTAACAAGAAGATTGAACTATCAATTTCTATTTTTCGATTTCACGATTTTAAGATGAACGTCAAGATAAATATAAAAATTTATTCTCTGGACATTCCCTTTTGGTTCCCTTTTGGTCGCGTAATAATTTTAACAAAACATTAAAAAATAATAAAAATAAACTAAAAATAAACTAAAGAAAATAAAAATATGAGGGAAAGGGAAGATAAACAATTCGTGTAAACGGAAATAAAATTTAAAAAAAATATTGCATTGTGAAAGTTTCAACAAGAGCATTATAAGACACACACAGTTTGTACATCCTTCGTGTGGATTCATCGGAAATCCTGCTCTGCGCGAAATAGAAATAAAAACATTGAGAAACAAGGAGAATAGAAGTGTGAACGTTCTAAAGATACAAGCTCTAATTCAAGAGACTAATTCTCAAACAAGAGCCTCTCGCGACGTGGTTGCACTCGCAGTTTGCTTTGTTTGGCTACCATAATCATATGTATATAACAGATATATAACAGATATATAACAAATATATAACAAATATGTAACAAATATGTAACAGATATGTAACAGATGTGTAACAGATATACAGTGCCTACCAAAAATTCCGGGACGGTCGAATATTTTATAAATTATGTACTTTAAAAAGAAATGTTTCAGACAAAAGTTGTATGGCTTGAAGGGAGCCATAAGATGGTGTCATTAGTTTGAAAAGTCGTTAAAGAAAAAACATAATTGTTTTTAAAAAAAATATGTAATTTGCAATTAACAATTACATATTTTTTTTTAAAAACACTTATGCTTTTTCTTTACACCAATTGATTCTTTTCATTATTTTGTACATGAAAGTTCTAACGTGAGGTAATCGAAAAATGAATATTTTGCAAGATATTTTACGGTTTATGTAAAATTAAGAAATGATTTCAACCCTCATAACTCGAAAAGTACTTGAGGGAAAAATATTTTATTATAGTGTTTTGGAAAGCCTTCGAGATAAACTATAAGAATACGTAATAAAAAATAGAGGGTTCCATTTAAGAAATTGACGATGACCTTCACGTAATCTTCAAATGCCTCTCCAAGGTCAAATCATTGCCACCATCTTATGGCCCCCTTCAAGCCATACAATTTTTGTCTGAAATATTTCTTTCTAAAGTACATAATTTATGAAATATTCGACCGTCCCGGAACTTTTAGTAGGCACTGTATAACAAATGTATAACAAATATATAACAGAAATGTAACAGATATATAACAGATGTCTTCAATCGATCGAGCTCGCCGATGAAATAATACGGCAAGCGCGATAGGAGGAAACGAGTGGAAGGAGAATGAAACTTTTAATAGATACATGCATTTTCGCCGGACATATTTCGGAAGCTCCGATTTATATATTTGGAGCTCATCAATTTTCTATTTAATTACCGTTGTTCTCGGAAACGCGATCAGAAATATCTCGAATTTAAATGTGGCACGAGACGCGTTTGATATTTCACGTAGGACGAAAGGTATCGTCGTGTCGCTCTGTCACCCACGCGGAGAAAAATAAATGTCACACGCACGCACACACACACACACACAACACACACAGACACACACACATACAGGCACAGACACACACACCACGCTGCTCAGTTTTATTTCTAGACGCGGAACACGCCGCTTTTTCCCGGCCGCAGAAATAGATCCCCGGTTCGGCCCCAGCTTCCGGCGTTCTGGATCGCCGTCCTGACGTCACGCTTTCCCCGCTTTCCGACGATGCCTACTTTGGAGAAAAATTTATTGCACGAGACCATTCGGGGATCTCGTAAGAGCGCGAGCTTACGAGGCCGCGATGACATCAATTCACACTTGGCACTGTTATGGCGGCTAGAAGACTGCCAGGCTTCTTCGAGATCTAGGCTCTCTCTCTTTGAGATTTTTAGCTCGACGAGATACTTAGTTCCGTTGTTTGCGTGCTCCAAATGATTAGGCTCCTCGAAATATCTATTTGCAACTGTAACAATTTCTTTTGAATAATTTAATTGTAGCTGTGACATCTATTTTTCAGGTTAGGGAATCGTTTGGGATTTCGTAAGAGAATGTTTTTTCTTTTTTTATAAAAGATTTTTGCAACATTCTGAGAAATAAATGCGACAGAGATGTCTCTGACATAATTCCTCTGTTTTTGAAAAAAAATTATTAACAAAATTTTCTCAATTTCTAGAATTCGGGAGCTGAACGATGGCAACCGATGGCCATATCGAATCCGTCCACCAAGCTGCGAATGGCAAGATCCATGCCCCATTGGGTCATGGTAGGTTTCTCTCTCGCTCAATCATGTTATAAATTTCAATATTTTTTTACCATTTGGTGAAATAATTTGTTCCACCTATATTTATTGAATTTATTTATATGTTTGCGACAAACAAATCAACTTGTTTATATTACATACAGTGTTAATCTCTAAGGCGCAGCAGCAACAGCGAGAAGCGGAGCAGCGACATGGACCCCCGACGCCCCCGAAAGTCCCCCCGCCGTCGCTCTCGGGGGACTGTGGTGACCCCGACTACGAGATCATCGAGTTCCCGACCCAGAAACCACCTCCGACGCCCCAGAGCAACCGGTACGCCGGTAAGTGCGCCCTGTGCGGCACCGAGAACGTGTTCGCGCGATGCGACACGTGCCAGGACAACTTCTGCGAGGCCTGCGACGACATGAATCACAAGCACCCGAAGAGGAAGGGCCACGTTCGCAGGAGGATCCTGACCGACAACGCGAGCAGAAGCAGGCCGCCACTGCCTCCGAAAGGGGAGAACCTGTTGGGTCCACCTCCGGTGCCACCTCCCCGAAGAAATCGCAAGGCCACCCAGGTAGGCCACTGCATCCTCGCCTGAAACTGCGTCCGTGAAATCTTGTTCCAGGCAAGAGCCAGGGAATCGCGCGAACCGCAACGAGTCCCAACCCCAAGCCAAGGATCCTTTTCCAAGGGACCAATTCGTGCTCGATGGAGATTGGGTTGCGACTGGCGAATCTCGGCGACGATCAGAGGCTGTTTGTCGCCGTTTTATCCGACCTCGTCTCCGTCGCGCCGGGTGCCTCCTCCTCCCCGACGAACGAAATGCCACGATTTTAATACGATGTTGTTGATCACAACCATGGTGGAAGGAAATAAGGTGAGGCAATGCGCATCATGAGTTTCAGTTTGGGATCAGCCAATAGGGAACGCCGCACAGTTGTCGGCCATTACTAGCGGTTTATTTGAACAGTATACTTATTAACTAGGAAATCCAAACAAATAGGAATGGATAAAAAAATCTTTTTGGGTTCTCACTCAACGGTTCCCTCTACAACTAATTTTCAAAATTTTTTAATAATAAAAAATGTCATAATTATTGAAAGATGAATGAACATTTTTCCTAATCCAAAAATATGAATACCTTTTCCAAAAAAAAAATACTGAAAATTGGCACCAAAAAGGTGATTCTAACGAAGGATTGATGCAAAAGGCGATTACGGCAGATAAAAAGCTCGAGGAAAAAGACAAAATAATTGAGAAAAAAGATAAATTGCTTTGACAAAATAATTGAGAAAAAAGATAAATTGCTTTGAAAGAAAGACAAGAAACTTTGCGTGCAAGAAAGAAGAAAAGAAACAAAGATGGCGGAAACTGTGCGGATCCCCCACTGCCTGGGCTGCGCAGAACAGAACGAAACTCGTCACGAGGATTGCCTTGTTTCCTTCCAACATGGTCACAACCTAACGATGTAGCTTTAACTCGAAATGTCACACCGAGGCAGCCGAGGGCTTCCTTACTTTTCATCCCCTTGCGAGCTCCAGATGATCGTTAACTTGTTGTTCTCTCTCTTGACATCTACTAGATTTTATATTACGTTGAGACTTTATATTGTACACATGTTGTCGCTGCTTTTTAATACACCATGTTACCGCAAAACACTGATGCCGTATTCACTGAACCTGTTCTCTCTTCCAGTTTCATCGTTGACGTAATGACGCGGAAAAGACGGAAGGAAACGTCGGCGCCGTCGTAATGTCGGACATTTGTCGTGCCAATCGTGTAAATCGAATCGTTTACCGCGAGAAACGATGAATATGGCAGGTTGAACACGGTGAACACGGTGAACACGATCATCCTCGCGATCACGATCACGATCCTCTTATCGACGGCGTATCGATTCGTATTTTCTGCGCACATCGATACAGGTCTACCATCCCGACTGATGTTCACACCCGGTGTATCGATTTCTTTTCAGCGTGTACTTGATTGATACGGACTGGATCATCCGTAGCTGAACCTGCCACGTCTAAAAATAACCATTTCACGACGTGCTCGACTTTACAAGATTTTTGTTCCTAGTATTTTTCACGCAGCTCATCTGTTTACATGTATTGACTTGTTTATTTTTATATTTTTTTTAGGAGAGAATCCGTCTCTCTAGTCCATCGCAGTCACGATTACCCAGACACCTGACGTTTTTTTTCTTTTCTAACGAAATATGCATCAGCGCAAGTTCCTTCATTCACGATATGTAATTAAGTAATCCAAGTTTCGCGCTTAGGCTAAGTCGGCGCTAGCCAAAGGCCCTACACCTCTCCCTTTGATCGACAAGGTCGGGAGTTTGAAGCGCAACTTTGCCAACCCGAAAGCACCGCCGGACTCGAGAGTATCGAAATCTACGAATACTTTAAACGCACCCTCCAACGATGCTTCAGGAACAGACAAAATGTCTACTCTACAGGTGACAAGTTGTTTGGATCTTTCTTAATCGTTAAAAAAAATAAATAGCTCTCACATAAAAAAAAAGAAATAAATCCACAATATATTTCTATGAAATTATAAAGTTTATATGCATCTTATCAAATAGATAAGATACTTTCAGAATCAAATGATATAATAATAAATTTTGTATTTTAACTATTCATTATTTTTTTTTATTTTATAATTAATTGAACTATAAATATGCATCATTTTATTTATTGAAAATTTTGAATGTAGATATTTTATTTCGCCACCATTTATATCATTATGACCTTAAGTCTGGACTGTTAATAGTGACTATTGTTTAAAAAAATTGTAGTATCAAAAACTGTAAATTTTTCTTCAGGAAAGATACAGAAAGTATCAAGAGGCGATGAGAGCTCAAGACGCAAATAGGCGACGACACCCGTCCTCGGATCCCTCGAGGGACACTTTAAGCGGAAGACCACTTAGCTTAGGTAGCTCGAGACCGGCACCGCCGCTTCCACCTCCGCCTCCACCTAGAGCCATGATGCAATCGGCTAGCGTCTGCGATTTAACCGCTGCTCACATGTGGAATCCAGCGATGCATCAGGTACGTTTGATTTTCTCGATAGAATAAGTGTTTTCAGCTCACTTTTATTACGTTAATTCTTTGTCTCTGATTGATTATTCAATTTCACAATCAAACAATAAAGTAAATAATTAAGAAAACAAAATAAAAATATAAATATAATATAATCAATAATTTAATTAAAATAATAAAATTATAAATTGTTAAATAATAGCATCAAAATAATAATAATTCTGGATCAATTGATTAATATTTTAACGCTTCATATAATCTAAAATAAATCTAGTTTAACTTTTATTCTTTATATAAAAAGTGAAATCATCAAATTCACAAAGTAAATTTCTTTAATACGTGAAAGTAAATTGCTCTCTCTTTTTATCATGGAAAAACATCTTAACAATCTTGAGAGAAATTGAAATATTTTAATATAAAATTTTAATATAAAATTATAATGCTGAAAAATAATATTTCTTTTAAATAAAATGGAATATTATATAAATAAAAATAAACCTTCGCATAAAAATTTAATTCTTGCATATTCGTTTTCGGAATCAGTTTTACACAATTTTATTCAGAATAAAAATATTGCATTATAATACTTTTGAAATTCCTGTAATGTTAATTTAATGAAAATATCAATCTGTAAATAAAATCATTTTTCAGGCTCAATCAGTGGCACATTTGGGACCCGGTGGCATGCCAATGATGTGGTACCCGCCGGCCAACTCCTGGGACGTGTCGATGAGCGGTTCCGCCATGAGTCTGCATCATCCAAGCATGTGGGGATATCCCATGGGCTATCCCTCGGCGCAGATGCTGCCCCCGCATTATCCAGGATCTCTTTCGAGAGCGCACAGTCCAGCTAGAAGCGTAAAATCCAGCAGAAGATCGAGGCACGCGTCACCGTCCCCCAGTCTGAAATCTAAAAAGTCCTACGCTTCGAGATCGCGATCGAGAAGATCGCCTGGGTCACCATCAGACGCGAGCTCCGAGAACTCTGACGAATCCGATGATGACAGACTCTCCCGAGGGTCCAGGAGTAGACGCGGCAGCGTCTCCAGAAGCATACGACAACGAACCTATCACGATGATTCCAGAAGTCTCGTGTCTAGAGGTCGACAAGAGTAAGTAAAGAAAAAAATTATTATTATATTAAAAATAAAAATTAAATATATTTTTTTAAATTTTTATTTTTATGTTTTTTAATTAAATATTCCTCTAAAAATTTTCCAGAAATATTTTAAAGTTACTGTTTTGCTTGAGATTAAAACTTGAAAACAAAGTCTCTTATTTTTTCTATTATAGATTAATTTTGTATGACCGGAGAATCTTAATTTCCACAAAATGTAGACTTAGTTTAATGTTTAGTTGATATTTTATATCTACGTTCGTATTTCAATGATTTTTCAGGAGATTAATGTCCGAGGAGAGAGTCGTGAGTACCGAGGATCAATGGTCCGAGAGCCCATCTAGTAAACGGTACTCGACGCCCTCGAGAAGCTACGATGAGCGCTCGGTTTCCAGAATAGATCGACTGGAACGCGTGCAAAACGGAACTTACCGCGACCGTCGAAGGCAAAGCACCGACGAGGAGTCCTCCGATCGAAGGATCAACGCGCCGAGTCGAGCACGAGTGACGAGTTCGTCCGACGACCACTTCGAGAGAGTGGAGAACGCATTAAAGAGAGCGTCGTCTCTTCGCAGGGACATAATGCTGGATCATCGTCGCGATTCTCGCAGATCGTCCTTCGAGAGCGATGGTCAGGCTAGAAAGACGCCTTCTCGCGACGTGACCTCTCCGAAAAGGATACCCGGAGAACGAGCGCGCCTTTTGGAAAGACAGTCTTCTCAAGGAGATTCGGATAGGGACAAGAATCGCGCGAACAAGGATGAAATCGAGTTACGTTCAATAAAAAGAGAACAGCAGACTCGTGATGTCTCTCGAGAGCGCGAGATCCGTGCAAAGAGAGAGTCGTCTCAGCGAAGGGACCCTCTCGACGATCCAGACAGAATCTCCAAACGAAGCTCCCGCAGATCCTCGTTCGAGTCCGACAGTCAGGGTCCTAGGAAAACATCCTCCAATGAAATGCCGATAAGGAAACACGAGGAAAAGACGACCGATGATCCTCAAAATCGCCAGCGATCGATCGAGAAGGGACAATCCGAGGATTCCATAGGGATTGCACAAACTCAACAGCAGAGACAAGAAAACATCGATATAAAAAAGCAGTTGCGGAGATCTCAGTCCCGAGAAGATCCCCCCAAGACGACAAAGAGAAGTACAACCGGAAATGCGTCGCCCAAGAAGGTTGCTGCCAATGAAACGGTCAGCCTAATGGAAATCCCTAAAGAGGAGTGGGCCTGCGAGCACTGTACCTTCATCAACAAGATCAACGATCGCGTCTGCGTGGTTTGCTGCAAGACCAAGAGTAGCGCGTTACCTCCAAGCACCTTAAACGACGATCCGATCGAGCAGCCGAAAAGCGAAGCTAGATCGAGCAACATCAGGGATCTCGAAAAGCGGACCAATCTGCTGAAGATCTCTAATAGCGAAGAGAGCGGCGACAGCGGATCCGTCAGGAACAAAGGTAGACCGAAGCGCACAATCAGCTTCTCCTTCGGTACCAAGTTATTCAAGTGACGTTACCAGGATCCGTGCTCGCTTTCCCCCCCTATTCCCGTCCAGAGAAACGCCAACGACCCAGATTATATTTGTACGCATGTGTCTCTTGTCTTTTTTCTTCCCTCCTTTTTATACGTAAAGCAGCGCAGTCAGGAGCCGCTACAACTGGTTGTTCTCCATCCTTCGATGTATTCCCTTGGATGAATAATAAAGAGACATGGAAACTGTTTTTCGTACAAGGCTACAACGGGACCAAATGCATAGTCGTATTTGAAATTCGGCCATCTATCGCGTTCATGTCTGAGGCACTATATTATTCATTCAAGTGATGCGACGGTTTCAAGCACGAGCGTGCATTTGGCATATGTTCCTTTATTCCGGGGCGAACCATCGATGGAAATGATTGCCAAGGCACTTGGCTCGGCGATATTAAAACGCGTCAACAACGCGTAAAAGATTCATTTATTTCAAGATAAACCAAAAGTTTCACGTAACAATGTAAATTTTCCAAAGTTTTCTATCGAAAGATTAAATTTTGTCCAGCTTATCCTGATATTCAGATTATTATTTTAATAACGTTCCGTTAAATTATTAATAATATTTGAAATAGTATTGATTACACGTGCTAATTATTGCCAAATTGGCAGATTAATAGCTGCGTTAATTAAACAATATCTTGTGAAATCGAATGAATTTTGTAAAATTTGCCAACAGATTATTCGTTATTTCTCTCTCCCTCTCTTTTTCGATCTCTAAAAATAAAATAAAAGCGTTAGAAATGCGCATTCTTGGGTGACCTTGAGAATGACAATATATGAAAATAACTAGAGCAACTGATCATTCAGATTAATCTGTCTATTTAAAATAATAATTTTAAATTTCAAATAAAATGATACAACTTTGGCATTAAATCATGAAAAAAAATTTCTAATTTACAGATACAATTGCTTCAGAAGATAATCCTCTCCTAGAGAGTTCTGAAGCTACAGTCACGATCTCAGCTTCACGAGCAGAAGGAGCGTCATCGGAACTAGCAGACGCGGCATCATCGCCGATTGCTGAGAATTTGGCATCATCATCATCATCAACATTAGCCTCTTCCTCGACTACGAATATCTCTAAAATAGGAGCGAACGCGACGCCACAGGAGGAAAAATCTACACGAGGGAAACTTTTAAAGAGTCATTCGGTGTCTACAGGAACATCTCCTCCACCACAAAATATCTCGACCCAAGTAAGTATATGTCATCTAAATAAAAGATACCATTTGCAATCGAAATATTCGATAAATACGAACAAATAAATTATTTAATAGATTACAAATATTGTAATATGAATAAAATATTGTAGTATAAATAATATGTAGGAACGACTCAACTAGCACAAATTAATTCTTTATTATTCGTATTTATTATTGTTTTAAAATATTGTTATTTAATTCTTTATTATTTGTATTTATTATTGTTTTAAAATATTATAGACCTACGATTATCTCCCTGCGAAAGGGACTCTTGGAAGATCCGCATCAGTGGCTACGTCAAAGAGTTATTTGTATTACGATGACAGCGATGGAGAGGTAAGCGCAATATTGCGAATGAATTAAAAACGCAAGTTTAATTAAAATCGCATAAGAGCAATCAAAAGAAATGAATCAGTCATCTAATAAAATAATAAATTAATAAATTAATTGTATACATTTTATTATACAGAATGACCCCTAACATTCCAGCCAGACTTTGAGATCTTATAGGAAATTTAATTCTGAACAAAAAATTTCCTATAAACAAAAAATGAGTCAAAAAATGCTTCCTTAAGAAATTATCGCTTAAAAACCTTTGTTAAAGGAAGAGCAAAAGGTGAAAAGAAAAAGAGAAGGAAACTAAATAAATTTCTTGAAAAAAACGATAAAAATAAAAAATAAAAATCCTTTTCTTTTATGAAAATAAAATAATTTTTTTTTAACTAACTTTTATTTTATTTTCATAAAAGAAAAAATTTTTATTTTTATTTTTATCGTTTTTTCAAGAAATTTATTTAGTTTCATTTTCTTTTTATTTCATTTTCTTTTCATCTTTTGCTCTTCCTTCAGAGATTTTTAAGCGATAACTTCTTAAGGAAGCATTTTCCGATGTTTATAGGAAATTTTTTGTTCAGAATTAAATTTCCTATAAGATCTCAAAGTTTGGCTAAAACGTTCGGGGCTACCCTGTATATGGATACACAAATACTATAAAAAAAGTTACAACAATTTTATGTATTTATATAATTAATTTATACAATCATATTCACTTATTTACCATATTTGTTTTATATTCATATATAATATATATTCATATATATATTCATAATATATATTCATATATAATAATTATAGCAAATAAATTTTACAAATTCTTATAATGAATATTTCGAAGTAATAAGTAAAATATAAAATGTATACGTAAAGATTGAAAAAATTGTTAGACGCCGATCAAGTAAAAGATGTCTTGTTTTCACGATCGGTCGCGTTCTAGTGAAAAGACAAGTCGGAGCGTCTGTTTCAGGAGCAGACCAGATTCGCGAACAGTCCCGATCTGTATCCGCGATCGTTCCAGGAACAGCAGCTGGTGATATCCGGCCAGAAGAGCAGAGAACGAACCAGAAGGAACTCCATCGACTCGTCCCACCTCTATTATCGTTCCAGGGTAAACTCGCTTACAAGCCAAGCTTCACGGATTTTTCGTTGTACACCTCATCGATCCTCAATCCAATCCAATAATTATCAGCCTCGGTGTGAACGTAGGCAGGATATTTTTATTTCTTTTTTTTAGCATCGTCCAAGCGCTTAAATAGACTACTCATCATATGTTTCTCATGCTTATTCACAAAATGCGTTTTCAGCTACAACTAAATATAATTCCAATATTGATCTAAACAAGCATTTAACAGCGCAATCAAAGACAATCCACGACGACGGAGTCCTGCGACTAGTCATAAACCAAGTAACATCGTCTATTGTGTCATCCTTTTTCCGATTTAAAACAATCTCCAATGGCAACTTTCGCATTTCAGGAACCCAGCCAACCGAGATACGCGGAAGCAGGTCCCAGTTCGGGTCAGCAGGGGGTTTCCACGCTGACCCGCCAGGGATTGGAGATCGTGGAGCTCCTGCGAGAGGCCGAGAGGCAGGGATTCACAACCGATGACGTCCAGGTCGCGTTGGCGCAAGGCGCATCGAATCCGATCGACTGGCTTCACACGCAGTGGCCGCATCTGGTGGAGACGGTGCGGGTCCTGGTGACCGCGCAGGGCAAGGAACTGAGGGAGAACAGCATCGGCGTCCTGTCGCCGGCCGAAGCGAGAGAGGCTCTACGATCGGCCAAGGGCGACGTGTGGAACGCTGTCGCGGCGGCCATTCGGCGCAGACAGCAGAAAGTGCGTATAAAATGAGCCCCCTTGATCGATGAGCGATCCATCGTGATCCCCTCTCGATTGTCGACAGTGCCAGCAGATTATGGCGAGGGGAAATTTTACGCTCGCGGACGTCGTCCGAGCTCTCGATAACAATGCTGGGATCGAGGACGCCGCTTTGCTCGAGCTGCAGAAAAATCAGCTCAAGCCCTTCTTAATGAGGATCTGGGGTCCTCCGGTCGGGGTGGAAAATGACGAGGCTGCACCGCATGGAGGTCAGTGAATGCTCTTGGAGACGATTAATTATTTTTATTGTCCAACATTCTTTTTAATGTTACTTTATACAGGGTGTCCCAGACTTAACGAATCAGCCGTTAATGGTAGATTCCTGAGATCATTTGGAAGCGAAAATCTTAATACCAAAATGTTGAGAAAGTTGTAGTTTCGGCGTTGCAAAAGATTGAAGATTACCAATCGGCGCGTTATGTTCTCTTGGGCTCAGAAACATAGCGCAAAAGGTCCGCGTACAACGCGATAATATCGATATCGATAAAGAGATCAATATAAAATAAAAAATAGGATTCTGCAGTGAGCGCGATTGTGTCTTTGATGCGACAGTTGTCCGTAATTTGAACATCTTTATGAACATTTTTGAATAATAAATTTGTTGTCATGTTACATCATTATTATTGTAGTGTTATTAAAGTTTTTGTTTTATTAAAGTAATTAAAATTATTAAAGTTTCAATTACACTTGAACATATCTTTTTATTTCATGTCAATTCCTCTATTAATGTCGATATTGTTGCGCGGATCCCTCGATATGTTATGTTCTTGAACGCAACGCGCCAATTGGTAATCTTTAATTCCTTTGTAGCGCCGAAACTATGTCTTCCTCAACATTTTAGTATTAGAATTTTCGTCTCCAAATGATCTCAAAAATCTGCCATTAACGGCTAATTCGATAAGTTTGTGACACTCTGATGATGTGTTTTATGTTTATTCTCATTTTTTAATATTTTATCACGCATATCAAAGATATAAAAGACCTTTTGACCTTTGAATTATATTTCCTATAAAAACTAGAATAACAATTTGGTTAATTCTAATAATTTAATACTTATTACAACAATAATTCCGATTTTCCAATTTTTGCAGATGCAGCGGGTGCGGTCGGTGGTGGGACGGGGGCGGGAGCCGTGGAACAAGTTGCGAATGTGTCCGATACGGAGGCGCGGAAGCAGGTAATGTCACCAATTGTTGATCATTTCGTGGCGTTGCAGGCCGACTTTCAAAAGCAACTGGCGGCCCTGAGAGAACTGACCGATAACTGGCGACACGAGAAAGACCCCCCGAATAAATTGGGTAATAATAAGTCTGATAATCTGTACGAGCGCACTGACGATGGTAATAGCACTGTTCTAATCGATGCAAATCTGGTCCCAAGGGCCGTACAACAAGCGCCCGATGTAGCGATGCCGGGCGATCTTGTTACGCGGCAAAGACAGACAACCGTAGATTCGCGGGAAGGCTCAAAGTGTTCCAAGTCGAACGAGGGCCTGGATCGAGTAGAAGCCGCGTCGCACATCGAAATTCCCGCGACGACGACGATCGATGATGTCGCGAAAGGATCGCGCGAGGAAGCGAGCGAAATGCAACGTGATGTCGACCTCGCGACGACATCGATCGAAACAATAGAAACAGCGAGGCAAGAAGAAGTTGAACAGAGGGGATTATCATCGAGTAACGTTGAGATTCAAGTATCCTCCTCCTCGCCCGCAATTTCTGCGCCCGACACAACGGAACCAGGTCAGTCCTCTTCTCCGCAAACTTGGAGTGCTCCCGAATTACTTGATACAGCGGGACCCACCGCGAACAACGGGTCACTCGTCCAAGTTGAAAAGTCGGAATTGGGCGAAGCACCTGGCATCTCTTTTCGGGACTCGAGTGCTCCTCGACAACAGGTCGACATCTTGCAACAGTCGTCGGGGAATGATGTGATTGCGGCGAATGTATCAGAAAAGGATCTTTCCACGATGGAGCGATCCGATCAGCACATCGAGAGGAAAACTCCTGAGCAGAAGGACGAGTCGCACGTCCTGGCGATGGAGGCTCTGATGTCCGCCGTGAAATCGCTGCCGGAGCAGTTTTTAACCCCCTTCATGCAAGCGATGCAAGTCCTGTCGCCCAAGAAAGGTGATGCTGACCTAACGAGCGCTGATGTTGAATTTATGAACCGATTAAATACTTTACGCAGCACGAAGGTCGAAGAAACAGCCAAGGCTATAACAGACGTCGATGCTCATCAACCGAGGGACGACGAGAAGAAGTCCGTCCCGGCAACTGCGGATGAAACTGATGGATCGCTTCTTCGGGAGAAGAATAATAATCAGGCGAAAGATCCCTTAACCAAATCCAAAATTGGCAGATGCGAAGTTCCAGATTCTCGGATGGCAAAGTCTCGGTCGAGCGTTCCAGATATCAAGCAACAGCAACAGGATATTAGATCGGTACGTAACCTGGACACACACGAAGCTAACATTTCGCAGACTAACATCGCGAGGGATCCGACACCCGAAATATTCTCAGACGCGATAGACTTCGAGTTGAAGGACATTCCCGAAGAAACACTGATCGCGATAACAGAACCGATGACTGGGACGTCGCAAGCAGACATCGCGGAGGCTGTACGTTCAAGTAAGAATTCTTTAAACATAGTCGACACATCTGCGGAAAGATCTATTGAAGGCAAACCCCTATCGATGGAAGGATCAATCGAGGAAGCATCTCCAGGTGAATCATCGAGCTTTCAATCGTTAACATCATCTACTCATGATTCATCCATCGTCTCTCGAGAAGCTCACAAGCTCGCAATCGCATCCGATGACACGTTGATCGGTGCATCATCATCATCATCATCACCATCAAAGGAAGCGAGCGACTCTTCCATCGCGCCTAGTGAGCTTTCCGCTGATAACAACGCCTTTGCGATTATCGATCCGCTTCCAAAAATTGCCTCTCAGACGGACATCTCCGATCAGAAGAGTGCAATCGCTCGCGATCATCCGTCTATTTCTCACGCTACTAATACGGAAGCCAAACAGGACCCTAACACGCGGGAATTGAAGCGACACTCGAGCGATTCGCGTCATGTTGCCACCTCGTTGGCTCCCCTAATTTCATCTCCGATCGCGAAATCACCGTCCGTCGTCGAAATATTCGATAATCTCGAGGCGACGTTGCGTCACGATAAAAGTGATACAAAGCCCAGCGCGGCGAAGAATGCGGCGCACGTTGCGGGCAAAGTAGAACAGACAATTTCGGTCGCATATCACACTCCCGCGAGCGACGCTAAAGATGAAACCACGCTGAAAGGAGCGGACGTGCCCGTCGAGCAAAGCACGACCGGCGATTTATCCATTATTCAATTACGGACCGACGAGAGTGTCCCACTGTCATTAGCAGACTCTGCGGCGAATTTCAATAATCCAGGAAAAGAGAATTCGAAAACCGACAGCTCGATGAAGGACTCAGCTCAACAAGGACCTTCTCTAACAGAGAACCGAGAAGTAATTGCTCACGATCGCTTAACCCAGATGTCACGATCCTCCCTTTCAATCGACATTCACCTCGAAGATACTTTGCTCATGTCAAATATCTTAGGTGGCTCTAAAACTTTGACAGATGTTCAAATTTCAGAGCAAAGCGAGGTAGAGTCCAAAGATTCTGTTGCAGATACTGATGGAACCTTCGACAAAAATGCGGATGATTCATCAACGAATATCAATGATAACTTATCAAATGACATCCCATCTCCTCGATTATCTATCAAGAAATCGAGTGAGAGCTTTTCGCAGAAAAACGAGGTAGAGTCCAAAGAGTCTATTGCAGATACTGATGGAACCTCCGACAAAAATACGGATGATCCATCAACAAATATCGTTGATAACTCGTCGAGTGGCATTTCGAATGGCCCTCGATCATCCATCGAGAAATCGAGTGAGAGCTTTTTTCAGCAAAACGAGGTAGAGTCCAAAGATTCTGTTGCAGGTATTGATGGAATCTCCGACAAAAATGCGGATGATTCATCATCGAATATCGTTGATGACTCGTCGAATGATATCCCGTCCCTTCGATCATTCATCAAAAAATCGAGCGAGAGTTTTTCGCAGCAAAACGAAGTAGAGTCCAAAAACTCTGTTGCAGATACTGATGGAATCTCCGACAAAAATGCGGATCCATCAATGAATATCATTGATGACTTATCGAATGACATCCCGTCCCCTCGATCATTCATCAAGAAATCGAGTGAGAGCTTTTCGCAGAAAAACGAGTCCAAAGAGTCTATTGCAGATACTGATGGAATCTCCGACAAAAATGCGGATGATTCATCAACGAATATCGTTAATGACTCATCGAATGACATCCCGTCTCCTCGATCATCCATCAAGAGATCGAGTGAAAGCTTTTCGCAGAAAAACGAGGTAGAGTCCAAAAAGTTTATTGCAGATACTGATGGAATCTCCGACAAAAGTGCGGATGATCCATCAACGAATATCATTGATGACTCAAATGACATCCCGTCCCCTCGATCATCCATCAAGAAATCGAATAAGAGCTTTTTGCAGCAAAACGAGGTAGAATCTAAAGAGTCTATTGCAGATACTGATGGAATCTCCGACAAAAATGCGGATGATTCATCAACGAATATCGTTGATGACTCATCGAATGACATCCCGTCCCCTCGATCATCCATCAAGAAATCGAATAAGAGCTTTTCGCAGAAAAACGAGGTAGAGTCCAAAGAGTCTATTGCAGATACTGATGGAATCTCCGACAAAAATGTAGATGATTCATCATCGAATATCGTTGATGACTCGTCGAATGACATCCCATCTCCTCGATCATCCATCGAGAAATCGAGTGAGAGCTTTTCGCATCCCGAGGTCGAGGTCTCTCGATCTGATGAGAAGCGAGACGCGCGAACGTCGAATTTCAGCATCTTAGACGCGCTTAAAAATCTCAATATATTCTTCGCGTCGCGCAGCGAGGCGAAGAACGTCTCCCCGATCAACGAGGGCTCGTTCTCGGCTCCTATTACGGCGAATATCGGCGACGTGACGCCCGGCGTATCCGATACCTTTGAAATCAAGATCTCGGAATCACCCGTAATAACGGTGAATGATTGCGCGCCGATAAAAAACGCCGCTGCGAATACCATCGAATCGGGTGGAATCGGCGATGATGTTGATGCAACAAATGGGGGGAGGGCGGGGGACGTCGATTCGCCCGGAAACGACGTCTCGATCGTCGCGCGTAACGAACCGGTTAGATCAAAATTACCGAATAACGAGTCGTTGGACGACGAGGGCGCGGGGCAGCCTCGTAAAAGCGTAATCGCGAGACCCGTCGTAAAGGATAGATCGCCCCTTAAAAAAATCGTCCGGAGAAGGTCGCCCGTTAAGGTCGTAAGAAAGTCGAGCGTCGTACCCAGGAGGGGCTCGCCCCGTAAAAGCACGAGCCCGAATAGCACGACTGTCACAAAAGCGAGGGCGACGGCCAGCGAAATTACCGGGACGTCGAGGAATCGAGGGCGAGGCAACGAGTCGCGAATTAAAGAACCCGTAAAGTCGGCGCGCGACAAGATGGCGGACGGGAAACTAGGGGAATCTGTCAAACGAACGTCAACCGATATCGATCTGCGAAGGACCGGGAGTGATAAAATGAATAAGAAGGCGTCCAATGCGGAGAAAACACTCGCGATCGATAATTCCGAGGCGCGGATTAACCTTAAAACTCGAGAAAAATCGGGAAATATTGAAAATGGCAAAGTCGAACCTTCTAAAAGTAAAAGTATCCGAGTCGATCGGAATAAAAAAGCGGAAATGTCCAAAAATATTAGAGTGGATACCTCGACCTGTGAAGCTCGAAAGGAGGTTATGAATCACGGGGCTGAAATTTCGAGAGATAAAATATCAAAAACACCTTCGACGGAAAATGGAAGGGATAATTCGAAACCCAAAATACCTCCACCGTCAAAGATACCGATTTTGATGCATCGAAAAATGGCGCGATCTACAAATATCACCCCATCGAGTCCTTGTAAAATAAATTTAAGCGACACGCGATTGTTAAAAAGCATATCGACGAAATTGCCAGTATCGCAGGCAATTTCGAAATTATCTCTAAAAATCCAGGAAAAAGTGAAGACACCGATCGCGCGGAAAGTTGATTCCAGAAATAATTCGAAGACGAATCGAATTATTGAATCCAATAATGGCGAATTAAATCCAGCGAGGACGATTGAAATTACGGAAAATGCGAAGGACGAGCGGATTCTGGGAGAGAATCGCGCAGAGAGTAGCATCGCGGAAGAAGCCGAGGAGCCTCCGAAAGTCGAATCGATACAATTGGAGGAGAATTCGGCAAATTTTAACGAACATCTGGAAATCGAAGACGCGATCGAGGGGAGCTCCTCCGATTTCGAGAGCGACGAGGACACGGGAACGGCCAGGTACATCTCCGATCATAACTCGGAATGCAATTCCGAGGAGTTCACGGACGCGGAATTGTTGCTGGAGAAAACCCTAAACGAGATAAGGTCCGAAATATCGGAATCCGAGGAGGAGGAGGAGCGGACGAGCGGGTCCGAGGGAGACATCACTTGCTCGTACGAAACGGAAAGCCACGATCGTGATTCCGTATTGTCCGAAGGCTCGGTCGATGAACGGGGGATTAGGTCGAGCGAGCTCGAGGACTCGACGGGGGAAGATTTGTACGAGGAGCTGCCATCCGAGGGGGAGGAGACGAATGTACGAGTTCGCGAAGACTTGGAACAACAGCCCGGGACGGCCGTTAAAGAAGCCGACGATACAATACGGGAGGAAGTCGACATTTCCAACAGGGCGGAGGGCAATTCTGAAGTCGCGCGAGAAGCTGAAGGGAATAATTTGCCTCCATTGACAGAAGCTATCGCGGAGCTAATTCAGCCGGAGATAATCGATCGGGAACTTTCTCGGAACCTTGAAATCTCGGATTCTGTAGCCGTGGCAGATCCCGCGACGGCTTTGCTTTCAGCGAAGTTGGAAGAAGGTGCAGAATCGAGGGAGGATATCCAGTCAAAAGCGACCGATTCGAAGACGAGCGAGCCGAAGCTCGAGGAAAAAGCGGGCAAAATCGAGGAGAATGATCAGTCGAAGGAGAATGATAAGATGAAGAGGAAGGCGATGAGCCCGAAACGAGCGAAGATAGGTCGAAGGGCGAGCACAGGGAGCAAAGAGGTGAAAATCGGGAACGTTGACGACGACGGGGTGAATCGGGCGCCGAGGAAACGATTCTCCCTCGTAGCCAGTTGCATCCGTCGTTTCGAGGGCGAGGAGAGAACCGAGAGGAAAGCCCTGGAAAGCATCAGGCGCAAGAGACAGGGATCTCCCAAGACGGAGCGGGAGGTCAGTAGACGAGAGTCGTCGCAAGAATCGACTTCTTCCGAACCCCTGACGGATCAATGTCGACTCGAAACGCCAAAGGGGTGTCCCTTGATTCTTTTTAATTGCGTGTTAATCGTTGATGGTTTGATTGCGACAAGAGTTTTGTGCGATGTGTGCTAACGCGAGAAGGTAAGTATCGCGACTAACTCATTGTCTGTCGAGAAAGTTGGCGTGTCTCACATCTGTATAATATGCAATAGCGCTTAATTATTCAGGAAAGAGATGTGTTATCCTGGATGTTCCCTGTCTTAGAGATGTAGAGATTTAGGATATGTATTCTCGGTGCGTCAACATCGATTATATAAAGACACGCGAATTAATTATCTCGATTGTAGATTAGTTATCTTAAATTAATTGTCCATCTCGAATTAATTATCTATATCCATTAAACATCAAATAACAGTTATATAACTGTTAGGTATAATTTCCCTTATTAATATAACTTATTAATATAACTGGTACATATTATGTAACAGTTACATAACAAGTAACAGTTATATTGCTGAGGGAAATTACAATTAATAATTATATAAATGATGCCTGGTGTTTGCTGGGTAGGTTTACACATGTCAAATAAAGGAGAGCTCGTTTCTTGACGCGAGTCATCCCTTTGTTTTTTTGTATACGTAAGGATTTTAATATTTTAATATTTTAAGATTTTAATATTTTCACAATATTTTTAATATCATATTTTTAATCATCTCTTTGTTTTTTTGTACCATAAGGATTTTAATATTTTAATATTTTAAGATTTTAATATTTTCACAATATTTTTAATATCATATTTTTAATATCATATTTTTAATCACTCTTTTGTTTTTTTTGTACCATAAGAGTTTCAATTTTTTAATATTTTAAGATTTTAATATTTTCACAATATTTTTAATATCATATTTTTAATCATCCCTTTGTTTTTTGTACCATAAGGATTTTAATATTTTAATATTTTAAGATTTTAATATTTTCACAATATTTTTAATCATCACAAATATCTTTTTGAATCTTCTATTTTATTTAAGGATGTTTTGTGTGTACAATCCCAGCAAAAAGTAGCTGAAAATCAATATTGACGAATATCCACTTTTGATGTATTTTGAATAAAAAATTGTGTGGAATATTACAATTTGATCTTAACTGTGCAGAGATGTATTTTTTAATATTTATTGCGTTTTTACTGAAATATTCCGAATTTTGTTAATCGAAATGATTAACTTTTGGCAGAGAATTTCACCTTGTGACAGATACATGGCTAACTTCATTGAATTATATTTAATATCTTTTTAACCAGTTAGTACTTGTATAATATTATTTGACCAAATATTTCCTCTGTATCTAAACTTTTGCAAATTTTAAACAAATTCTGAATATTATTTCCATGTGTTTTTGTCATTTGAATCGACGTAGTTAAACGTGATTTGAATCGACGTGGTTTCCCATAAAAACACATGTTAATTCGGTGCAAATTAAAATCCTTATAACTTGTGAATGCTTTAGCAATCGATTTAAAAAATTGTATTGAAGATTCTAACCATATTTAAGGACATTCTGTATAATTTTCATTAAATTCTCAATATTTTGAAAATAAGTACAAAACATCCTTAATTATTTAACTTAATTATTCTTAGTAGAAATAATCATTTAGAGTAATATTAACAGTTCACTGATACACCCGAAATCAACGTTTTGTGCCAAAACTGGTGAGAGTAAATAAATTCGTATTTTACATGAAAGTTTATCTATAATGGATTTTTTGCTGGTGACGAATCAAGGTCGAAATTTCAAAATTCAAAATGGCGAATCCAATATGACGAACTAATTTTATTTCATTATAGAGAAGATCAAATTCGATATGTTCGCGTTTTTCGAATCTCTTATGATGAATCTATAGACAAAATTGCAAAATTTAAATTTGACAGATCCAATAAAGCGGTTCAAGTGATTAACTTTGATATTCCATTATGAAAATATATCACACTCGATACGTTTTTTGGTCGCAGATAATGAATTAGTTCAAGACATTCAAACTTGAACATATCGAATTTGAATCTTCTGTAATGGAATTAAGAAATATAATAATAGAACAACCAAATTAATTCCGCCATTTTGAATTTTAAAATTTCGATCCCAAATTTATCATCAGCGACCCGAAAAATGTGGGTACCAAGTTTCATGCAAATCCGTTGAAAATTGGCAAAGTTATTCATAGTGGACATATATGAGCCATTACCAGTTGTGGCACTTTTTTTTAACCATATATGGGCCAGTGAAGTGGTTAATAATAAAAGAAAAAAAATTAATAAAATTTCATTCATACACACGAACAGTAAAATATTTTATTTTCCATATTATATTAAAAGAGAAACATATGTATATATTTATTTTTTTCTCTATTTTTGTAAAACTTTTTTTTTCAATTATTAACTTATTTTTTTCTCTATTTTTGTAAAACTTTTTTTATTCAAACTCGCACATGATGCTATAAAATTCACAATACATATTATTATCTCCATTATTACATAAAGTGACTTTAAACTATAAAGTATCGCTTAAAATTATAATATTTAAATTAAAATATTTATTTATAAAAAAATATTTATTTATTTATTAAAATATTTATATATAAAAACAATCTTTGTAATATTTACATTGAAACGACAAATTGAATTTTTGCAAGTCGAGATTTGTAGAGTTGACGAGAAAAACTTAAAGCTAAGCTTTTCTTTTCGAACAAAAGATGCGGAAACTGTACGAACTGATATCGGAGCGATGTTATGTTTGTCACGTGTGCAGAGAATAGCGCGTCGTCTCTTGGCGGAAGGTCGGGCGGCGAATTACGATGAGGCCGAGGTCGCCGCTAGCTTGCTGGCCCTCAAGTTCGGCGATGCCGAGGCTCTTCAGGCCGCGAAGGAGTGTTCCAGCGTGGAATCAGCACTTGCCTTCCTGCAACAAGAGTGCGAGCTGTGCACAGGTCGCTTCGCCATGAGTCAGGTGAGCATCGTCGAAAAGGGAGGATTACCTGGAAACGGTTGGCCAAGAGCAAAGTTAATTAAAACTCTTCTTGGAGCCAACTCCAGAAAAGAAGCGACGAGATGGAAGGCTCTCGCTTTTCGTCAAGATAATCGAGAATGGACTCCATGATCTCTCGATCATCCTGATACACTTTCATTTCAGATCAGGGTTGGCAAAAAACTTGTTTTTTTAAATTCTAAACAAAAAACATTGTTTTTTTTTGTTTAAAACAATCTTTTTTGTTTTATTTGTGTTTTTAAGTAAAGTAAAAAAACATGTTTTAAACAAAAAAAGCATGTTTTAAAGCAAAAAATACTTAATAGCCAGTTTGCTGTAGATAATTTCAAAATTATTTAAATAAAGATAAAGATAAAAATCTGTAAATTTATCTTATATGAGATACAGATGATTTTGCTTTTACTTAATCTAGATAAAAGATGAGATAATTATTGCGATAATCTAGACAATTATCTAGATATTTTTATTTATTTTAGAAGACTATAAATATTTGTAAAAAATGTGAAGCAGATTATAAATGGGATATAAAATCATAAACACATATTCTTTCTCTTTTCTTTAAGAATATTTAATTTATAAAGAAATAATAGCAAAAAGATATATAAATGATATGATAAATATTTATTTATTAATTTATATTTATAATATATTTATAATATATTAATAACAATAATATAAAAAATATATTTTAGAAATATATTTTAGATATTTTAGATAGATTTTTAGAAGCTTGCCTGGAAAACTTTTTTGCATAATGAAAACGTCATCTTAGACAATTTTTAAATAAGATGACATATATTTTTCATCTAAGATAAAGATACTTTGTATTTCTTCATCTAAAGATGATCCATTTCTTTATCTAGATGATTATCTAGATAATTTTATCTAGATACCAGCAAACACTGTTAATAGCTTTGATCTGTGTAAATATTTAAATTTATCGCTAGCGTTAAACTATAAATAACGTTGCCAAAATTGATAACGCTATTAAAAATATAAATAAATAATATATAATAAAATAAAAATGATAAGATGGGTATTATTTTAGCAGAATATTTATTCTTGGATATTAAATAACAATCAATACAATAAAGATTACTTAGGAGATATTGACTTTACATTTTACATTTTAGCACTTTAAATTAATAGTACATAACTCATAGCTGGTCAGTAGTTCTAAAAAAAAAGTTCTAATTAATAATATTTAATATATAATACTTTAGTTCCTTTCCTATTCTTATTAAGTAATCTTATGCTTAACTCTCAACATAAATTATAAATAAAAGAAAAATAAAAAAATCTCAATTCTTCTTTTTAAAAGAAGAACCTTTTTATTAATTTAAAATGCTAAAATGTAAAATGTAAAGTCAGTCAATATCTTCTAAGTAATCTTTATTGTATTGATTGTTATTTAATTCCAAACTAAATATTCTACTAAAATAATATCCATCTTGTCATTTTTATTTTATTATTTATATTTTTATATTTATATGTTACATAAATGTAGATAAAAAACTAAAAACATTAAAACAAAAACTTTTTTGCAACATACACATCTATAAGTTTTTGTTTGTTTTTGATTTTTTTTACAATTTTCTTTCCAAATAATCATATATTTTATTTTGCGATATTTTAAACGATTCTAAGCAGTAGCTTAAAACAGTTTAAAACAAAAATGTTTAAAACAGTGTCCACTGTTTTAAACACATTGTTTAAAACATGCTAATCCTGTTTCAGATGGTCTCCATGTTAAAGTGCGTGCATCGCTGCTGCAACGAATGCGCGAAGAATTACTTCACCATCCAAATTAGCGACAGGAACATCACAGACGCCGTTTGTCCCTATTGCAAGGAGCCTAATCTCAAGGACGCGAGCGAGGACGAGGTTCTCGAATACTTCAGTAACTTGGATATACAGCTGAAGACCTTACTGGACCCGCCGATCCACGAGCTTTTCCAGAGGAAGCTCAGAGACCGGACTTTGATGCAGGATCCGAACTTCAAGTGGTGTATCCAGGTAACGAGATTTTATCGACTCTATTTTGATATCGAAGTCTATCGAGATTATTGCTGTGTTTTTTTTTCAGTGTTCGAGCGGATTTTACGCCGATCCTGACCAGAAGCGTCTGATTTGTCCCGATTGTCGATCTGTCACCTGTGCCTTTTGCCGAAGACCGGTGTGTATGATATCCAGTGTTTGCTGTAGATAATTTCAAAATTATCTAGATAAAGATAAAAATCCGTAAATTTATCTTAGATGAGATAAAGATGATTTTGCTTTTACTTAATCTAAATGAAAGATGAGATAATTATTGCGATAATCTAGATAATTATCTAGATTATCGCAATAATTATCTCATTTAGATATTTTTGTTTATTTTTGTTTATAGAAGACTATAAATATTTGTAAAAAATGTGACGCAGATTATAAATGGGATATTAAAATCATAAACACATATTTTTTTTCTTTTCTTAAAGAATATTTAATATTATAAAGAAATAATAGCAAAAAGGTATATAAATGATATAATAAATATTTATTTATTAATTTATATTTATAATATATTTATAATATATTAATAATATAATAATAATATATTTATAATATATTAATAATAATAATATAAAAAATATATTTTAGATATTTTAGATAGATTTTTAGAAGCTTGCCTGGAAAACTTTTTTGCATAATGAAAACGTCATCTTAGACAATTTTTAGATAAGATGACATATATTTTTCATCTAAGATAAAGATAAAGATACTTTGTATTTCTTCATCTAGTTAAACACAAAGATGAGCCATTTCTTTATCTAGATGATTATCTAGATAATTTTATCTAGATATCAGCAAACACTGATGATATCGATATATTTTTTTCGAGTTTGTACTAATTAAAAGATGTTAACTCTCTCCTTTTTTCAGTGGGAAAAACAGCATGAGAGAATCTCATGCGAAAAGTTTGCCGCTTGGAAGGACGAGAATGATCCTGACAATCAAGCCGCAGGCTTGGCCAAACATCTCGCTGATAATGGCATCGACTGTCCCAAGTGCAAGTTTCGTTATTCGTTATCTCGTGGAGGTAATAATGCAATAATTATTATATTTATTGCAAATATTATTTATCTATATTTTTTTTTCGATTCGATTTTTTATCGTCATCAGATTTAATCATTCGAGTTTCATTAACATTTTATGGTTACTCAATTACATTATTTATTTATTTATTTATTTATTCATTTATCCAAACGGGATAAATCCCTTTGGTATACACAATAAACAGAAACAATTATAATATATCTTTACAAATATTGAAATATTATTATTGAAATATTATTATTATGTATAAGATTATTATAACGTTAGTATAAACGCATTATGCTTGTTGAAATAATACTAAACAATTAATATATAATAATTACAGATGATATATAATTGTTATACTTGAAAAAATGTATTTCGATTAAGAATTTTATTATAATAATCTACATCCATTATAAAAATTTTTCAATTGAATATAATAATTTCTTTTATAATATTTTATAATTTAATATTTTCTACAATATTTTATAATTCTTTTCTTTTATAATTTCTTTATAATTTTAAATTCTTTTCGCTTTTTTATAATATTTTTATCTTTCAATATTACTAAAAAAAAATTAAAGATTTCGGGAAAAATACACCTTTCATAGGCTTTAGTAATTAGAAAAACAATATACGCAAGAATTGATAAATGACGTTTGTAAATATTCCCATGCATATGCACACGCATATTTTAATATCATGTCATATTTAATCGAGCCCGCGGAGATAAGAGTTAAATGTATACATCATATACGTGGAAGGGAGAGATATTTTCTCGAAATTATTCGATATGCATATCAGGGACATATTTTTCGGGGCTCGCTGAAAGGAGACTCGTGAATTTTCATAGGTTGCATGCATTTCACCTGCAGCCAGTGTAAATATGAATTCTGCTGCGGTTGTGGCAAAGCTTTCATGATGGGGGCGAAGTGCACGGTTAGCCCCTATTGCGCCAAACTCGGCCTGCACGCCCACCATCCGCGCAATTGTCTCTTCTACCTTCGCGACAAGGAGCCCGCGCAGCTGCAGCAGCTGCTCAAAGAGAACGGCATAGATTACGACACCGAGGGTCCGGTCGGGGAACGCAAGTGCAAAGTGCAACTGCAGAAAGAAACGCCGACCGGGGTCGTGGACGCTATATGCAACTCCGACGTCGTCGAGGGTCACGCCGGTCTGTGCAGGTAAGATTCATCGGCGAACAATACTCGCGTCAGGTAAAAAAATTCTAGCCACGTTAGAGACGTGAAAATTTATACATAAAGTTGAAAATGTTATAAATAAAATTATAAAAAATAAATTATATCGACAAATAATAGTTTCTCTTAACATTAGAACAACCAATCAATTAAATATATATATCTAGTTTTATCACATTATTTTAACTTCTTTTTATTTCATTTTATTTATTATTATTATTTTTTGTAATTTCTTTTAATTTTATTTATTATTATTATATAATTTTTAATTTCTTTATATTTAATTTTATTTATTATTTTTAATTTCTCAAATAATTTGTGTCAATTCGATGGGTATTTGAAAAAAACGTTTTATTTTATTTTTTATCATTATTTTAACTTCTTTTTATTTCATTTTCTTTATTATTGTTATTTTTTGTAATTTCTCTTAATTTTATTTATTATTATAATTTTATTTATTATTTTAATTTCTGTTACTTCATTTTATTTGTTATTCCTGTTTTTAATTTCTTTTCATTTGATTTTATTTATTATTTTTAATTTCTCAAATAATTTTCATTTACAAGGATTTTTAATATTTCGGATTTATTCTTGTTAAAATAAAACTAAGAATACTTATATATTATTTCCAATAATTTATCGTTCCTCGAGGAGTCCTATTTATCCAATTTTATCACAGAAAATAAAAAGGTATAAATATTTTTAAATATTATATATTAAAAACTTTTTTATCTGTTTTAAAATAAAATTAAACTTAGATGTAACATTTAAGATCTAACAATATATTTTTCATAATAGACGCTTATCAGTTTTAGCAAACTGATCACGAAAATACGATTTTCCTAAATTGTTATTGAAATATTGTACCTATATTTACCATAAACAAGATACGCGACATGACATCAATTTAATTTATTTATGTATCTAATATTTCTTGAAAAAAATTCGTCCATATTCTATATAAAATATATAAAAATATATGAATAATTTTTGTCCTGTCACATTATTTTATTTATTTTTAATCGTACACTCAAGTTTTCAAATTAAATATGAGATTATTATTAAATCCGTCATTTTGACAGACACAAGATGGTATACAAAACTTCGAAATTAAAATGATTGTGATTAAAAATAATATATAATTTTTTTTTATTTCCGATAAAAATATCATAATAATTAATCTAGAATCTGAAATCCACCATTTTCATCCAAATTTGGTTGTTCTAGTATTAAAGAGGAAGCAATAGCTCTCTCGAAGAGATATATTTTATCGATTGCAAAAAATTGCAGCGAGGGAATTGTTTGTACTTTCTCTCCGCGTCAAGATTATTCGTTTATCAAATTCTCAATGTTGAAAAGAAATTCACTAGTAAATTAATTCAATTCATTTATAAATAATCATATGTAGAAACGACTTAACTAGCACAAATTAATTCTTTATTATTCAAATATACGACGTTTCAATCATTTGGTTGTAGTCCTTTTCAAGTATAAATTTCAAAGATGGTCGATATTGTAGATAAAGAATGAGATTATTCGTTTAATTAAATTCTTCGCTATCAGAAGAGAACCTAAATGGCTTTGAAGGAAAATCCGAGCGATACATAAGATCAGTGTTTGCTGGTATTTAGATAAAATTATCTAGATAATCATCTAGATAAAGAAATGATCATCTTTATCTTTAACTAGATGAAGAAATACAAAGTATCTTTATCTTTATCTTAGATGAAAAATATATGTCATCTTATCTAAAAATTATCTAAGATGACGTTTTCATTATGCAAAAAAATTTTCCAAGCAAGCTTCTAAAAATCTATCTAAAATATCTAAAATATATTTTTTATATTATTATTATTAATATATATATATAAATATATTCTAAATATAAATTAATAAATAAATATTTATCATATCATTTATATACCTTTTTGCTATTATTTTTTTACAATATTAAATATTCTTTAGGAAAAGAGAAAGAATATGTGTTTATGATTTTAATATCCCATTTATAAACTGCGTCACAATTTTTACAGATATTTATAATCTTCTAAAATAAACAAAAATATCTAGATAATTATCTAGATTATCACAACAATTATCTCATCTTTCATCTAGATTAAGTAAAATCATCTTTATCTCATCTAAGATAAACAGAAGATTATCTCATCTAAGATAAACAGAAGATTATCTCATCTAAGATAACCAGAAGATTACAGATTTTTATCTTTATCTTCATCTAGATAATTTTGAAATTATCTACAGCAAACACATACGATACATTCCGCAGCGTCAGAAAATTCGCTCACCCTCCCAGTTTCCGGGGGAGGGGGCGATCCCGGGCGATTCCTCGGCAACCGAGCGTCCGCTCGATCGCTAACAAGAGATCCTCCATGTCATTCAGGATCCATTACGTCGAGTATCTAGTTCGAAAGATCCGTATGACGCGGCTGGAACCGCTGCCCTTGCTAAACGTGGACGATCTCGAAACGTGCGTGCGACGCGCGGGGCTGAAACCACCCCCGAACTGGTACGGTCGCGACCCCCAGCATTACAGGAACGACCTGGTCGAGGTAAAGCGCGGGTTTCGGGGCATCCCTCGTGCCTGACTAAAATCTCTGGGTACTTTTCCCCCTTAGGCAGCACTACATTGAGTACTTGGCGGGCCTGGTGCTCAAGAGCAGGCTGGACCCGGTGACGATCTTTGACTTGAACGACGCCAAGCAAGAGCTGCGCCGACGGGGAAGGGTTCCCCCTGCGAAGGACCAGGAAATGTCCGAGCGGGATTATCTCGAGGCGTGCATTCAGGTGACTAACACGACTCCTCTCTTCTTTATTTTTTCTCTCTCTCTCTCTTTCTCTCGACGACTCGCCTCCCTCCCGGCCTCTTCGACCCACTGACCTGAATTAACAGCAGTTGCATGAAAGTAGAATTCCTGCGTGCACGAGACTTTCCTGCGCCGAAAATCGTAAAAGGTGAATAGACCTTCGTCGAACGATGCTGTCGAACGGCCGTACCTTGCGTCAATTTTCCGAGATATACCGTCGCGCTTGGACGGTCTTTTTGTTTTCCAAGCATTGTGAAAAATGGACCAACTGGAAAATGTTAACGAGAAATCATTTTATAAGATTCGATTTATAATTTAATATACAATCCATAATTTTTATACCGTACTTGTACTGTGTAATTTAATAATGTAGGGGAAATCATTTTCGCATTTTTTTTTACAGCTCCTGTTTCTTTACAAGATTATTTATTTTAGTATAATAAAAATAATAATAATAATAAATGGCTCTAAAAATTTAATTAAATTTAAAAAGTATTAATAAGTATTAATAAATGACTATAAAAATTTAAATCCAATAAAAACATTCAAGCCAATGAGAGCCAGCGCAAGTTTTTATGCGCACGTATTATATAACAAATAAAGGAACACGATGTATATGGTTTATTCTTAAACCGTTTATTTAATAAACGCGTTCTTTTATTTATTTTAGCTACGATTCCTGTTAGAAAGAGAAATTTTATAAAATGATTTTTCTCTTTTAACAAGAATTATTTAAAAATAATATATAATATAAATTTTCTAAATTTAATCTGTCACATGTTATTTATTCCTCGATAAAAATACATTTCAAGTAGAAGAGCCAAAAATTTAAATTGAATTTATATTTAAATCAAAATATATCGGATATTAAAATTTTTAAATTGATCTATTCTTTATATAGATACTTGAAAAAATTTTATAATGTAGGGGAAATTATTTTTTAAAACTCCTGTTTCTTTACAATATTATTTATTCTAGCTACAATTCCTGTTAGAGAGAAAGAGAAATTGTATAAAATGATTTTTCTCTTTTAACAAGAATTTAAAAAAAATAATATATAATAAAAAAAAAGCGAATATATTTTTCCATTTTCTAAATTTAATCAGTCACTTATCATTTATTCCTCGATAAAAATACATTTCAAGTAGAAGAGTCAAAAATTTAAATCGATTTTATATTTAAATCGAAATATATCGGATATTAAAATTCTTAAATTGACCTCTTTTTTATATAGATACTTGGAAAAATTTTATAATGTAGGGGAAATTATTTTTTAGAGCTCCTGTTTCTTTACAATATTATTTATTTTAGCTACGATTCCTGTTAGAGAGAAAGAGAAATTGTATAAAATGATTTTTCTCTTTTAACAAGAATTTAAAAAAAAATAATATAATAATAATATAATAAAATAATATAATAAAAAAGAAGCGAATATATTTTTCTAAATTTAATCAGTCACTTGTTATTTATTCCTCGATAAAAATACATTTCAAGTAGAAGATTCAAAAATTTAAATCGAATTTGTATTTAAATCAAAATATATCGGATACTAAAATTCTTAAATTGATCTATTTTTTATATAGATCCTTGGAAAAATTTTATAATATAATATATATAATATAATCAATCAATTAAATTTACATCTTTATCTGAAGATATTAAGATCCCTCTTTAAAATGAAAAAAAATTCGAATTTATTAAATATATAAATATTATTACGTTGTTGAAAGAAATCTTATTTTATCCATGCATTATAATAAAAAAAAATAATTTTAAATCCACAATTCCTGATGACAATTTTTGATTTCGGTAATATTATAAAGGATATTTTCTACTAGATACCATTTCGAGAGAAATAAAAATTTCATACCCGGCATTATATCCCAATATCATAGATCCGCGCGGCCGTTCGCAGCTTTTTTCTGCGTAAATAACGATTTTCCTTTCCTCCGAGTTGCTTTTTTTATTTTATACGGTACATCGAAGTAAATAAGGTGTACGAGCGTAAAGTATATGCCGCGGGAATGCATTAACATTCTACAACTTCACCGTGCATAAAGTATATTCCGATGTTGCAGGTTGTAAAAAAGGAGATTCCACTGGAGTGACTGCGGAAGAATATTTCAGGAAACACACTCGTACACCAGAAGTCATAAGAGAAATAGAGAGAACGTGTATTTATTTTAATTTGTATACACCATTTGAACGAGCCTTCCTTCGCCACAAGTGAAATTAATATAGGACCATAAAAAATATATATAATTAATATGCAACATGTGGACATTAGTCTTTGTCGGAAAAATTTATTTATTTTTTGACATGATGTAATGTGCGATTTGTACATTAATTCACGTAGCGTTAATTTATTCGCGAAGAAATAGTGTGTTCATATCTTTCTAGGTGCTCTTGTTAACAGGCAGAGAATTTGCATTAATCGAATGTTTCTTCAATGATGAGAAAAATATTTATCTCGACGAGATTTATAATTAGCGTTTGAAAATGTGTATTTACTTCTTGTCTTTATATAACTGTTTTCCAAGAAATAGACTATTTAATTAAACAACTGTACAATTTTCATATGAATCCTTTCTTTCTGTATCCCAAGTGAAAGTTTATCAATTCAAGTTTGCAAAACAAAAGATTTAGCAGTCGAATAAAGTGTAACAATATTTACATATATTTGTACACTTTTATAAAAAAATACCCATTAACAGAGTAAAATATATTATATTATCCAAATTTTCAAAGTAGTTCTGCTATAAAACTACTCAAGCTTTTCCTTTTTGTAGATACTACTGTACTTTCTTCCATGATATTTTTTAATCGAGTTATATTCAATTTTTTGGATTTTTTATTAGAAGTGGATAATTTTTTGTTATTATTATTTGATATTATTTTAGGCGTAGTTAAGGATAATTTTGTTTTATTGTTATCTTCCTTATTCAATCGATATACAGGCGTACAATTTGAAATATTCAAACCAGCAGTGTCTCTAAATTTTTTCTTTTCCTTCTTGCATTTATTTTGTGTTTCATTTGTACACTTTTATAAAAAATACTCATTAACAGAGTAAAATATACTATATTATCCAAATTTTCAAAGTAGTTCAAAGTAGTTCTGCTATAAAACTACTCAAGCTTTTCCTTTTCGTAGATACTACTGTACTTTCTTCCATGATATTTTTTAATCGAGTTATATTCAATTTTTTGGATTTTTTATTAGAAGTGGATAATTTTTTGTTATTATTATTTGATATTATTTTAGGCGTAGTTAAGGATAATTTTGTTTTATTGTTATCTTCCTTATTCAATCGATATACAGGCATACAACTTGAAATATTCAAACCAGCAGTCTTGTCTCTAGATTTTTTCTTTTCCTTCTTGCATTTATTTTGTGTTTCATTTGTACACTTTTATAAAAAATACTCATTAACAGAGTAAAATATACTATATTATCCAAATTTTCAAAGTAGTTCTGCTATAAAACTACTCAAGTTTTTCCTTTTTGTAGATACTACTGTACTTTCTTCCATGATATTTTTTAATCGAGTTATATTCAATTTTTTGGATTTTTTATTAGAAGTGGATAATTTTTTGTTATTATTATTTGATATTATTTTAGGCGTAGTTAAAAGTAATTTTGTTTTACTGTTATCTTCCTTATTTGATCGTGATACAGGCGTACAACCTGAAATATTCAAACCAGCAGTCTTGTCCCTAGATTTTTTCTTTTTCTTCTTGCGTTTATTTTGCGGCGTCTCTACTTGAGAATTGTTTAATTCCACTGGCTTCAGTCGATTTCCCTTTTTGAATGGCAATGTGGTATTTTTAGAACAGACAGAACATTTGATTACCAATTTATTCATCTCATTTTTTATAGACTTCTGTGCCAAAGCGGTGCAAACTTTTGGAATCTTTTGATTTGGATTTTCATTCATGCGACGCACAATCTTCTTTACTGATTTAGACATTTTTCTACCACGTGCTATCCGAACCTGATGATCCACAGTGCTCCAAAGTGATCCACAATGCGAACACATTGCTGATGGCCCAAAATTCCTCTGTGGTAATTCCACTATTTTACTAAGGTTTTTACATTTTTGCCTGAAAATTCATACAAAAGTTAAAGACATTTTATTGTCTATATACATGTATAGTATTATATATTTTACATTCTATATTTTTTTTCTTTTTCATGTATTATATTTTATATTCCAACATATATACAGGGTATTAAGGTAACAAAAAGCTTTTGTAGCTTACCTCGAGAGGTCAAAATATTACAATAAACAATTTTTTTATCGAATATTTTTCAATTATGAGGCTTGAAATAATTTCTTAATTTTTATATAAACCATAAAATATCTAATAAAATATTGATTTTTCGATTATCTTACCTTAATACTTTTATGAAAGAAATAATAAGAGGAATCAATTGGTGTAAAAACACACAAAAAAAAATATTATTACAAATTGTTTAAAAAATGTTAAAAAAATATTATTATAAATTGTTTCCAAGAAAAAATATGTAATTTGCAATTAACAATTACATATATATTTAATTACATATTACACCCTGTATATATACAAAACTGCTATTAATTTATTATATTTAAAATATCAAAATTACTTGATTATAATTATCAATTATAGATAATTAATATTGTTAGATTACTAAAAAATTATTCAAATTAATTAAAAATTTGCACATTAAAAAATACTTAACAACAATAAACATTAAGATATATCATCATCCAAGTGCAACATGGGCAGAAAATTCAATAATTTCCCCTAATAATTGTCATAAAAATTAAATAACATTCATATAAAACGTGCAATAAATTACATGTAAAACGTTTGTAACTCCATAGTTATTGGATTCTTGAACTTTGTCATAAATTGATTGACGTCCCACAGATGTTTAACAGTTTCTACAAACTCGTCAACGTTCGAAGATTCCATGATAAATATTATCAATACACGATAAGTATTATCGATATAAGATATTTATTGTACACGTTACAGATTCAGCTTTCGAATCATTAAACAAATCCTTCTCCACTAATATTTATCGAAAAAAAAAAAGAAACACGCAGGAGTGTCATCGCAGCCAGTCACGTCCATGATTTATCATCGCTCAGTGTGACCAACCTAACGGGGGGGGGGAAAAGACGTTCCCAAACGCATCCGTTTCGAAGCATCGCAAACTTTCAATTCTCGACAGGATTCATTTTACGAAAGTATTTTATTTAATTTTTATTTTATTTTATTTTATTTTATTTTTATTTTATTTTAATTAATTTAATTTAATTTAATTTTATTTAAATTTAATTTAATTTAATTTAATTTTTTGTTCTAAATTCCCGTGGAATTTAAGTTTGACATTCGCCGAGGTTCAGGACGGTTCCAGTTGACAGGTGACGTTTCCCCTCTAGGTCGACGCGTCAGCCGCGGCCGATGCCGTCGAGAGGAATTCGTATTTTGTCATCCTTGTTATCGATGCACCGGGAGGAGTTCTGTCAAACAACAAGCGCGGAATCGTCGTCGAGTTGTCGCGGGAGCGAATCGATCCCACCGCGTCGTCGTTCGACATGGGAGACGGCAAGGAGGGCGAGCGTCAGCCGCTGCTGAAGAACGAGAATGTCACGTACAGCTCGCACGGCAGCGATGCGATCGGTAGGTATCGAGACGAGTTAGGTACGTTTTTGTCGCACGAGACGTTGAACTCGGGGACGCGCCGCCGAGTTTGACAGGTGGCCGCGCGCCGCCGAGTTTGACAGTTGACAGCTGATCGCGTTCCAGACGAGACGCAGTCCAACGTCAACACCGTCTCGCCGATCGGCCCGGATGAGTTACCGCCGCCCTACCAGTCCGCGACCCAGGGAGGGATGCCGATGGTCACCTGCAGGGTCTGCCAGGCGATGATCGACATTTCCGGCAAGAGGGATCAGCACGTCGTCAAGTGTTGTCAGTGTAACGAGGCCACGGTATAAGTTGGAGATTTATTTTTCTTTGTTTGTTTGCTGGATATGAATGCAAAATAAATGTTGCTTTTTCCGTCTACGCAGCCCATACGAAACGCCCCGCCTGGGAAGAAGTACGTACGATGTCCGTGCAACTGTCTGCTGATATGCAAGAGCTCCTCGCAACGTATCGCCTGTCCGAGGCCGAATTGTAAACGTATTATCAATCTGGCTCCGAGCCCCATTACACCACCGGTTCTATCCATGCCCGGCATGTGCAGAGTAGGCTGCGCCCATTGCCATGATACGTTCTTGGTGAGCAGCGATATGTAATTTTGGGTGGAGTATTAATGGGTTTGTTCTGTTAGATTTTTGCTCTGTGAGCTCGGTAATTTTGAAAAATATAATCAAAACACTATTCTATAATCACACAATCATTTTAAGGAGAAAAACTTGTTTTTTTAATTTTGACAATTTTAAGACAAGATGAATGATCGAAATTTTGCAATATTTCTGTATTTTCTCTTGGAAGAAGATTACAACAGGTAATTTTAATTATATTTGTGGGTCTATTCTGTTAAAAGATTTTCGCTTTGTAAGCTCGGTAATTTTGAGAAATGTAAAATTATAATCAAAACACTATTCTATAATGACAATGATTTTAAGGTGAAAAACTTGTTTTTTTAATTTTGACAATTTTAAGACAAGATGAATGATCGAAATTTTGCAATATTTCTGTATTTTCTTTTGGAAGAAGATTACTACAGATAATTTTAATTATATTTGTGGGTCTATTCTGTTAGAAGATTTTCGCTTTGTAAGCTCGGTAATTTTGAAAAATATAATCAAAACACTATTCTATAATGACAATCATTTTAAGGTGAAAAACTTGTTTTTTTAATTTTGACAATTTTAAGACAAGATGAATGATCGAAATTTTGCAATATTTCTGTATTTTCTCTTGGAAGAAGATTACAACAGATAATTTTAATTATATTTGTGGGTCTATTCTGTTAGAAGATTTTCGCTTTGTAAGCTCGGTAATTTTGAGAAATGTAAAACTATAATCAAAACACTATTCTATAATGACAATGATTTTAAGGTGAAAAACTTGTTTTTTTTAATTTTGACAATTTTAAGACAAGATGAATGATCGAAATTTTGCAATATTTCTGTATTTTCTCTTGGAAGAAGATTACAACAGATTTTAATTATATTTATGAGTCTATTCTGTTAAAAGATTTTCGCTTTGTAAGCTCGGTAATTTTGAGAAATATAATCAAAACACTATTCTATAATGACAATCATTTTAAGGTGAAAAACTTGTTTTTTTAATTTTGACAATTTTAAGACACGATGACTGATCGAAATTTTGCAATATTACAGATAATTTTAATTATATTTAGTATATACACAAAAGTAGTCTTTTTTAATTATTACTAATAATAACTATTTGTTTCAAATCTTTTTTACTAGATCACATTTGAAATTTTACACGCAGACACAAAATTCTACAAATTTTAATTTATACATAAATACGTTTTAATAATTAAATTAATTAATTATTACTAACTTTTTCTAGAAATTATATGTGCTTGAAAAAGGAACATACGAGATTCGCAAAATCCATTTCAAATACCTGAAGAACAATTTATTAAATATTTCAGATTAACTAAAGATATATTTTATAACTTGGTGATTCAATTAAGACCACATAATGCACTTGAAATAAGAGGATCATCAAGAATATCATTTCATTTAAGAATGTTAGTCACATTATATTTTTTAATGCATTTAATATATCAAGTTAGAGCTATTTTTCCAATATAAACATATAGACACACGATTAATAGCTCTTGAATCGATTTTATTCCGTCCAAAATACTTATATAAATCATTTAAATATTATTTACATAGCGCAAGATTATGGAGACTTGTAGAATTCCAAATATGTTATACTTACAGTGATACAGCGTTACAGAGCATTTTTACAGAATAGACCCCTTAGTTTTTTCCTTCCCTTGAATTTTTATTCTTTTATCGAGAGAAATTTTGTTTCTTTTTTCAGTTTAACACGTTAAATAATGCTCTGGCACGATGTCCACATTGTCGTAAGATATCCTCAGTCGGTCCAGATTTCGCTAGAGGACGAGGGATTGTATTCATTATTGTTGGAATCATAGTCTTAGTAATTGCTATAGCTGTAACGGCAAGTATTTTTCAATTTGTATTTTAATCAAGAGTTTCTCTACAATATTAATGTAACGCTATACATGATTACAGGTTGGGACCTACAAATATGTAAAGACAAGCGGTGGAATTTATGTCGCTTATGTCGGTAGGTTGACGGATCATTCTTAGCACTCGTTATTTGAAAATCTCGTCCTATCTAATTCCTATGTCTTTTAGGTGCATTTTTATTGGCACTCTTGTGCTTGGGACGCAGCATTTATTATTGTACAATGAAGATCAGTCTGATAGAGGGTCCCATGTAGTCTTAAAACACGACAATGAGCAATCCTCTTGGGAGATGAATGTCATGTAATCTGTTTAGATGAAATGTTTATAGTAATGTGACATCTGAAATTCGTTTTAAGACAAGAATGGATAGATAGATATATATATACACACACACATGGCCATATGTGGGTATGCAGACCTGTATTGTTTATGATAATAATGCATGTATACATACATTTTCTTATATAATACGCATACACATATGAACATGATCGAAAGAAGGCAGACGCAGTTTGCAGTGCTTTCTTCAGGTATAATGAAATTGTAGGAAATTTCTCTCGGAAGTCCTATTTTATGAAGAATTGATTCTCTGCACTTTTATATATATGCAAACATAGGATCAATTAACCATGAGCTCCGATTTTTAATTTCAATCTACTGACTAGAATACACTCTATACATATACATACACATATATATATAAATATATACAAGCTTTCTATAATACATTATGCATATTGATTGCACATAAGTAGAATTAAAAGTGCAAATGTGCTCATAATTATTCCAAGCATAAGTATATGGACAATTTTAACATCTATAAGTCTATGCAAATTGTTTTTAACATAAGTTTCTTCTCACATTATTCTCTACACGAGTATCTGTATGGAAAATATAAAAAAAAAAAATCGCATCAATTGTTTCAAATAAAATCTCTGGATTTTCATAATCTTGACACGTGTATGAGAAATTGTATGAGACGCAAGTGTATGAGTGTATATATTAGTTGTACCAACATTAGATATATCGCAATTAGTTAATTAGTCATTACTATTATTACACGAAGAGTGTCGCACGAAATTTTCAGCTGTCATCGAACGCGACTCTTCATCAGGCGTGGAGATAAAAATATATTTCTTGTAGTGCTAGTCGACGCTTTTCATCGTACATGTCTTATAATTTACGTATATATTACTCTTTCAACTATAAATCTTCCTTCTATAAAAATGTAACTGTCCTCTCTAAATTTCCTTTGCAATGAAAAATGTGTTACACTTGTTGAATAAATAAATTCGGTTTTGGTAAATAACCAGTGTGTATTTTGTATAAAGCATGAATAAATTTAAAATGAAAAAAAAAAACAAAGGATTAATCGACTAATTAATAATGATTAAAAATATTTAACACAAATGTAACAAAATTAGAAATATATTTTTATCATTATTTTATTATTTACCGATTAAATTATTGAGTTGTGTGAATTTATATTTTATATTTTTAATAAATTATATTTATTATATACAAAATTAATAAAATATAATTAATTAATGAACTATAGTTTCCTATAAATAAATTAAAAAATAAATAAAATATAATAAAATATAATTTATTATTATAATTACATCTTTTGGGATTTTTCCCATAAAATAATCCCTGGACGATCACTGACAACATGACACTTGAAATTCCCGCTTGATACATTGGAAAACAAAATCCTTAATTTTCATGATATATTGGAACAGCTGATTTTAATGATTTAGGCCCGGTTCCACAAGTCGAGTTAATCCGAGTTTAATACGTTAAACTGGGTCCTGATTGGTCCATTCACTATTTAAACTCGGATTAACTGGATTGTGGAACTGAGCCTAAATTGTTGAGTTGTGTGAATTATATTTTATATTTTTAATAAATCATATTTATTATATACAAAATTAATGAAATATAATTTCTTATAAAATATAATTAATTAACGAAATATAGTTTCTTACAAAAAAATTTAAAAAATAAAATATAATAAAATATAATTTATTATTATAATTACATCTTTTGGGATTTTTCCCATAAAATAATCCCTAGACTATCACTGACAGTACGACACTTGAAAATCTCGCTTGATACATTGGAAAACAAAATCTTTAATTTTCGTAACATATGGAACAGCTGATTTTATTATTTATCGATTAAATTATTGAGTTGTGTGAATTATAATTTACATTTTTAATAAATTATATTTATTATATAAAAAATTAATAAAATATTATTAATTATAAAATATAGTTTCTGATAAAAAAATTAAAAAATAAATAAAATATAATAAAATATAATTTATTATTATAATTACATCTTTGGGATTTTTCCTATAAAATAATCCCTAGACTATCACTGATAGCACGACACTTGAAATTCCCGCTTGGAAAACAAAATCCTTAATTTTCGTGATATATGGAACAGCTGATTTTATTATTTATCGATTAAATTATTGAGTTGTGTGAATTATAATTTACATTTTTAATAAATTATACTTATTATATAAAAAATTAATAAAATATTATTAATTAAGAAATATAGTTTCTGATAAAAAAATTAAAAAATAAATAAAATATAATAAAATATAATTTATTATTATAATTACATCTTTTGGGATTTTTCCCATAAAATAATCCCTAGACTATCACTGACAGCATAACACTTAAAATTCCCGCTTGGAAAACAAAATCCTTAATTTTCGTGACATATGGAACAGCTGATTTTATTATTTATCGATTAAATTATTGAGTTGTGTGAATTATAATTTACATTTTTAATAAATTATATTTATTGTGTACAAAATTAATAAAATACAATTAATTAACGAACTATAGTTTCTTATAAAAAAATTAAAAAATAAATAAAGTATAATTATAATAAAATATAATTTATTATTATAATTACATCTTTTGGGATTTTTCCCATAAAATAATCCCTAGACGATCACTGACAGCACGACACTTGAAATTCCCGCTTGACACATTGGAAAACAAAGTCCCTAGTTTTCGTGACATATGGAACAGCTGATTGTAGAAAGTGACGGAAAGGAAAATCCGCATCAATTAGAAGGTTACTGCTGAGAGAGAGAAGCATGTAAAAAAGAAGAATCAAGTAAAAATCGTGTCATTGTCTGATCAGGATCTAACGTGACGATTTAGTTGCAGCGAGGAAATATCGAACGGAAACTGCACTTTCACATGTAACAGATGTTTGTTGTGAGAGATGTCACAAATTGATATCCAGTATTTGTTTAACAAGAGCAGGTAAGACGATCTACAAGTGCTATGAAAGCATCACAGAATCACAATCATTATTATCCAGTTGGTAAATATTAATCGAAAAACCCCAAAAGTGTCTTTATAGGTGAAAAAATGTTGTTCTTTTTCACACATATGTGAAGTTAGCGGTAAGAATGTTCAGAGAAAAATATAGAAACCAAATCTCTACTCTTCATTGCAATTGTTACCAAAGCTTTGCGTCCAGCATTGAAGCATCTAATCGATTGCATTCTTATGAATTTAGGTTTCCTAGCGGTTGGCGTCTTCTACTTGTGATACTGTACTCACCAGTAGGTGTTCTACTTGTGTTGCTGCGATTATTCGTGACGTTACAACTTTGGCTGGTCGCATCGCTGTTGCCGGATTGCAATCCCCTCCAAACGTTCTTGAGCTACGGCATCAGTTTTGCTTTTGGGATCATAGTTAGATTCGACGCCGAGAGCGAGCTCAGGGATAAGCAATCGAGAATAATAATCGCCAATAATGTGTCCGTTCTGGATCACATTGCCATACATCGTGCAACGGAAACGTTAATTCCCAGTCTTTGGGAGTTGCCCGCTGCTCTAAGCAATGCGCTGGGATTGCAAGAGATGGATATGGGCAGCAAAGAGATATTGATCGCCAACATCAAGCAATTCCTCGCCAGCTCCACATACGGCATCGCTATACAACCTGAATTCGGCACGACCAATAGCAAGGTCGCTCTGTTGAAGTTCAATTCCTGGCCCTTTAGCATAGAAACGTCTGTCCAGCCAGTCGCCATCAAAGCGTCAAGACCGGAGTTTGTACCTGTGCACATTACCTCGCTGGCCTCGACATGGTGGACGGAAGTGTTTTGGTTCATGTTCGTCCCTTACACAATTTTCACACTCAAGTACCTGAAAATTAGACGGAATTCTGATCACGAGGCTCTTATGCGGGAGGTAGAGAGGGACATCGCGGATGCTCTGGCGCTTAAAACGAGTTCTCACACTATATCGGACAAGACGGAATATGAGAGGCGTTATCGCATGGAAATGATACTTAGCAACACCCGTTCTAACAGAAGCACGCCAAATTCACAAGTTATACATAGCATAGAAATACAAAGGATGGTTCGTCAAGTTAGCGAAGTACTTCCATTGGTCCCACACAATGTGATTCTCCGAGACCTTTGTATGTATTATACAAAGATCTATTTTAATTCGTATACAGGGTGCTTCAGATCACCTGTACCATCCATTTAGAAACTAGAGAACTGGTTATTTCAAAAAAGTAAAAACATTTTCTTTAAAAATCAGGTGTGAATGATAATATTTTCTCTATCGAATGATGATATTTTCAACTTCTGGTTCCGGTTGGAAATAGGCGAATCAGACCGGAAGTGCATTTTTTTAAATGGAGCCCCCTATTTTTCATTGCATATTCTTGTAGCTTACCTCGAGAGCTTTTCAGAACACTATAATAAAGTATTTTTTCATTGAGCACTTTCCGAGTTATGAGACTTGAAATCATTTCTTGATTTTACATAAAATATCTTGTAAAATATTCATTTTTCGATTATCTTATCTTAATACTTTTATGTAAAAATAATGAGAGGAATCAATTGATATAAAGAAACAATTGTTTTTAAGAAAAAATATGGAATTGTTAATTGCAAATTACATATTTTTTCTTAGAATATTCTGTGCTTTATTGGAACACAGAATATTGCTGTAACATTTCAGCAACATTGCAGCAATATTATTAATATTGTTGTAACATTTCAGCAACATTGCAGCAATATTATTAATATTATTGTAACATTTCAGCAACATCGCAGCAATATTATTAATATTGTTGTAACATTTCAGCAACATTGCAGCAATATTATTAATATTATTGTAACATTTCAGCAACATCGTAGCAATATTAATATTATTGTAACATTTCAGCAACATTGCAGCAATATTATTAATATTATTGTAACATTTCAGCAACATTGCAGCAATATTATTAATATTGTTGTAACATTTCAGCATAGTTGTTTCTAAGAAAAAATATATAATTTGCAATTAACAATTCCATATTTTTTCTTAAAAACAACTATATGTTTTCTTTACACCTTGATTCCTTTCATTATTTTGTACATAAAAGTATTAAAGTAAGGTAATCGAAAAATGAATATTTCACAAGATATTTTACAGTTTATATAAAATTAAGAAATGATTTCGAGCCTCATAACTCGAAAAGTACTTCATGGAAAAATAATTTATTATAGTGTTTTGGAAAGCTCTCAAGGTAAGCTACAAGACTATGCAATGAAAAATAGGGGGTTCCATTTAAAAAAATTCACTTACGGTCTGAATCGCCTATTTCCGACCGGAATCAGAAGTTGAAAATATCACCATTCAATAGAGCGCACCCGATTTATAAAGAAAATGTTTTTACTTTTTTAAAATAACCACTTTTCTAGTTTTTAAATGGGTGGTCTGAAACACCCTGTATAGTTGTATTTTATACAATTATACAGTTTTCGCGATGGTAAAACAATTATTAAATTAAGTCCGTTGTTTTATATTACAGTGAAGACTCGGAACGTTGATGTTACAATTGCCAATATTCTTGATGGCATAGTTACTTATACTCCAGAGCCAAATCCACAAACTCCATCCTCTGTAATTCCACCTAGTGGATCTTCAAATTCTGCAAAGGATAAAATATTCGGTACTTCTTCCTTCCAAGAAAAGAAAGCTAAAATGATACAAGAAGCCAGAGAAAGGTATATTAAAAAGCACGGACTGACAAATTGCTGACATTCTTATTATTGTTTTACTCTGGTTACAACATTGTCAAGGACAACTTGTATGTAATTTGTTTTATTTCATATGTATTATATTTACCATTATATTATGTGAATATATCTTTATTTCTAAAATATGATTATGTAATTATATGCAAATACCTATCCATTACAATCATGGCAACAAATTTATCGTTTGTACTTGTGCAAATGAATTTCAATTACATAATTATTAATGTTGTTATATAATCAATATTATCAAAATAATGGAATATACACATGAAAAAAAAACAAGAACAAGGAAGATTAAGAGACTTTTATATCAGATTATCTCAATTTATATCTCTATTTTTTTTACATTTCAGACAATCTCAATTTTTACTTTTGGTAGATAAACATAAGACATTGTTATTCTTTCTTTTGTGTATCAGACTAAAAAATAACATGTATAATATATTTTTATATAATTATTATAATAGAAATATTAGATATTTTCAAATTGATTGAATGAAAACTAGAAAATTCTGACAAACATTATAGATATAATAAAAACCTTTCTTTTTTATAAAGTTTTAAATAAATTTAAATATATTAATTTTGTATCTGATTATAAAAGCGATAATTAATTTTTCACTTGAATTATATCATCGACATTTAAATTGTAAAAAATATTTTTAACAAAGCATGTAGTCGAGAAAAATGAGATGTGTGTAACAAACTATACATGTTTTAGTATAACATTTTTTTTTCTCTACGTCTTCCATGTTATTGTTTTTATATATTCTAAACTCTTTTATGGAATTTCTCATCTATTTAATCATATGAGTAAAACATATTTTAGAACTTTGATTGTAGAAAAAATATATGTGCAGAAAAGAGTGTCTTAAATATTTCTTACGTGTATATTTTACTTCGTTTATAAAGTTTGGAAGACTTGTTTTGTACTATAATATGTTATATGATATGGCAAATATAAAATTTATAACAAAAAAAAATAGATTAGAAAAATACAAACAATATTCTTTTACAACTAGCTTTGCAGCAATCTATAAAAATAAACTCGATATATATTATTCTTACTTATATATAATATATAATCTTACTTAATATCAAAATATTTGAAATATTTAATGTTTAACATCATTTAGCAAATATATAAGAAAACTTATTTTAATGTCTCTATTCTAAAATTTCTTTTCTTGTGCATTTTATCAAAGACTTTTAGGCAAAAAAATTATTTCATACTAAAAATGAAATATAGCAACGGTATCAATTTGATCTTGAATGGTATTTTTAAAATCGTTAACATTGATGATTCTAAATAGCTCTAATAAACACTAATTACAATTTTGAAATTTCACGTCTCTTTAACAAGTTGAAATAAAGTAATGTTTCAAAGAGATCTAGATGTCTGTGCAAATGAATACGTATAATCCCATTCAAAGAAATTATTGATCTTAAAATCAAACTGATATCGTCATATTTATCCTCTAACATTTGTTTTTTTTTTTCTATAGAAAAAAAATTTGAAATGCAGACATTAAAACTCCCACTCTGTATATAAAGCAATACATTTTATACATTTTAATAAAAAAAAAAGTGTATGTGATACTAATAATGCTACTTGAATTTTAAATTAATTTACAAAAGTAGATATATCAAATATATTGTTTCTACTGTTTATAATAAGAACTTGCAGCAAATTATGGCACGTAAACAAATGTTAACAAAACAATAGGAACATTATATAAAAAATATTAAATATCTCTAGTTATAAAAATTATACAGATGTTTAGAAGACTCTAAAATCTCTGTTTTTACCTCTCTACTGATGTAAGATATATAATTAAATTGTATAGCCTATTATTGTCTAGCATTGAATTATAGCACCTGTTATCAATAATCAAAGACTGCTATCGGTGTTTGCTGGTGTCTTATCTAGATAATTATCTAGATAAAATTATCTAGATAATTATGTAGATAAAGAAATGGATCATCTTTATCTTATAATTATCTAGATAATTTTATTACATATATCTACATAATTATCTAGATAATTTTATCTACATAATTATCTAGATAATTTTATCTACATAATTATCTAGATAATTTTATCTAGATAATTATGTAGATAAGATACCAGCAAACACTGCTACTCAAAATGCATTACATCCTTAACTTTTCGCATAATCAGCGCTTAAGGTTGCCGATGCACATATATTTGATATCGAGATAATCTTCGACTCCGTGCCTGGAACCTTCTCTTCCCAAACCAGATTCCTTCACCCCACCAAAGGCAGCCTCTGCGCATGAAATCAATCCCTCGTTGACGCCCACCATACCAACTTCCAGCTTGCGCGCGACTCTAAATATCTGGGATATGTCCTGCGAGAAGAAGTATCCGGCCAAACCAACCGGCGTGTCATTGGCTTGTCTCAGCACATCCTCCTCGTCGCAGAACTTATTGATGACAGCTATGGGCCCGAAGATCTCCCTATTGTACACCTCCATGTCCCTGGTCACCCCGGTTAATAGGGTAGGTGCGTAGAACAGGGGACCAAGACCCGGTAATGGACCACCACCGCAGTGTACCTTGGCCCCCTTCTGAACCGCATCCTTCACCAAGCCGTTCACCATGTCCAACTGGCTCTTCTTGATGAGGGGTCCATGAGTGACACCCTCTTTGCTGCCATCCCCCATCTTGATGTCCTCCTTGATCCTCTGGACGAACTTCTCGACGAACTCGTCGAAAACGTCGTCCTCCACGAAGAATCTGTTCGCCGAGACGCACGTCTGGCCGGTATTGCGGAATTTGCTCGCCATGGCGCTATTTACAGCCACGTCGACGTCCGCGGTTTTAAACACGATGTAGGGCGCGTTTCCGCCCAGCTCGAGGCTGAGTCGTTTCATGGTCGAGGCGCACTGCTTGTACAGGATCTTTCCCACGGCTGTGGACCCGGTGAACGACAGCACCCTCACTTTGGGGTTCTCGCACAGCTCCAGGCCAACGGCAGGGGAGTTTGCTACGCTGGTGGTGAGCACGTTCAGGATCCCTGCGGGGAAACCCGCCTGTTCCGCTAGGTCTGCTAGTGCCAGAGCAGACAGTGGGGTGTCCTCGGACGGTTTCACGACGCAGGTGCAGCCAGCGGCAAGAGCAGCGGCTGCTTTCCTGGTGATCATAGCGTGGGGAAAGTTCCACGGGGTGATTAAAGCGGCTACTCCGACTGGCTGCTTTAACAAAAATAATTCTCTGTTGGGAAAAGGAGCCTGCAAAATCTGTCCGTCTATCCTTCTAGCTTCCTCCGAGAACCACTCCACGAAGGCGCTCCCATACTTGATCTCTGACCTGGACTCGGCCAGGGACTTCCCGTTCTCTTTAGTCAAGATACAGGCGAGGTCCTCCGAATGTTTAACCATGAGATTGTACCAATTTCTAAGCAGGTCGCTCCTCTCTTTGGCTGTAGTTTTGCTGAACGATTCGAAAGCTGTGGCAGCAGCGTCGATGGCTGCTTGAGTATCGGCAGTGTTCATATCAGGGACATGAGTGATGACAGAATTGTCGACCGGATTGCAAACAGGAAATGTCTGCTTGCTAGCGGCACTTATCCAATTTCCATTGACATACGCACTGTTTCTCAAAAGATGCATGGCTCTGTAATTCAAAGTCTCCAGATGCGACAGGTAGCTTCGGAATAACCCTGTTCTAGCAAACATGCTTTCCTCTTGAAAACGATCCTGCAACGAATAAAGACACAGTAACAAATAAATGACAGATAAATAAATAAATAAATAAATAATTTAAGAAATTAATAATAAAATTAAATAAATAAATAATTAATTAAATAAATGTAAACTAAAGTTGGTCAAAGTATAACCATATTGATCTCAATTTACACATTTTATTCAATCTGTACGATTGGATTTTTCTAGATTTGACATTTCCTCTCGTGTAACTCCTATCGCATCAAATATATTTCTATGTAAGATTGATTTCATATCAAATTTACAAATTGCTCTTAAATATTTGGCTAACAATAATTATTGCTTTCATATTTAATAATAATTTTGATATTTTTTTTTAAATTTAATAATTAGAGACTTGATTCAATTTTTTTTTTTAGGAAAATTATTTTTTGAGGTTTGTTTTTTAGAAAAATGATTTTTTGAGGGAAAATTAATGTAAATTATTTTTAAATTATTTTTAAATTATTTTTATTTTTATTTTTTTATTTTTATTTGTAAATTAATGTAAATTATTTTTAAGGATCATTTTATTAAACATTTTGTTACTTGACTAATAGTAATTATTGATTTCCTATTTAGTTTTCATTTTTTTTTAGAAAATGTAGAAAAATAATTTTTTGAGGTTATATTTTTTTAGAAAAATGATTTTTTATGAGGGAAAATTAATGTAAATTATTTTTAAGGATCTTTTTTATTAAACATTTTATTGCATCTACATACAAGGTAGAATACTTGGCTAATAGTAATTATTGATTTCCTATTTAGTTTTGATTTTTTTTTTGTAGGAAAATAATTTTTTGAGGTTATATTTTTTTAGAAAAATGATTTTTTGAGGGAAAATTAATGTAAATTATTTTTAAAGATCTTTTTTATTAAACATTTTATTGCATACAAGGTAGAATACTTGGCTAATAGTAATTATTGATTTTTTATTTAGTTTTGATACTTTTAGGAAAATTATTTTTGAGGTTATTTTTTTAGAAAAATGATTTTTTTTTAGGAAAATTAATGTAAATTATTTTTAAGGATCTTTTATATACTTGGCATATTTTTTTACCCTTGTAAGGTTACTTTTTAAACAATCTAATCGCACTTGAAGCAAATAAATGATTTTTTTAAGGGAAAATTAATGTAAATTATTTTTATTTTTTTTTATTTGTAAATTATTTTTAAATTATTTTTTATTAACCTTTTTTTATTAAACATTTTGTTGAACTTCTAACTATTAACCTTTTTTTATTAAACATTTTATTAAACCTTTTTTATTAAACATTCTATTAAACCTTTTTTATTAAACATTTTATTAAATCTTTTTTATTAAACATTTTGTTGCATAAAAGGTAGAATATTTTACGTACTGGGCGTATTATTTTTCATCCTTGTAAGGTTATTTTTTAAACAATCTAATCGCACTTGAAGCAATAAAATAGCTTTATCGGAATCCAAGAAAAACTTACCTCCCGGATACGCGGATTAATTCCACGATCGTCGCTGGCTTATTTGACGTTTGACGTCCGTTGCCAATTGAAAGGTGACGGATGACAGAACGAACTTATATAAGTGACGCGACTTCGCGTCTTGTATACTCGATTTATAAAGCGCTCGTTGATCGCTGCCGGCTCGTTGGCGTCCCTCGGTCAATAAATACGTGCTTCGTTATCGGGTGCTTGATTGTCGGAGTTCATCAGTATCAGAATCGCATTTACACAATATCATGAGCGGCAACACAAAGCGAACCATTTACGTAGGCATGTATGGATTAGTAAACGAGAACTTTGACCGGTAATCCTCCTCAAAGCTCGCATTAAATGTCACTTAACCTCAAGTCTATTCCAATTTGAGATTGGGGAATAATTTCTTTTTAACAATATCATGTGGGAAATATTGAGAATATTTGTTCAACGAATTAATAATTCAATTTTAATTTTAATAAAATTAAATTAAATCATTCAATTTTAATTTCATTAAAATCAAATTAAATAATTTAATTTTAATTTTGAAATTAAATAATTTAATTTTAATTTTACTAAAATTAAATAATTTAATTTTAATTTTACTAAAATTAAATAATTTAATTTTAATTTTACTAAAATTAAATTAAATAATTTAATTTTAATTTTAAAATAAAATTATTTAATTTAATTTTATTAAAATTAATTTATTTTAAATTTTATTAATTTTAAAAAAATTTTTACAAATTTATTAATTTTAAATTTTAATTTTAAATTTAATTAAATTAATAATTTAATTTTTTTTTTTTTAGGTGGTCTGGCCGAGGAGGTGGACGAGAAGGTGCTGCATGCAGCGTTTATACCTTTCGGAGAGATTGTTGATGTCCAAATACCACTGGACTATGAGTCTGAAAAGCACAGGGGATTCGCATTCATTGAATTTGAAATGGCAGAGGATGCAGCTGCGGCTATAGATAATATGGTACATTTGTAAAATAACATACATGCTGTTGCGAGTCATTTAATAGGACAGTAATCTAACGTACAAGATTTTTTTTCTTCAAACTGCTAGTTTCTTGATTATTGAAATAATCAGTAGTCCCTAAAATTATTGATCAATTTTATTTATAGCAAATTATCTGAAGGATAAATATGCATTACTTTTTTTGTTTTTTCCTTATCTAATCTAATCTTCGGCATGTATGTGAGCAATATGACATCTTGTTTGTATCACGATAAGTCATTAAAAATAATCTATATTGATTAACAGAATGACTCGGAATTATTTGGCCGTACAATAAGGGTAAATATTGCTAAGCCGCAAAAGATAAAGGAAGGTTCATCGAAACCAGTATGGGCGGACGATGCTTGGTTACAAGAACACGCAGGGGAGACGTTGAAAAATGACGATAACGCAAAGACGAATGATGTTACTCAGCCAAAGAAAGCGAAGCAGAATCCTCAGGTTTATTTTGACATAAGTATAGGGAAGCAAGAAGTAGGCAGAATTATCATGATGTTACGAGCAGACATTGTGCCAAAGACTGCGGAGAACTTTCGAGCTTTATGCACTCACGAGAAGGGATATGGGTATCAGGGAAGCACCTTCCACAGAATTATTCCAGATTTTGTATCCTTATAAATATTAAATATTATTTTAGAAAATAATATTTAATAAAAATATTATTTTAGATTAAAATTATTATTAGTAAAATTATTATTATAGATTTAAAATTATTATTTATTATTAAATATTATTTTAGAAAATAATATTTAATAATAAATAATAATTTTAATAATAAATATAATATAAAATATAATATAAAATATAATATAATATAAAATATAATATAAAATATAATACAAATATAAAAATAATTTTAATAATAAATATTATTTTAGAAAGTGATTCTCACTTAAATAATTTCACATTATTTCTTAATTTTAAGTCTAATACAAGTATAAAACTACAAAATCTTTAATGCAAGTATGACAGATGTGTCAAGGAGGCGATTTTACGAATCATAATGGCACAGGTGGGAAATCGATCTACGGCAACAAATTCGATGACGAAAATTTCGAACTCAAGCACACAGGTCCAGGGACCCTGTCGATGGCAAATTCCGGCCCAAACACTAATGGATCACAATTTTTTTTGTGTACAGCCAGAACGGATTGGCTGGATGGAAAGCACGTCGTCTTTGGGCATGTTCTTAGTGGATTGGATGTGATGAAAAAGGTTGAAAAATGTGGAACAAAAGCAGGCACACCGACGCAGAAAGTCGTCATAACTGCTTGTGGAGAATTAGTATAGTTATTTTTATGTACGTGAAATATTTTTTAATAAATTATGATTTGTAGAAATAATTTGCAAAATTAAACATATACACGTTATTTAACACGTTATTTCAACTATATCTATCAGTTTCATATAATTGATATAGATATCTTCTATTTTTCTTCCAAAGATATATTTAAATTTCTTATTTTTAGAATATCTAAAAAATCTCCATTTTTTATGGCCAGAGGCAGAGTAAAAGAGGAAGCAATGTGCTTATACAAAAAGATACTGTGTAAATATTGCTACATTACTGATATTATATAATTATCAGGAATTGAAGACCATGAAAATAAATTTATTAAATCACAAAAAATGATTCACATTTTCATGATGTTAAATGCTTTAATTAATTAAAATGCTCAAAGATATAGCACTAACATAATTTTCTCAAGTAAAATGATGAACCGACTAGAAAAAATTTAAATTTCTTATTTTTAGGATGTCTAAAAAACCTCCACTTTTTATGGCCCAATATCCTCACTCGCATAATTATTAATTTATAATTGCTCCGATATAATCGATTAAAAATGTGAATATAAATATTTATTTTATAGGTAGAACCTTTATCTGAATAATCTCTTTTATTATTTCATTTTTTATCAGCCAATGAGACAGAGTAAAAGAGGAAGCAATGTGCTTATGTAAAAAGATACCATGTAAATATTGCTACATTATTGATATTATATAATATATAAATATCAGAAATTGAAGACCATGAATTATAATAAATTTATTAAATCACGAAAAATGATTCACATTTTCATGAAAATGTGAATCATTTTTCGTGATTTAATAAATGTTAAATGCTTTAATTAATCAAAATATCCAAAGATATAGCACTAACATAATTTTCTCAAGTAAAATGATGAACCGACTAGAAAAAATGGCGATTGTGACAGCATCAACAGATGGGAAATATTTGTTATTAACTCGGAAATTTTTTGTCTGATTTTTCAGAAATTAGATATTTTTTTATTTGCGAAATTTAAATATTTGAGACAACATTTTAAGATGATTATGTGTTGCATTTTCACAACGAAACGTAGCATAAAAAGATGCTAAAATGATGATTAAAAATAGTAGTAAAAAATCGAATGTAAAAAATACTGTAAGAAAATTTTGAGCCTAAGGATTAGATTTTTTTTCATATAGGAAAAGTAAAAAAAAATCTCTTTGAGATAGTAAAACAATAATAAATAAAAATTAAATTTTTTTTCTCTCCTCTCTTATTTTTTCTTTTTTTTTTCTTCCTTTCACTTAATTTCTTCTTCATTATTTTTTTCTTTTTATTCTCTCTGTTTCTTTATCCCTCCTATTCCTTGAAAAATTTACATCTCGAGTATGTTTTTTTTAAATTACAAGCTACTTCCCCAATAGCCAAATCTGTTAAAGCTTCTTGCCGAATAATCTGTTGACAAACTTTGGCAACAGAAAGATTAGTTTTAAAACCGGTTCTGATATATTATGACGCTGTCAGCAGAATATCAACAGAAATATAACAAAGTTTGCTAACATTATCAGTCAATAGATTGGTGGCAGAAACTGAACAGGATTTGTTTAAAATTATCATAGCAGATTGGTGGCAGAAATTGAACAGGATCTGTGCGATACAAGTTGACAACAGATTGTCGGCAGAAATCAAGCAGGATCTGCGCAATCTTTGATAGCAGATTGACGGCAGAAACGGAACAGAGTTTGCATGATTCGATAGTTCCTTCACTTACCGCTACGTGTACTTTCTCGTAATTGAATTTCTGTCAGAAATGTATATAAAGTCGCGAATATGAATAAAAGACTAAAAATATAGTAATTATCATTTTAATTTCTATCTTTAATTTCTGATATCTGATACAATCCATACAGCACAGAATATTACAGTAATATTACAATATTGCTACAATATCGCAGCAATATTGCTGCAATATTGTAGCAATATTGTAATATTACTGCAATATTCTGTGCTATATGGGAAGCAAATGAGAGTCAGAATATTAAACTGATTGGAATCAATATGATAAATGAAAAATTATTCATGTACTGCCTATTTGAGGCATAAAGCAAGAATTTAATTCTAAATAAATTACATCTCAAGTTTTACAAGCTACATTTACTTTTATCATTTACTTTATTATTAATTTAATTTAATTTAATTAGTCCTTCGCTACCCAGATAGCCATTTCTGTTAGAACAGATTTTCGTCAAATGCCCATTACAAATTGTCAAGGCAGAAAGATTACAGTTTGTATAAAGGAACTGATATATTCGATTATGTTGCTAGTATGTCAACAAAAATACAACAAAATCTGTTCACATAACTGAATAAAAGATTGTCAACAGAACCGAGCAGAACTTGTTGATGTAACTGACGGCAGATCGATGGCAGAAATTGAAGAGGATCTATGCGACGCAATTCGACAACAGATTGTCGGCAGAAATCGAGCAGGATCTGCGCAATGAAATTTGATATCAAATTGTCGACAGAACCGAGCAGAACTTGTTGATATAACTAACGGCAGATTGATGGCAGAAATTCAACAGAATCTGTGCGACGTAATTTGACAACGATGCCTTTTTCTTACATTTTAATAAAATTTCTTAAATAATTATAACGTAAGAATTTCTTTTCTGTGCATTGCCTTTTTCTTACGTTAACGTAAGAATTATAACATAAAAATTTCTTGTGCGTTGGATTGGCTTCACGTAATGCATCGTCTACAATGAGATTTTAAGGAGATGACTTAAGGCCTTTTTACGTACAAAAATTTTAGTCGTAACCGTAAGGCCGTAAGAAAACTGACCAATCATAGTCGAGTATTCTTTCCATGCTGTTTCCATTTAAACTATGCTATTAGGGCCCGGTTGCATAAATGTTGCTTTAACACCTCACTCTTCATTTCTTCCTGAACAAGGAGGCAAAAGAGACGAAGAATGAGGTAAGCTAAGGTTAAAGTTAAATAACGTTTATGCAACCGGACCCTAATAGCATAGTTTAAGTGGAAACGGCAAATCCTGCTCAATTTCAGAAATATGTGCGCAGATCCTGTTCGATTTCTGCTGTCAATCTGCCGTTAGATTATGTGCGCAGATCCTGCTCGGGTTTTGCCAACAATCTGTTGTCAAATTATGTTTTACAGACTCGGTCGCCAAAACAAAATTTGCTATCTGGGTATATAAGATATAACTATATGATATAACATATTACATATATATCATTTTCTAAGAAAATTCTAATTAACTTGCCGATAATATTGTTATTTAGCACCTGTAATAATCAATTTTGTTGCATTTATATAACATTAATAAAAGTAAGCGTAAATCTTGTGAAGTTTCTGCTGTCAATTTGCCATCAGGTTGCACGCACAGATTCCTGCTCGATTTCTGCTATCAATCTGCTGTCGGTTTATGCTGACAGATTCTGCTAACAGAACCCAAGCTTAATGCGGACGCAGTTGATGCCAATCTGCCGCAATATTCTGTTTGAATCTGTTCGCATGCTGCTGGCAAACTGCTAACATTTTGCTTACTGGGTTTGTATCTAAAAATATAATTATTATCAATAAATTAAAAAATATGTATATTCATAATAGATAATTTTTAAAGATTTAATATGATAATTAAGATTGCTTTATTCAATCTGACTAAACTGAACGGATTTTGCATCTTATGACATCCATATAAATTACATTAAAAATACAACAAAAATTAAATAATACATTTTCAAAACAGATACGTCTTTTCGAAATCGTATTCACAATCTGTTGTTTTATAAAAAAAATAACATCTCTAATAAATTTTTCATGTTTTCTTTGTTTTCACAGAAAGCATGATTATTTTATGTTATTTATTTATTATTATTTATTATTATAAAAAGACTCGGAATGTCAGATAAGATTGCGAACTTTTCTGACAAGTGAAACTGTAACGTGTAGTGGTATATATTCAAAACTCTAAATTCATTTTATATTAACATTTTATAATATATCTTTAATCTTGTACAATGTCTTGACACTAAAACATTTTATTTACTTTTAAATGCCTTTTAATATTATATACATACATGTATGCGAATAATAACATTCAAAATATCTAAAAAGCGAACAAAATTTCCCTTATTTAATTAATATAAGATATATAAAATAATAGATAAAATATAAAATAAAATACATTAAAATAAAATATACTAAAAAAAAATCAATTTCTATTTCATAAGAATAAAATACATATAATATATTTCATAAAAAAAAAATTAATAAGCAGTGTAAAAAAACGATTCCTTATATTTTAATTGTGCCTAAAATTATCACACATTTTTCTCATCTTTAACCGGAAATAATATTTCCACGTATCATACAATATTCTCTTATTTATTTCTTATATTATATTATTGTATCCAATTAATATATCTCAATTATTCTAATTAACGATTCGGATTCGTCCTTTGTATGGCTAAATTCTAATCGATGTATGCTCGTTTATTATAATATTATGTTTGTATGTATTTATATGTGTATGCAAAATATATATATGTGTGTGTGTGTGTGTGTGTGTGTGTGTGTGTGTTCGATCACTTTAATATTATAATAATACTACAAATTATTCGCGCTTAGAAACTAGTCTCGGGTAATTATTGACAGCACATGCATAAATAAATAAAATTTCGCATATAAATAGGTAAATGTCAATGTGACTATGCGCGATATTTCAAACGACTTGGATGAGAATGTCGTTAGATGGATGAGTGTCCTTCCGGCTTCATACAACAGCGATTAAAATAATCGCTCGACGAAGTAAATAAAATCTTGTGAAATCTTCTCGACATGTGGAACTCATCATAATTCGGCGTTGGAACTGCTGCGACGGACGTATCGATTAAAGTAATCCGGTCGCCAACACTTGCAGCTGCCCGGAACCAGGAACCAATCGTAATACAATCGTACCTGAAAGGAAGGATAACGTAAAGCCAAGAGGAATTTATATCGTAAAGGTCCTTAATTTTAAGATTGATGCTTGGCTGGCTGTTTCTTATATTCATTCTTAAAAGAGCTAATTTAAATCGATATTCGCAATCAAATTAATTAATTAATTAATTATTATTTTTAATTAATTATTAATTAATATCTTAAAATCATAAGCGCAAGGAATAATTTTGGAAACGTGTTTTGCAGAAAAGGTTTTACTTGGAAGCAACCCATTTCGTCGACACTGTCGCAATGATGTTGCACAGTAAAAAATTTTGTATTAAATTTAACATATTTCACATGTCCCAATTTATCCACTTTAATTTTAATGTTAATTTAATAGAAGGCAAGTATGTAAATAAATAACACAAGTAATATGTTTAAAAATTAACACAAAAGTGTAACACTTAAATTTTTTCTGGAAATAAAGTTTATGGTAAATTAACATATTTATAATGTTAAATTTATTTAAAAGAAAATGTTATTCTTACATTTTTATGATAAATAACAGAAGAGATATGTCGATTTAACATATGGAAACTGTTATAGAGAGAAAAATAACACAACTTATCTGTTCATTTTAACATATAACTTATTTTATCAAAAATTCGTGCATTTACATATTAATTGTGTTATTTTAACTCTTAGAAACGGTGAATATTAACTCAACGCAGAAATGTTAAAATAACACAACGATAATATGTTACATTAATATAAGAGTATGTTAAAAATTGAACACAAAAATTTTTACACGAGAAAATTTCAACAGAAATACAAAATGTTTTTTACCGTGCAAAGACAAGAGGAATTTATATCGTAAAAGTTCTTAATTTTAAGATTGATGCTTGGCTGGCTGTTTTTTATATTCATTCTTAAAAGAGCTAATTTAAATCGATATTCGCAAATTAATTAATTAATTATTGTTTATAATTAATTATTTATAATTAATTATTAATGAATATCTTAAAATCATAAGCGCAAAGAGTAACTTTGGAAACGTATTTTGCAGAAAAGATATTACTTGGAAGCAATCCATTTCGTCGACACCGTCGCAGTGATGTTGCTGAGAGCCGCCATTGTTACGCGCGTAAGGATAACGTAAAGACAAGAGGAATTTATATCGTAAAGATCCTTAATTTTAAGATTGATGCTTGATTGGCTGTTTTTTATATTCATTCTTAAAAGAGCTAATTTAAATCGATATTCGCAAATTAATTAATTAATTATTATTTATAATTAATTATTATTTATAATTAATTATTATTTATAATTAATTATTATTTATAATTAATTATTATTTATAATTAATTATTTATAATTAATTATTAATGAATATCTTAAAATTATAAGCGCAAAGAGTGACTTTGGAAATGTGTTTTGCAGAAAAGATTTTACCTGGAAGCAACCCATTTCGTCGACACCGTCGCAGTGATGTTGCTGAGAGCCGCCATTGTTACGCGCCTCTCCCGTGGTCGCGCGTTTCTGCAGATATTGCTGGTAATTTTGGAAGTCGTGAACTGGCGGCGGCGACCCGGCCACGGGATCCCGGGTTCCAGACCCGATATTGGATCCCTGATTTTCCTCCAGGAGGGCGTCCGGATAAAATATCTCGGCCACCAGCAGACTCGTCCATCTCGGCGACGACAAGCATCCACCGTCCAGATAATGGCATCTCGATTGCCTGCGATATTAGTCAGGAAGATGACCTTGAAAGTCTGATCTTAAGCGCACTAAAGTGTGCGATATCTTACATGCATCTGGTGAGCTCGATGGTCTGCGTGAAGTAACCCTCGTAAGGTATCTGCACCACGTATCTCCAGATACCCTGGTAATTCTTGGCGAAGACGGGGGTCGCGTATTCGACCTTGGCCGGACACGGGGTCGGCGGACCCGTATACTCGGGTTTCTCCTGCGAGGGTACGCGTTCTCCTCGACGATACTCGGATGTCGAAGGCTCGTCCCGACGTTCGATGACCGACGAAGATGCGGCGATCGGTTCACCCTGGATCGCCTTGTACAACATGCACACTCTGCTCGTGCGATGTCGAAAACACAATATTATATTATCATCAAAGAAAGAAAGAAAAAAGGACATTCTCGTTTCGAAAATATATTTAGTTTTAACATGGAAATTTTGAAATGAGATATTATATTGCGTTAATTAAAGAAAAATATAATTGATTGAATGATTGCTTGAATGAAGCCATTTTATTATAGTTCAATCAAGAAAAATAAAATATAAATAATAATAAAAATAAAATAATAAATATAAAATAATAATAAAAAAGGATATTCTTGTTTTGAAAATATATTTAGTTTTAACATGGAAATCTTGAAATGAGATTATATTGCGTTTTAATTAAAGAAAAATATAATTGATTTAATGATTGCTTGAATGAAGCCATTTTATTATAGTTCAATCAAGAAAAATATAAATAAAATATAAATAATAATAAAAATAAAATAATAAATGTAAAATAATAATAAAAAAGGACATTCTCGTTTTGGAAATATATTTAATTTTAACATGGAAATCTTGAAATGAGATATTATATTGCGTTAATTAAAGAAAAATATATAATAATTGATTGAATGATTGCTTACTTGAACGAATCCATTTTATATAGTTCAATCAAGAAAAATAAAATATAAATAAAATATAAATAATAATAAAAATAAAATAATAAATAATAATAAATATAAAATAATATTAAAAAAACATTCTTGTTTTGAAAATATATTTAGTTTTAACATGAAAATCTTGAAATGAGATTATATTGCATTAATTACAGAAAAATATAATTGATTGAATAATTGCTTACTTGAATGAAGCCATTTTATATAGTTTAATCAAGAAAAATATATTCTTACGATTTAAGATTTAATATTCTTGAATGGAAACAATGTTAGATAGAAAATAACATTTTTAAATCAAAGATTATAATTTTTCTTAAAGTAGAATTAAATAATTCTATATTCTTGAGGTGACAATTACAATATTAAAATAAGACTATAATTTTATTGAAATTTAAAATTAAATTCTTTGAAGAAGATTATAAATTGTTGCGTATATACGAATGAGTTTTGATTTGACACTTATTTTTTTTCTGTGTATTATATACATAAATAAAAACTGTGTCTCCCAAAGATATTTTGTAATTGATTTTTTTCCTACAGAAAATATCGAGGGGAAAGTCATTACTTGCCACAAGAGCTTTCAGTCCTTAATATCAGAGATATATTTGCAAATCTGTTAAAGTAGAAAATTAATTTGAAATTATAAATGAAGAATAATATTTTAATTTTTTATTTTAATTTTTTTATTTTAATTTTTTTTAAGTTTAACTAAACTTTCCAAAAACTTTTCCACTTCCAATCGCTTGCAACTTTAAATTAATGATCTCTCAATATCAAAAAAATTGAATCGAAATTGTTTAAAAAATTTATAAATAAAAGAGAGTATCATTAGATCTGAGAGACATCTTTATTTTTACACATAAAAAAGGACATTCTTGTTTTGAAAATATCTTTAGTTTTAATGGAAATCTTGAAATGAGATTATATTGCGTTAATTAAAGAAATATAATTGTTTGAATAATTGTTTGAATAAAGCCATTTTATATATTTTCAATCAAGAAAAATATACTTTTATGATTTAAGATTTAATTTTTTTAAAAGAAAACAATGTTAGATAGAAAATAACATTTTTAGATCAAAATTATAATTTCCCTAAAGTACAATTAAATAATTATGTATTCTTGAGATGACAATTACAATATTGAAATAAGATTATAATATTATTGAAATTTAGAATTACTAAATTCTTCTAAGAAAATTATAAATTGCGTAGATATGAAAAAATGATAATTTAAGTTTTAATTTGACACTTGTTTTTTTTCTGTGCATAGATGTTATTATAAGCTTCTTGAAGCAATAACTTACACTCCGCTACCGTTTTCGCAAAACTTGCGGCCGTTTCGATTGGTATCTGTAGCTAAAGTCAAATCCGGGTTAGATCTTTTACTTCTGCTGTGTGTTTCTTCTTCGTCCGTATCGACACTACGAAAAAAGAAGATTGTTCACTGATTCGATATATTAAATTGATGCTTGCAATTTGCAGCTAAAGCAAAAACTGTCGAACACCAATATTGTAACATATTTATTTTGGAAATGACCGGCGTTGATAATATAAATAATAATAAAAATAAAATAATAAATAATAAATATAAAATAATAATAAAAAAGGACATTCTTGTTTTAAAAATATATTTAGTTTTAACATGGAAATCTTGAAATGAGATATTATATTGCGTTAATTTAAGAAAAATATAATTGATTGAATGATTGCTTATTTGAACGAATCCATTTTATATAGTTCAATCAAGAAAAATATAAATAAAATATAAATAATAATAAAAATAAAATAATAATAAATATAAAATAATAATAAAAAAGGACATTCTTGTTTTGAAATTATATTTAATATCGATGTTTGTACATTAAAAATTTTAATTTAATTTCTTGGAAAAATTGAGCGAAAGAAAATTATATGAAAAAAGACAACCGATACACAAATATAATTTTTTAATTGATATAAAAATTTGCATCGGACTACTTACGAATTCTGCGACAACGGGTGCACTTTAGCGACCTTGGGTAACGAGTCATCAGCTTTGAGGATCGGCAACGCCTTGCTGAGGAATTTGAGGGTATGATTCTTTATCAGCGCGCTGCGAATAAAATTTACAAAGGGTTATTTTAATGAGATCATTTAATGATATATATATGTATATATATATATATATATATATGTAAATTCATATTTGATTTATTCCTCACTTACAAAGGATACGACGAGCCGTTTACATATTGATTCATTGGATTTCGTGGAATGTAGCCTTTATTTAAATCACCGCAGATATTGTGTATCGAAACAATTCCCTTTCCTTGCTTCTCCTTGTTACCTAATTGTCAAATGAGAACAATTAAAATTGAGAATTCTTTTGCGATTCAGTCTGAGATGCATAAATTAACGAAAGTTTCTTTTTTATTTAATGTCGTAAATTAATTTTTTATTTAGTGTCATAAAAGTTTGCAAATTTTTATTTATGTATTTATCTTTCCCTCAATATAAAATATATTTATATCTATTGATATTGATATTTATGTTTATATTTATATTATATTTATATTTATAAATTTTTATATAAATATAATATTTATACAATGTATTTATATAAAATATAATATGTATATATATTATGTATATTATGTATTATTATGTATATATATATATATATATATTATATATATTTATATATACTTAAATAATTTATATTGATATTTATATAATTTATAATATTTGTCTTTATATTTATATTTATTATATTTATATAAATTATATTTATATTTATATTTATTATATTTATATAAATTATATTTATATTTATATTTATTATATTTATATAAATTATATTTATATTTAAATTTATTTATATATTTTTTGTTTATACTTTTTATTAAATAAAAACAAATATTTTTTATTTAATACAAATACTTTGCTACGATAAAAATTAAGGTGAAGAGATTACGACAGATATGAATCTGATTATATCTACAATTTTCCTCAATGGGAAATGTTTATCTAAGAGATATAAATCAAATTATTACTCGTACGCGTTTTCCTCCACGCACATTAAAGATATTTCTGTATTATCAAGAGCAACAAAAATATTGGAATGTACATCTCTTTTAGAAACATGACGCTCTTTACATATTCCGGACCTACCGTAACATTCCTTGTCGCTATCGATGTATGGCGGTGGTCGAACTCTAGGCGGTTCTGCATTCGGCGACTCGACAAACGCGTAATATCCTTCTGGAGGCTCATCCTCGCCTCCTTTAACGGATTCATCGTCGTTAGCGGTCGGCTTAGTACTTTTGGACTTCTCATGATCTTCGGTAAAGGACGATGATACGCACAAGAGTATCATCTAAACAGTAATATAATCATATTTTTGCGTAAAAAGAAATAGATTATATCTTATATTACATGTACATAAATGTACAATCGAATTTATCCTATAACATAATAAGTATTTTTAAGTTATATTTAAAAAAAAGGAGAATCTGTTTTACTCTAAATTTAATTATATTCAAATTATGTTTTATCAAATTGTGCTTAAAGCTCTAAGTTTACGAGAGAGATTTATGAAGGGAAAATTAATAATCTTTGCCACACATTTAATCGCACTTTTAATTAACTTAATTATAAGAAAAATAATTAAATTAAATTAATTGAAATTAAGGAAAATAATTTAATTTAATTAATTAAATTATTATTTAAGGAAATTTAAGGAAAATCATTTAAGGAAATTTAAGGAAAATAATTTAATTAAATTAATTAAATTATTTTCCTTAATTTAATTAATTAAATTAATTTATATAAATATAAATATAATTTATAAATATATAAATATATAAATATAATTTATATAAATTAATTTATATAAATATTAAGGAAAATAATTTAATTAAATGAATTAAATTATTTTCCTTAATTTAATTAATTAAATTAATTTATATAAATTAATTTTATAAATATAAATATAATTTATAAATATATAAATATATAAATATCATTTATATAAATTAATTTATATAAATATTAAGGAAAATAATTTAATTAAATTATCTTCCTTAATATAATTAATTAAATTAATTTATATAAATATAAATATATATTATAAATATATAAATATATAAATATAAATATGCACTTATATAAAGTAATAATTATATAATGTGTAGGATTTTTCTGTAATGTTTTGTTTTTGTCACAGAAAGTTCATATTTGACTCTATAATTTTTTTCACGCAACATCTCAATCTCTCTCTTTCTCTCTGTACAAGATTTCTCTATATGCATTCCGGGCGTAATAATAACGGCTAATAAGTATTACGTTACATCGCGATTATGAGAGAGGAATTCCCTCGTAGTTACCGTGGTATGTGTTGGGGGCTAACGGTACACGGCCCACGGTCGACGTTTCTCGTGCTCCGGGCTGTTCAGCCTATTTTATAACACGCGTGCTACTCGATCATTGCCCTACTAACCGGTGCATTATACCGTTCCCCTGATGATAATCTCACTTTAGGGCTGATAAGTCGGAAAATCAAATATATTTTTTCGCTATTTTTTCTCCTGTCTTTAAAACGCTCCGGGGGTTCTCTCCCTCAAGTAGATACAATGTACCTTATTTCTATCAATTTTTTAAAGATTGAAAAATTCTACGATCCAATAATTCTTTTTATTTCGAAAAAGAAGAGTTTGAAAATTATCTAATTAGTCGAAAACAGCTTTGCACATCGATGATGTTTGAACTCCATCGATGTCTCTCCTTTCTAAGAGGAAGTAGGTTCTCTTGGGAGAGGGAGATTTTAACTTAAAATTGAAATTAAGTTAAAATTAAATTAAAATTAAAATTAAAATTAAAATTAACTAAAATAAATTAATTAAAATTTAAATTAAAAATTTAAATTAAATTAATAAATTAATTCAAATTTTTTTAAGTTAATTTTAATTTTAATTTTAATTTTAATTAAATTAAAATTAAATTAAAATTAAAATTAAAATTAACTTAAAAAATGTCGACGTCAAATATGAGTTTGGTCCAGTCATAATGCGATAGCTCGACCGTCAGATGTGCTTAATTTCGATCTACTGCTCATGTAGCGAAATGCAATTATCAATTAGCGAGCGGCTCTTTATTAGACGCTGGCTCGATGAGGCTTGAGGATTTTTAATGTAGGAATTCTTTCCACGTTGCCTGCACAAGGTGGACGTCCGTCCTACTTTCTTGCAGTAGATTCGAGCGTTAGGAAGTTACGATACAGTTACGAGGACAATGACGTCTCCGAACCGGTATCGACAGAAACGGTAGACTCGATTCTCATTTAGCAGGGCATAGCCCGGATGACAGCCCGGATGCCTGACATTGTTTGTTGAAAAAGAAACGCAATTCGCGCGTTGTAATTTTTTTTAATTTATCGATACAAATTAATTTTTTTTTTAATTCGATCACTTATAGAAAAGCAATGGTATCGCTTCCCTTAGCGTCTAATTTTGCAATTAATCTGAAATTTATAATTGTGTTAAATGTCTTTTTTTCTGTCATTTCTTCTTCTATTTGTTTCTCTTATGAATTTTTAAATTTATAAATTAATAATATTAAATTTATGAATTTAAATTTTTTGCGATCGCCCTTTTGTTCTGATTTCTTATAAATTTCTTATTAATTGCTTCCGAAAAAAGCACAGTTTCTTTTTCTTCTTTTTTATTTACGGATTTTTAGCTCAATTTTAAGTTTAAATTTATTTTATCGGAAGAATAAAAGATCTATAGATTTACATAAATAAATTTATGTAACTATATATATTAAATATAAATATTAAAAATTTTTTTATTTTGTTTATACAATTAATGTATTTATATAACATTTAATATTAACAACTCTTCTCTATTTTATTTTTTAAGCAAAAAAATTGATATAGATCTGGGAAATGACAAAACATTCGTTAAATTTAAATGTAAATTTAAAAAAAAAAAAGTTGTTAAATTTTTTGTAAAGAAATTTAGCTTCAAAGCATCCATAAATTAAAGAAAACACAAGAAGAAGCGATTCATACTCTTCACTCAATCCTTGATATGTCGTGATTATAAAAAATAAATTATTTAAAAAAAAAAAAGAAACTTACGACAAACGTGCGAAATTCCATGGCGAGTTAGTCCAGTATCAGGAACAAGGGGAAGGTGAAAAGTTTTGCGAAGGTCAAATTCTCGCGGACACTAACTCGTACAAGAGCCGCGGTTAGATCTTACGTATCTACCGGCCAACGGTTATAGCAAAACTGAATTTCTCGTCACCTGCATCGCTCGAAGAAGCCACTTACCTTCACCTCGGCCGCGTACTTGACCGTCGTACGGTGGTGAAAAGGTAGGTGGACTTGGATCAATTAAAAAGAAACCTAATTATTAGCGTAATTATAAAAATTATAACACAACCGCAAAAATTGCAGTACTAGATAAGTAATAATTTCCTTGCGCAAAAATAAATTAAAAATGAATATTTTGCAAGATATTTTTGAAAAAAAATTGATTTTAATATTTAATATTTAATATTTAATATTTAATTATTAAAATAATATTTAATATTTAATATTTAAGCTTGATAGCTTGATGATAACTTTAATAATTGAAAAATGCAGCATTATTATGTAATTTTTAATTAATTTTCAAAATTCATCTTAAAGCTGTCGAGAATATTATAATAATTTAAGGAAATTATTCCAATATATTAATTAAATCATAATCTTTGTAATCTAAATATGTAATATATATATTTAATTATATATATTTAATTATATTACAATAATTCTAAGATTAGAATTTATAAAAGAAAATAAGTAACTTATCGAGCTGAATTATTAAATTCTAAAGATATAATCGTTAAATAATCATTATAACTTGAGATTTTTCATCTTCTTTACGGTCAAAATGTTTTCCGAATAAAATCTCTAATATATACAGGGATCATCTGAAGACGATTTTTCCTCAACAAAAATGTCGAGGCATTAATAATTTTCGAATTATAAGTGATTGGAAATAAGGGGTTTTTCGTAAACTAAACTTTGCAGAAATAAAATATTGACAAAACCACATTCTTCGATTAATTTTAAATAGAGTCTACTTTAGTTGAGTTTTAATTTAAGGCTTAATTGCAAAGATATATAATGACAAAAATCGGGAACATGCAAAAAAATGATGGCCTTCATCGACATTTTCGCTGGGAAAATCGTCTTCAAATGGAATCTGTCTTTGAAAGATTGATTATGAGTTTTGGGACACCCAGTATAAACTCAAATGCGTCTAGTCGCGCAATGTATGTCACATTAAATCGAATGATCGAAGACTTAAGTAGCGTAAGGCAGCATGCTCTCAATAAGTGACATTCAGCTCCATCTCGTCCTTGTGGTAGATCGTAACGTCCTTCAGTATCATGTTCGAGCCGTTGAAGCCGAAATTGAATCTGGGCTTGTCCAACGGGAATCCGAACGGCTTGTTGTCCAATTTACTTCCGCCAAAGATGCGAGACGTGTAGACGATCGGCTCTCCCTCGACCGGGCTTACGTACACGAAGATCTGGAACGGCATGCCCTCCTTCTTACCCTTGGGTAGGAGTAGACGCTCCGGGAATCCGTACAACCGTTCCGTGTACGAGAGACTGTCGGACTCGGATTCCAAGGCCTTGAGCACCTTCTTGTAGAAGACCTCGCTCGGCTCCGGATCGGGCACGATGAAGGCGCAATCTTGGCTATTTCGAACGATCTTGTTCATGCCGGCGTTCACTGCAACGTAACGTAGGACAAGATTTATCTCCGAATCGTAAAAGTGAGTATTTATGCACGAAAAAGGGAAGAACCATCTCTTCGTCAAATATAAGAAGAATCACTCTTTACCACAATTGTTCATAAAATCTCATTGATTAAATTTGTTCACAGACATTTCCAACAAGAAACCGCTATTACTTATTTCAATAAGAATTAATTTGTTTTTCTAAAGAGCGAGAAATCTTATCTATCTTTCAGAGAAATCAAACTAAAATTACCAAGCTTTTTTCCTCGCTTATGCAACGACTAGTGAAATCAACTTATTTTCTCTCTCCTTTTTGTGCGATAAAATTAAAGTAAAAAAAAGTAAACCTAGTAAACACCAAATAACAGTTATATAATTGTTAGTTATAATTTTCCAAGACTCAACAATATAACAGTTATATCACATGTTATAATTATATTGTTGAGTGAGAGCTTACAACTAGCAACTATCCAGACAACATACATGTCCAAAAGACATAAAAAAGACGACTTAAAGACGTCTTAAAGTCCTTTAGATATCTTTAAGACATCTTTATTCCTTGCCTTTTTGTGCTGTTTGGATATATAAATGTTATTTGGTGTTTGCTGGGAAGGAATTGAATTGCTACTCACGATCGACAATCCAGTTGTCCATTTCGTAGAAGTATTTTGTCCTTTCGACGATGTCCAGCGGTTTATGGTGAATGTCATATTTAGGTCCGAGGAAAATGCGTATCGCAGCTTTCATCGCCTTCTCGGCGTTGATGGCGAGATGGAAGCTGAAGGGCTTGTGATTAAGACGATACTGACGGATTTTGACCAGTGTCTTCTCGATTTCCTCCACGTCATCGATTATCAAACCGTTGCTGATCGAGCTGTCGAATTGATCGAAGTAGGTGATCAACTTATCCACGATCAAGGACTCGATCTTTAGCTCGGGATAGATGACCTCCTCCTTATCGTATGGTTTCTGATGCATTTTGTACCTGAAAAAATTATATTGGAACATATTATCGAGAGGAAGATGGAATTCCAAAGGATCCCAAGTTTCTTTAAGTCTATCAAGTGATACCTGTAATGATAGAACTTAAATATTCTGTTGTAGAGACGGTAGAACGCGGGATCTCTCATGGACGTGGAGTAAAACTCGAGAGCGCTAGGTACGATTTGATACGAAGTTGACGGCTCCAGGTTGTATCCCAAGATCTTCCTCGCGAACGTATCGATGCTGCCGTAAAAGTCGCGGTTACAGGAATCCATATTGCCCTCGATGATGTTGCCGAGAATGTTGAAGCCCTCGGAGGTATAGATGTTGACCAGTTTGCCAGTCACGTCCACTACGAATTTGGAATCGATGGCGGCCGAGACTCGAGATTCCATGTCCTCCAGGTCCTAGAAGCAGATTTGTAAAGACTCCGGACCTCGATCTCTCTCGTTATAGCTGTCAAAATTCAATTTCCCACCTTTATGTACGCGTACTTATAATAGGGGAATTTGCTCCAATAGGGCCTTTGTGGCAACGGCAGTCCATTGTGATAGGTCATCGTTGGGTAGTATCCCGTATAGAATTCGTTGTGCCAATCGAAATCCTCGATCTTACCAATGTCGTTGGACAGCCGTTCCAAGTAGTAACGTCTCATCAGCAGTTGGTGACCGTAGAGATATTCCGCGCCGCGCCACTTTTGCAGTCCGAATTCCTCGCTCTTGAGCCAGAACGGATTGTCGAGTCGGAAGTAGAAGTAATAGTTGTTCCAGCCGATATCCTCCGTGAAGTAATTGAGCTTCTGCTCTATATCGTACTCGTGCGAAACGTACCATGCGGAGTAATTCGCTTGGATAATGTAGGTCTTGTAGTCACCAAACTTCTTCGAGTCTGCAGAATTAAAGAAAAATCCTTTCGAGTTTCTGAAGAGCAGATTTAAACCCTTTTTCAGAGTTTACTCAGCAAACATCAAGTAACAGTGTTTGGGCCAAGGTCATGGCCCAAAAATTTTATGAAATTCAAAAAATAAGATCTATATAAAAAGAAACTTTGACGTGACCCCCTTTAATTTGACTTCTAAGATCAGCTCACCGAGTTTGCCGAAGAGTTTCGCGTGATTCGCCTTTTTGAGCACTTCGGAGTTGAAGAATGCGTAAGGGTACAGCTCGTAGAGGGGCGGCAGCTGAATGAATTTGGTGTCCTCGCGACGTATGACGGCGATGTAAAAGGCGTAGACGTACTGCATCTCGTTCACGTTAATGCGCGCCCATGACGCCGTTTTGTAGAAGGTGTCGAAATCCTTGGCATAATAGAATAGACGCAGCAACGCCTCCGTTTCCTTCAGATGTCTCGAATAGTACACCGAGTTGAGCTCACCACGTGGAAGCATCCCATACTTGTACAGGTAGAGGAAGTTCTTCACCGCAGTCTACAAGAATCAGGTGAAAAAGAAGAAACTATGGATAGTGCAAAATGCACGCTAAAGAATAAATTATATGGTACCATTTTTTTCTCCTAGTTTTATTACGAAATTTTATTTTTCAGAAAATTTCTTGAATGAGTTCTTCCAAGAACTCATTTAAAAAATTCTCTGAAAAATAAAATTTCGTAATAGAATGATTGGAGAATGACTTCAGAAGGTTTCTTGAATGACTTCAGAAGATTCTTCTGAAGAATGAATTCAAAAGATTTCTGGAAGAATTTTCAGAAGATCCTTTTGAAAATTCTTCCGAAGATTCTTCTGAACTCATTCTTTAGAAAAATCTTCTGAAGTTATGCTTCAGAAGATTCTTCTAAAGAATGAGTTCAGAAGATTCCAGAAGATTCTTCTAAAGATTCTTTCGAAGAATGAGTTCAGAAGATTTCTGGAATGACTTCAGAAGATTTTTCTGAAGAATGAGTTCAGAAGATTTCTGGAATGACTTTAGCAGATTCTTCTGAAGATTCTTTTGAAAATTCTTCTGAAGATTTTTCTGAAGATTCTTCTAAAGTTCTTCTGAAGATTCTTTTGAAGAATGAGTTCAGAAAATTTCTGGAATGACTTCAGAAGATTCTTCTGAAGATTTTTCTGAAGATTCTTTTGAAAATTCTTCTGAAGATTTTTCTGAAGATTCTTCTGAAGATTCTTCAGAAGTTCTTTTGAAGATTCTTTTGAAGTTCTTCTGAAGATTCTTTTAAAGAATGAGTTCAGAAGATTTCTGGAATGACTTCAGAAGATTCTTCTGAAGATTCTTCTGAAGATTCTTTTGAAAATTCTTCTGAAGATTCTTCTGAAAAATGACTTCAGAAGATTTCTTCAATGAATTCTTCTTATCGAGAAAATTGCAGATTTATAAGAAAAAAGCATTTTTCTAGATTATTCTAAGATATTCAAGATAATGAAGAATCGATCCATAAAATTAATAAATAAAAAAAATGTCAATTGCGATGTTTACCGTATTAGTGTAAGACTCAATGTTGGCCTCGATATTGTACGAGCGACCTTCCTCGTAGAGAGTAGGGTTCACGAGGGAGGGTTGCAAGACGTGATAGAGAAGATTGTAGACCTTCTTCTGCTTAAGGACGAACTCCTTGTCGGCGATCTTGACGGTATTGTAGTCAGCAGCTACCAAACCGACGACCGCGATTGCGGCCAGTGCCGTCAGAAGTTGCATCTTCCGCTTTTCCCGATTGATGTCGAGTCAAGAATTCGCCAAGAATCCTCTGCGAAACTCGACATCGCGCGCACACTTTTATACATCACAATCGAGCACGCAATCAAATCGCTAGGTCATAGGGGCGAAATCGTAGACTTCGATATCGAATTGGCAAAGTTCTTTGTTTTCGTTTTTGTTTTGCCGACGATGTAGAGAATAAGTCGCGAATGAACGATTAATCGCTGATCTCCGGGCCAATTCGTGCAAAAATTTATTGTGATTATTTATTCCGTTTATTAATCGCGTCTCGCTTCGATTAATATTTGCCGATAAATATGACTTCATTCGTTAACTCGAGATATTTATTACATCGATATTTATAAATCGATATTTTCAAACTTTCGAATGTGTCAGAAATATATATTATTTCTACAGTAGAAATTCACGTTATAAATTTCTCTATCGCATCCTTCGTAGATCAACAATTTATTGTCTTCTTACATCCCTTGAGAATAATATACTTTAAAACACTTTGTTTTCTTTAGCAATACTGTCATATGGTGGAAAATTGACACAGCGTCTTGTTTTACAGCAATTTTACTTACAAAAGTGACGATATAGAAAAAATTAATATAATATTAAATATAAAAATTATATAATATTAATATGTATATAATATTTATATAATATTTATATAATATTTATATAATATTTATATAATATTTATATAATATATATATAATATTTATATAATATTTACGTAATATTTATATAATATTTACATAATATTTATATAATATTTACAATTTTTATATCTTACACGAAAACTCACATGAAGTTTTTCTATAATAACTATTTCATTTAATTATTGACACATACAATGAAAAAGGCTATTTAAAGCAATAATGTTAAATGGTTCATCCTATATCACTCTAATGGCTTCTGCCTAATATTATGGCTTGTGTTATGCTAAATGTCATTATTAATTAAAAAAAGAATGTTATTATAAATTTAAAAAAAGAATGTTATTATTAATCGTATTATTAATCTGTTAATTTGTTTTCGAGCGAGAGATCATCATACGAAGTATATATATGTGCTCTTTGAGTACATGTAGTCGCACAATCGATTGAAAATATATTTGTGCAAGTTCTGTGCACTCGTATTTACAATGACAAATATAAATTAAATTATTTAAATCGGCTTTCAAGAAATGATATCAAGAAATGAGGTATCATTAAAGCCGCTTGTGTAAATACGCTCGCTTATCATATATGACTTTTGACTTGAAAATTCAAACTAAATATATATATCATGATGATTTAATTGAGTATCAGCATTTATGAGTTATTAATTGTATTTATCATGTTTACTATGATCGTACAATATGATTTTGTAGATTCGATAAATTTTCTAAATCAAACATACTTTTCCTATTTACCTTTTACGAGATACGGATGTATTTTATTAATTGAAAGTCGTTTTTGCTGACTTTATCTTTGACTTATTGATTTTTAGTATTTTTTATACATACTGGTTATATTCGATTCTTTAATTAATTAATTAATTTTTTAATATTGTGAAATTAAATTAAAAAATTATTATTATTTATTACATATTTATTATTATTAATTTATTATTATTGTTTTATTTGCTTTATTTGCTTTATTTTATTTTATTTCTTCAATCAAGTATAAGAAACTAAGAAACGTATTTCATGGGATAAGAAATTTCTTGTATCTGTTAAAGTCATTAGCACAAAAAAGTGTTAATTTGCATATAAAAAAATCTGATGTCATCTATAAGTTGTGATGGTAAAAACCAGGGAAGGGAACGTTACTTTTTAAAAATAACTAGTTACCGTTACTCGTTATCAGGTTAAAAAAGTAACTAGTTACCGTTATTAGTTACTGATTTTCAAAAATAACTAGTTACAGTTACCGTTACTTAAAAAATAACGGTTCGTTACTTTTTCGTTACTTTTTTTAAATCTATAATCATAATAAATTTTGTTTCGTACAATACATACTCTCTCTCTTTCTTTCTTTATGAAAGGATTTAAATCACAAAACATATGTTAAATTTTATCGATGTTTTTTATTAATTTTTAATAAAAGTTGATATTCTAATAGGTCATCATTTAGATGGCCTCTAAAAGGTGATAGTACAGAATTACCGAAAAAGTAACGCTAAAAGTAACTGTAAATTCGTTATCGTTACTAAAAAAATGTAACTACGTTATCGTTACAGTTACAGAAAAAAAAATAACGGCGTTACTGGATCGTTACCAAAAAAAAAGTAACTATAACGGTAACGGCGTTACAAGTAACGCGTTACTTCCCTTCCCTGGTAAAAACTCTGACAGATCGGCAGATCAACAATTATACTTACAAGAAAAGGTACGGAAATGTCTCCGATTTTGATAAGCTTGATATGTTGTTTTCTAGACAAAAATAAGAGAAACATATTTTTTTATACGTATCCCTTATTTTATACGTGTATCTAAAGAATAAAACCCTTTTGAAAAAATCGATTATTTTCTTTCAAGATGAATATTTCAGAAATTGAAAGATAGAAAAAATTTTTAAATTAAAAGTTAAATAGAATAGTTAAATAAAATAGTTAAATTAAAAGTTAAATTAAATAGCTTGAAGAGAACTTTACAATAATAATAAAAAAAAAATTTTATTTTTTAATTTTGTTCAAAATACGCCCATCACTAAACATATTTTTTTTTTTATTTTGAAATTTTTTTATTATCAAGTGAAAGATTATTTTTTTACAAATCTAACTATATATGATTAAGTTATGTTTCAAAAAATCATTTTCCAGAATTAATTATAAACTTCTCTGTGTAATACGCTATTCATCCATGCCTGATTTTTCATACAACATATCCTTTTTCCGTAATAGAAGATAATTAACAGATACATTTGAAAGACATTTTATATAATTAGTGGAAGGATATTTTTATCGTGCGTAGACATTTAACCCTAAAGAGTTCAAATATATATATATAATAAATATCAAGACACAAAAATAATATATCATATAAATATATCTGACAAAAATCATATAAATATATCTAAATCTGTTGGAGCGGAATAGTATAAAAGATTATTGCGAGCGTTAACTTAATACGTGACATCGTTTAATGGTGTACTAAATCGATGCGTGTGCTCTTGTAAGAAAAGTATTTAATGATATTTTTAAAATCTATTAATTTATATTTTTCTTACGATTTTCTTACTTTTGTAGCTGTGTAAAATCACAATTATAATATAAATTTTTATTTTTTTAGAGTATTGAAATTTTTTGCTACTTACAACTTTTATGGAAAAAACAGACGTTTATACCAAATTACTATCAACAAATGTTTATATAAAATTACCGTTTATACAAAATTAATAATTTTGTTTTATTGAGCGGATTTATTAAAGAAGAAGGAGAAAATTTAAAAAAAGAAAATTTTTTAAATTTTAGAAAAAGGAAATTTTAAAAATTTAAAAATAAATACAATAAGCATAAAATAAAATTTATCATTCTTTAAGCATAATTACTAATTATATTTTTGATATATATCTATTTTATTATATTTTTACAACAAAATGCAGTTCAATCCGCGAAACGTCATAATATTTCTGCTTTACTGTTACTACTCTTAATTCCTGTTAGAAATAAAAAAACAGAATTACTTCTGTTTCTTTATTTCTAATAGAAGTTTGTAGTAAATTAAACATTTTCATAATCATTAATCTTTGACTTTAACTTTTTTTTTAAGTTTCTAATCTCTTCTGCAAACAACAAGCCATAGAAAAATAATAATTACTTATTCGTGATATAAGATATTAATTCCATTTCTATATAAAACAATAAGTGCAGCATGCATTCCATAAAGCTGTGCAATTACATAATTATATAATTATTATTATTATTATTATTATTATTATTATTTCATCATGTGCTATCTTAAATTAAACAAATTTAGAGTTTCGTGCATCACTTCATGCATACATTTTAAGCTTATTTATATTTATATTTATGTTTAATACCTTACATATTAATATCTCACATATTAATATCTTACATATTAAATATAAATCTGATTTGTTATATCAATGTTATTCTAGCTATGCATGGGGAAAAAGAGTGATTACATAAAAAAATGTATCCGTATTAGTTATCTTTCATTACAGAAAAACAGAATGTATTAGATTAAAAATTAAACGCATAAACGGACACGAATAACATATTATACAGAGAGGTTTATAATTAATTCTAGAAAATGATTTTTCGAAACATAACTTAATCATATACGATTGGATTCGTGAAAAAATAACCTTTCATTTGGTAATAAAGAAATTTCAAAATTAGAAAAAAAATATATTTAATGGTAAGGATATTTTGAAAAATTAAGAAAATAAAATTTTTTTTTGTTATTGTTGTAAAGTTCGCTTGAAACTATTTAACTTTTAACTTAAAAATTTTTATCTATTTTTTACAGTTTCTGAAATATTCTTCTCGAAAGAAAAAAACTTATTTTTTTCAAAGGGATGTTTTACCCTAGACACGTATAAAAAATACGTTTCCTTTATTTTTGTTTAGAAAGCAACATATTAAAAGCTCATCAAAATCGGAGGGAGACACTTTCATGCTTTTCCTTGTTAAACGAAAAAATAAAAGATACTCTATCGCGATTTATTTGAGTCTGCTGTCTGGGATGACCATATCCGAGAGCGCATTCGCGGAATTATTAATCATTCTCTTGAAAGGTCTTCATCTCATGACCCATAATAAGTGTTTTGAACAACCTGGCTGTTGTTATGACTTGATACAATCGCTCGTTTCTTTGAGGGCGTTAATGAAGGGTATTATGCAAAAATTACTTAATTAATTCATTAGAATACATTATATATATGAAAATCAATTTCAAATTTCATTCACTCTCAAAGTAATTATTCGACCAGTTAATATATTTTTATACAACACATACACTGTGCATTTAGAATTAATTAGAATATTTTTTAATAATAAATATATAATAATTTTTATTTATTAAATTTATTTTATTTAATTTATTTAATTATTTAATATATTTAATATATTTAATTAATTAAATTTAATTTATTTAATTATTTAATATATTTAATATATTTAATTTATATTCTAATATTTTTTATTTAATTATCTAGTAAATATTAATAATAGTTTGATGACTATTTAAATACCAAAGCTATTCAAGAAATTAATTATTATCGACTATACATCTCACTGAAAAATATTACCGCACTATCTTATCTATTAAAATGTTTCACATTTCACGATGACATTTCAAGTGTTTTATCATGGTAAAAATAAATACATATCGATTATATAAATCATATATGCAAAATATTTATTATTGTTTATCGTAACATTACAACATCAGCAACTCTATTTAAAGAAGAACTTCATATATAAACACTTATAAATCGCATATTTGCATCGTCGTGAAATATTTTCAAACATCGAATTGTGTCGATTCTGTTCAAAGCAATTTCAACAAATTCTAAACAGAAAGATCATGTGCCTTTTCCAATCGGAAAAGACACGTGATTTTGCTTACGTACTAAAAGAGTTTACTTCGACTGTTTATTTTAATTATCCAACGATGGAAATAGTTGATAAACATATGCTTTTAATTTCGCAATTTTTTAATGGAATGTACTTTACAAATAAATCGAAGAATCGAGAGAGAAATCAAAGAAGATCAACTGAAACTGAAAGATATAGCACAGAAAGACAGAGACAAATGTGAGAGGATGTATTGTAAAATTTATTTCTTCTTCTGGGAGATGTAATTTACGTGTTACACATAAAATGCTGAAGGCAATGTATCCATATTTCTTATCTATATATCTCTTTCTTAGCTAACGCGATCGCGCGTGCTAAAAAAAATTATAAGGAGTATAATCTGACGTCATAATGGGACGATTGCAAAACATTATTGTTACACGTTGCTTTGATTCAAATCATCCACCTGCTTGTGAGTAATCACGACGTCCCTGATGTGGAAGTTGGGTACTTCGGTGAAGTTGTAGGGAATCGGTCTGTCAAGTGGGTATCCCAACGAACGAGCATCCACCACGTTCGAACCCCAGATAGGGGAATCCACATGTACGGCAGACGTTTCGTCGAAATGCGACACAGCCACGAAGAGTTTGAACTGCAAGCCCTCCTTCTTGCCTCTGGGAAGTACCAAACGTTCAGGGAAGCCATAGAGCTGTTCTGGATAGGTGAAGGCCTCGCCACCCTCGATAGCCTTCACGACCTTCTTGTACAGGACATCACTTGGGATCTCATCCGGAGCGACGTAGATAAACTCGTGGCTGCTGCGCTCGAGCTTGTTGGTACCAGATACCACTGTAACGTTATTAACATGATTAATGATCGAGAAACTGTTCTAATCTTATATATCTTGCTCGAAGAGAGAAACTCGACGAAAAGAAAAAGGTGCGAGCTGAGAAATAATCTGATACTTACAGTCAACGACCCACTGATCCAACTCCAAGAAGTTGTGGTGGCTCTCGCTTAAGTCTACTTCATGGCCGTGAACGTTGTATTTGGGTCCAATGAAAACGCGAACGATCGCCTTGACGTCCTTGTCGCTGTGGACTGTGATGTGATAGCTGAAAGGCTTGTGGTTAAGACGGTTCTGACGCGCTTTGATCACCGTCGATTGCGCCTCTTTGTGGCTGCTCACGGACACAGCGTTGCTGAGCAACGAGTCGAAGTGGTCGAAGAATGTTACCAGTTTGTCGACGGTGACGGATTCGATATGCACGCCTGGGAAGACGAGTTCCTCGTGTGTGTATTTCGGCAAATGTTGCTTGTATCTACGATAACATGTTGAATAATTAATCCCAAAATCTCTCAACTGTATCGGTTTGGGTTTGCAAAATTCCTCAATTGTATTGGATTGGGTTTGCTTAAACTTACTTCGTCCAGTAGCTAACAATATTCTTGTAGATTCCATAGAATAGAGGATCTCTCAAACGGGTGCTCAACAGGTCAAGAGCGCCAGGGACAACCTGATTCGAGCTGGTATGGTGCACCTGGGATACCCCAAAGACTTTCCTGTACAATGAGTCCAAGTGTCCATAGTACCCGGGATTGACGGAATCGGCGTTTCCTTCGATAATGTTGCCGAGTTGATTGAGACCGTCCACGGTCTTGTAAATATCGATTTGCTTGCCGTGCGCGTCAACGATATGGCCGCTGTCAATGGCGTCGGAGATGCGAACATGACTGTCCTGCAGGGCCTGTGTCGAATAATCGTAAAAAGATAATAATTAATAATTTAGTTTATTAATAAATAATGATTCCATTCGATTATCATTAGTAACAACGCCCCCATTAACAAAAGCTATTTTCCAAACAACATTCAGACAACATTCAAAGGATATCATCCATCTCTAGAACACCCTTTCGATGTTTCTTGGTCATCTTAGTTTCGACATATTACCAACCTGGACATTCTCGTGCACGTGAACAGGGATCTGGAATCCAACGGGACGTTGGGGGAACGACACTCCATTGGGATATTGCAGCGTCGGATAATAAGGGACGATGGGCTTGTTTACGTCAACGTAATCGACTTCGTCGAGATTGTGCGACAGTCTCTCCAGATTATAACGAGCGAGAATCTGATGGTGCAAGTACAAATACAATTCGCCGCGGACGAACTGGGGCAAGTGATGTTTAGCGCTGCTTAGCCAGTGTGGGAACTCATGGATGCTTGCGATATAGAAAGATGTCAAACCGACATCCTCGGTGAAGTAGCTTAATTTATGATAATCCGAAACCCCATGGTCGTGTACTATGTACCAGTCGCTGTAGTTGGCAGGAATGTAATAGTAATCTACACTTCCGACTGTTTTTTTCGCGGCAACTGAAACCGAATAACTTCAATTAATACTTCAATGTAATGGCGTTCTTGATATAATTGCTCGGTTGATCTGAGCGACTTTGTTGTACTTATGACAAAGGAAATGTATAAACAAATATTTATTCCTGAACATAAATAGATACCCAGCAAACACCAAGTATGGGAAATTATAACTAACAATTGTATAAATTTTACTTGATGTTTGCTGGATAGTCTTCTTTTTGTATTCTTCTAATCTAAAGAAGTAAAACGTTCTATCTTTAGCACACTGATAATTAATATCTTGGAAAAAGAGCGTAGAATTCTTATGAAGCGATTTTTCTAAAGAACTTTAACTCTCGGGCATAAATTAAATATATTAGAGAAATTTGAAGAGAGATTATTTACTGGTCTAAAAAATGGAATAATTTAAGACTAAACTAAATATAATTCTTTTGATTAGTGTACTAACTTTGTGTATTGCCTAGGGCGATGTGATGGGCCTGATGTATGACTTCCTCGTTGAAGAAGTAATAGGGGAGTACTTCGTAAACCGGAGGTAGACGGACGTGTCTGGTGTCGGGACGGTGCAAGACGGCAACGCTCAACGCGTAAATATACACGTATTCATTCACGTTGAAACGCGCCCAAACGGCAGCATCATAAAAGGTGTCAAAATCCTTGGCGCTATAGAAGACATGGAACAGGTTGATCGCTTCATGAATATGTTGGGGGCCGGAGAACACCACTCCTCGCGGGATTATTCCGTGTTTCAATCGCTGTAGGAACTCGGTAATCGCTGCCTAGAACAACCAGACCATCGAAAGAATTATAGACATGATAAAGCAGGGTTGCAACGAATTATTCTGGGGTTTCAACAGCTTCTCGTTCGATACAAGTAGGTAAAATGTTACAAATATTGTTATAAAAATCTATCTTCTCTACTGTCTTCCCAGCAAACACCAAGTAACATTTATGTAACTGTTAGTTGTAACTTCACACTCACCAATATAACAGTTATATAAACTGTTACATGTTATATGACTGTTATATAACTGTTATTTAATGTTTGCTGCATTATTAATTAACAATCATTAATAATGTACAAAATATATTTTTATAGTTTTATTATTTTTTTAAATATATATGGCTCTGATCAACTACAGCATCCAATATACCTGATCGTTGAACGAAGCGACGTTGTCTTCGAGGTTGAAGGCTCGCGCCTTTTGGTAGAGCTCCGGGTGATAGACGGTGGGCTGATCGACGTGCCAGAATAGCTCGTAGATCTTCCTCTGTATGCCCAGGTAGACCTTGTCGGCGGTATGGATACGCACTTGCTGCGTGGCCTGAGCCAGGCACACAGCCGCCAGCAACAACGCAATCGCTTTCATCCTCGTGCTTGCTTCGCGGACGATCGGCTCACTGCAACTATCGTGAACTGCATTATATACTGGTCTCTGGCGAGATAAAAAAGTTCAAGGTACATGATTGCAGTACCCTTAATGAGGTAATATAGCCAAGAAACACCGATAACCGGTCGCCAATCTTTCCGTTGTTTGTGTAATAATTATCTTTATATATTGATAATTTTGTCTCCCCTTTGACACATTATCAGTCCGATTTGTTTTATTCGAAAATAATTCACGTTCCTTTAGAAGTATCTCTTTCAAGTATGTTGAGATGCTTTAACTCTTCTCGCGTGTTTTTAACAGATATGGATTAAAGTTTTTTTATTGAACAAAACAGAATTGAGATAAATTACAATGATTGTAAATAGAGATAATTAATGAAGAAGTTTTACAGTATAATTTTTTAAAAACAAGTTAAAACATTACAGTCTAATAAATTTTCTCAATTAAAAAAATAATTATTATTTATAAGAATACAAGCTTTAAAATATATTATTGTTATGTAAAAGGTTTCAAGCAGTATTTATGCAGATAAAATTGCACGAAAATAACAGAAATTGCAACACAAAGGAGACATTGATTTTGAATTAGTGATATTTCTTCAAGCATTTAAGAATAATTCATGTTAAAAACCACACAATAAAAGATAAATATGAATACATTCATATTAATAGCCAATAATTATTGCAATAATCATTAATCAAAGAATAATCATTTTAATTATGGATCGGTAGATCAACAATTGTACTTAGGAAAAGTACGAAAATGTCTCCGATTTTGATAAGCTTAATATGTTGTTTTTTAGACAAAAATAAAGGAAACGTATTTTTTTATACATATCTCTTATTCTCTATATCTCTTATTTTATACGTGTATTTAAGGGGTAAAATCCTTTTGAAAAAATCGATTGTTTCCTTTCAAGACGAATATTTCAGAAATTAAGAGATAGAAAAAAATTTTCAAATTAAAAGTTAAATAGAATAGTTAAATAGAATAGTTAAATTAAAAGTTAAATAGCTTCAAGGGAACTTTACAACAAAAAAAATTTATTTTTTAATTTTTCAGAATACCCTCACCACTAAATATATTTTTGTTTTAATTTTGAAATTTCTTTATCCACCAAGTGAAAGATTATTTTTTTACGAATCTAACTATATATGATTAAGTTATGTTTCGAAAAATCATTTACCAGAATTAATTACAAACCTCTCTGTGTAATACACTCTGTGTAATATTATATCACGAATCGTAGTTGTTATTTTTCTATGGCTTGTTGTTTGCAGAAGAGATTAAAAACTTAAAAAAATTTAAAGTCAAGGCTGATTATGAAAATGTTTAATTTACTACAAACTCCTGTTAGAAATAAAGAAACAGAAGTAATTCTAGCGGCAATAAACAGAAATATTATGACGTTTCGCGAATTGAACTGCATTTTGTTGTAAAAATATAATAAAATAGATATATGTCAAAAATATAATTAGTAATTATGCTTAAAAAATGATAAATTTTATTTCATGCTTATTGTATTTATTTTTACCTTTTTAAAAAATTTTTTTTTCTTCTTTAAGAAATCCGCTCAATAAAACAGAATTATTAATTTTGTATAAACGGTAATTTTATATAAACATTTGTTGATAATAATTTGATATAAACGTTTTCTGTTTTTTTCCATAAAAGTTGTAAGTAGCAAAAAATTTCAATACTCGAAAAAAAATGAAAATTTATGTTATAATTGTAATTTTACATAGCCACAAAAGTAAGAAAATCGTAAAAAAAAATATAAATTAATAGATTTTAAAAATATCACTAAATACTTTTCTTACAGGAGCATACGCATCGATTTAGTACATCATTAAACGATGTCACGTATTAAGTTAACGCTCGCAATAATCTTTTATACTATTCCGCTCCAACAGATTTAGATATATTTATATGATTTTTGTTAGATATATTTATATGATATATTTTTGTATCTTGATATTTATTATACATATATTTGAACTGTTTAGGGTTAAATATCTACGCACGATAAAAATATCTTTCCGATAATTATATAAAATGTCTTTCAAATGTATCTGTTAATTATCTTCTATTACGGAAAAAACATGTGTTGCGCGAAAAATCAAGCGCATAAACAGATATGAATAACATATTACAGAGAGGTTTATAATTAATTCTGGAAAATGACTTTTCGAACATACTTAATCATATACGATTGGATTTGTAAAAAAAATAATCTTTCATTTAATAATAAAGAAATTTCAAAATTAGAAAAGAATATATTTAGTGGTGGGAATATTTTAAAAAATTAAGAAAATAAAAAATTTTTTTTGTTATTGTTGTAAAGTTTTCTTTAAGCTATTTAACTTTTAATTTAAAAATTTTTTTCTATTTTTTATAGTTTCTGAAATATTCGTTCGAAAGAAAAAAATCTATTTCTTTCAAAAGGATGTTTTACCCCCTAGACATGAAAAAATAAGTTTTCTCTTATTTTTGTTTAGAAAACAACATATTCAAAGCTCATCAAAATCGGAGGAAGACATTTCCATGCCTTTTTTTGTTAGACGAATAAATAAAAGATACGCTATCGCGATTTATTTGAGTCTGCTGTCTGGGATGACTGTATCCAAGAGAGCGTGTTCGCGGAATTATTAATCATTCTCTCGAAAGGTCCTCATCTCATGATCCGTGATGAGTGTTCTGAACAACTGTCTGTTGTTATAACATAATACAATCGTTCGTCTCTTTGAGAGCGTTAATGAAGAGTATTACGCAAAAATTACTTAATTAATTCATTAGAACACATTATATATGAAAATCAATTTCAAATTTCATTCACTCTCAAAGTACTTATTCGATCAGTTAATATATTTTTATATAACACATACACTGTGTATTTAGAATTAATTAGAATATTTTTTAATAATAAATATATAATAATATTTATTTAATTTATTTAATTTAATATATTTAATATATTTAATTAATTTAATCTAATTTATTTAATTATTTAATATATTTAATATATTTAATTTATATTATAATATTTTTTATTTAATTATCCTGTAAATATTAATAATAGTTTGATGACTATTTAAATACCAAAGCTATTTCAGGAATTAATTATTATCGACTATACATCTCACTGGAAAACATTACCGCACTATCTTATCTACTAAAGTGTTTGACATTTCAAGATTTTATCATGGTAAAAATAAATACATGTCAATTATATAAATTATATATTTAAAATATTTATTATTGTTTATCGTAACATTACAACATCAGCAACTCTGTTTAAAGAACTTCATATATAATCATTTATAAATCGCATATTTGCATCGTCGTGAAATATTTTTAAACATCGAATTGTGTCGATTCTGTGCAAAGCAATGTCAACAAATTCTAATCAGAAAGATCATGTGCCTTTTCCACTCGGAAAAGACACGTGATTTTGCTTACGTACTAAAAAAGTTTATTTCTTATTCGACTGTTTATTTTAATTATCCAACGATGGAAATAGTTGATAAACATGCTTGCTTTTAATTCCGCAATTTTTTAATGAAATGTACTTTACGAATAAATCGAAGAATCGAGAGAGAAATCAAAAAAGATCAACTGAAACTAAAAGATACAGCACGACAGAAAGACAGAGATAAATGTGAGAGGGTGTTTTGTAAAATATATTTCTTCCTCTGGGAGATGTAATTTACGTGTTACACATAAAATGCTGAAGGCAATGTATCCATATCTCTTATCTATATATCTCTCTCTTAGCTAACGCGATCGCGCGTGCTAAATAAAGTTATAAGGAGTATAATCTGACGTCATAATGGGACGATTGCAAAACATTATTGTTACACGTTGGTTTGATTCAAATCATCCACCGGCTTGTGAGTAATCACGACTTCTTTGATGTGGAAGTTAGGTATTTCGGGGAAGTACAAGGGAATCGGTCTGTCAAGTGGGTATCCCAACGAACGAGCGTCCGCTGTGTTCTTACCCCAGACGCGGGAATTTACGTGTATGGCAATCGTTTCGTTGAAATGCGACACAGCCACGAAGAGTTTGAACTGCAAGCCCTCCTTCTTGCCTCTGGGAATTATAAAACGATCAGGGAAGCCATAAAGCCGTTCTGAATAGGTGAAGGCTTCGCCACCCTTGAGAGCCTTCACGACCTTCTTGTACAGGACATCGCTTGGGACCTCATCCGGAGCGACGTAGAGAAACTCGTGGCTGCTGCGACTGAACTTGTTGGTACCAGATACCACTGTAACGTTATTAACATTAATGATCGAGAAACTTCTAATCTTATATATCTTGCTCGAAGAGAGAAACTCGACGAAGAAAGAAGGTGCGAACTGAGAAATAATCTGATACTTACGATCAACGATCCACTGATCCAACTCCATGAAGTTGTGGCGGTTCTCGCTTATGTCTACTTCCTGGCCGTAAGCATTGTATTTAGGTCCAATGAAAACGCGAATGATCGCCTTGACGTCCTTGTCGCTATGGACTGTGATGTGATAGCTGAAGGGCTTGTGATTAAGACGGTTCTGACGCGCTTTGATCACCGTCAATTTCCCCTTTTTGTGGCTGTTCACGGACATAGCGTTCCTGAGCAACGAGTCAAAGTGGTCGAAGAATGTTATCAGTTCGTCGACGGTGACGGATTCGATATGCACGCCTGGGAAGACGAGTTCCTCGCGTGTGTATTTCGGCAAGTGTCGCTTGTATCTACGAGAACATATTGAATAATTAATCCCAAAATTCCTCAATTATATCAGTTTGGGTTTGCAAAATTCCTCAATTGTATCGGATTGGATTTGCAAAATTTCTCAATTGTATCGGATAGGGTTTGCTTAAACTTACTTCGCCCAGTAGCTAACAATATTCTTGCATATTCCATAAAACAGGGGATCTCTCAAACGGGTGCTCAACAGGTCAAGAGCGCTAGGGACAACGTGGTTCGAGGTGGTATGGTGCACCGGGGTTACCCCAAAGACTTTCTTGTACAATGAGTCCAAGTGTCCATAGTATCCGGGATTGACGGAATCGGCGTTTCCTTCGATAATGTTGCCGAGTTGACTGAGACCGTCCAAGGTCTTGTAAATATCGATTTTTCTGCCTTTCGCGTCAACGATAAGGCCGCTGTCAATGGCGTCGGAGATGCGAACATGGGCGTCCTGCAGGGCCTGTATCGAATAATCGTGAAAAGATAATAATTAATGATTTAATTTATTAATAAATAATGATTCCATTCGATTATCATTAGTAACAACGCCCCCATTAACGAAAGCTATTTTCCAAACAACTTTCCAGACAATATCCAAAGGATATCCTCCATCTCTGGAACACCCTTTCGATGTTCCTTGGTCATCTTAGTTTCGACATATTACCAACCTGGACATCCTCGTGCACGTGAGCAGGGATCTCGAAACCAACGGGACGTTGGGGAAACGACACTCCATTGGGATGTTGCAGCCTTGGATAATAAGGAAAGACGGGCCTGTTTACATCAACGTAATCGACTTCGTTAAGATTATGCGACAGTCTCTCCAGATTATAACGAGCGAGAATCTGACGGTGCAAGTACAAATACAATTCGCCGCGGACGAACGAGGGTATTTCGGAGTGATGTGTAGCGCTGCTTAGCCAGGGTGGGAAGTCGTGGGTGCTTGCGATATAGAAAGATGTCAAACCGACGTCCTCGGTGAAGTAGCTTAATTTATGATAATCCGAAACCCCATGGTCGTGCACTATGTACCAGTCGCTGTAGTTGGCATGAATGTAATAACAATTTACACTTCCGTTATTTTTTGTTTCTTTCACGGCATCTGTAACCGAATAACTTCAATTAATATTTCAATGTAATGGCGTTCTTGTTACAATTGCTCGGTTGGTCTGAGCGACTTTGTTCTACTGTAGACAAAGGAAATGTATAAACAAATATTTATTCCTAAACATAAATAGATATCCAGCAAACATCAAGTATGGGAAATTATAACTAACAATTGTATAAATGTTACTTGATGTTTGTTGGGTGGTCTTCTTTTTGCATTCTTCTAATCTAAAGAAGTAAGACGTTCTATTTTTAGCACACTGATAATTAATATTTTGGAAAAAGGGCGTAGAATTCTTATGAAGCCATTTTTCTGAAGAACTTTAATTCTCGGGCATAAATTAAATATATTAGAGAAATTTGAAGAGAGATTATTTATTGATGTAAGAAAATGGAATAATTTAAGAATAAAATAAGTATAATTCGGTTTGACTAGTGTACTAACTTTGCGTGTTGCCCATGGCGATGTGATGGGCCTGATGTATGACTTCCTCGTTGAAGAAGTAATAGGGGAGTACTTCGTAAATCGGGGGTAGATGGATGTGTCTGGTATCGGGACGATGCAGGACGGCAACGCTCAACGCGTAAATATACACGTTTTCATTCACATTGAAACGCGCCCAAACTGCAGCATCATAAAAGGTGTCAAAATCCTTGGCGCTATAGAAGATATGAAACAGGTTGAGCGCTTCTTGGAAATATTTGGGGCCGGAAAACACTACTCCTCGCGGGACTATTCCGTGTTTCAATCGCTGTAGGAACTCGGTAACCGCTGCCTAGAACAACCAGACCATCGAAAGAATTATAGACTTGTTAAAGCAAGGTTGCAACGAACTATTCTGGTGTTGCAACAGCTTCTCATTCAATACAAGTAGGTAAAATGTTACAAATATTGTTATAAAAATCTATCTTCTCTACTGTCTTCCCAGCAAACACCAAGTAACATTTATATAACTGTTAGTTGTAATTTCACACTCACCAATATAACAGTTATATAACTGTTACATGTTAGATGACTGTTATATAACTGTTATTTGGTGTTTGCTGCATTGTTAATTAATAATCATTAATAATGTACAAAATATATTTTCATAGTTTCATTATTTTTTAAATATATATGGCTCAGCTACTGCATCCAATATACCTGATTGTTGAACGAAGCGACGTTGTCTTCGAAGTTGAAGGCTTGCGCCTTTTGATAGAGCTCCGGGTGATAGACCGTGGGCTGGTCGACGTGCCAGTATAGCTCGTAGATCTTCTTCTGCTTGACCAGGTAGGCCTTGTCGGCGGTGCGTAAGCGGTAGGTAGGCACTTGCCTGGCCAGAGCCAGGCACGCAGCCGCCAGGAACAACGCAATCACCTTCATCCTCGTGCTTCGCGGACGATCGGCTCACTGCAACTATCGTGAACTGCATTATGTACTGATCTCTAGCGAGATAAAATAGTTCCAGGTACACGATTGCAGTACCCTTAATAAGGTAATAGACCCAAGAAACACCCATAATCGGTCGCCAATCTTTCCGTTGTTTGGGTAATAATTATTTTTATATATTGGTAATTTTGTCTCTCCTTTGACGCATTATCAGTCCGGCAATCGTGTTTGTTTTATTCGAAAATAATTCACGTTCGTTTAGAAGTAGCTCTTTCAAGTATGTTGAGATGCTTTAACTCTTCTCGGATGTTTTTAACAGATATGGATTAAAGCTTTTTATTGAACAAAACAGAATTGAGATAAATTACAATGATTGTAAATTGAGATAATTAATGCCGAAATTTTACAGTATAATTTTTTAAAAACAAGTTAAAACATTACAGTCTAATAAATTTTCTCAATTAAAAAAATAATTATTACTTATAAGAATACAAGCTTTAAAATATATTATTGTTATGTAAAAGTTTTCAAGCAGTATTTATGCAGATAAAAAAATTGCACGAAAATAACAGAAATTGCAACACAAAGTTAATGGAGACATTGATTTTGTATCAGTGATATTTCTTCAAGCATTTAAGATGAATGATTTATGTTGAAAACCACACAATAAAAGATAAATATGAATTCATATTAATAGCCAATAATCATTGCAATAATCATTAAAAGAATAAATAAAAGAATAATCATTTTAATTATGAAGACTTTTGCACAATATTATAGCAAATATGACCGATAGCAATATAACCAAATACGATAGCATATACGTATTTGGTACAAATACAACTCAGCTTTTTGCGATTAACTACGACTTTGATAAACTCTCACCTAATGATTATATAACATATTATTTGAACGAATAGAAAGAAAGAGAGAGAGAGAGAGAGATTAAATAATTCGACAAAATAATAAAAAAGAAACCAGTTAAAAAAGGAAAATATTTAAATTTCTCTTGTATTTATATTTCTATCTTTATATAAGTACTATTATATATTAATATTAATTTATTATATAAAAGAAATTAAAAATCAATCAGGATTATTAAAAATTTACAAATGTAAAAGAAATTAAACATACGAATTATTAAAAATTCATATACATAAAATATTAAAGATATAAGATATTAAACGTAACATTCCCCGTGCAATTTTTGAGACGCTTCCAACAGATTAAGTAAAAGAAAACACATGTATAAGGCGCATTTTATCTGCTACATGTATGTATTTGTGTGCATGTATACATGTATGCATGCATGCATATGTCTGAAGAAAACATGTTTTAATCTTGTTTCTTCACATCAATTCTGCCAAATTTATTTAAAATTTAGTGAAGAAGATAAAGATATATACATATATTTACCTATAAAAAAATTCATTCTATGAAATTTTTAATAAAGATATTTATAATTAAATGTTAAAAGTTATGCAAGCGATAATATCGAAAATTTCTACTGTGAAAGATTTGCATCAATTCAATTTTTTACAGGAATAAAGGATGAAAAAAAGGAAAAAAAGAGAAAGAATATGTATGTTTATAGAAGTTCAACCTTTAATTTTAATACATCAATTAATTAACTATTTGTTAATATTAATATCATTTTATTAAGCAATTTTATTAACAAAAGTTTAAATCAAATGTATGGAGAAATTATGTGTTTTAAATATAAGAAATATGTGTTTTAAATATTATTAAATATATCATTATTCATATTAAATTCAATTTATTTTTATGACACATTCCTTTTCCTTTTTGCAAAAATGTAAAAATTTATTTCTCAAATTTGCTATAAAGATGTTTTATTTTAAGAATAAATATTTTTTTATCTTTTCGTAAAGAAAATTATACTGATGTAAATGTGAGATGGATCGCTATATATAATTAATAATAGAACAAACGGGCTTCCTCGAGGTTTTAGAGAGGAGATCTTGGAAAAAGTTAATTGATTATGCGAGATTTAAGCAATTTCGAAATTCGACAAACAACGGAATTTAACAGTCCCGAAAGGCTAACAATAAATATTGCGGACAAATATATATAAATTCCAATAAATTACGCGGACTTAATAAAAAAAATATAACAGATTTATTAAAAAGAAAATAATATAAAATAAATATATAATAAATCAAAGCAAGAAAGAATATTCACAATACGTTCGGAAATTTGAAATAACGAAATGTATAACAGGTCAAATCGACAGCGGTAATAATCATAAATCAATTGAATCGAATGTTTACACAAAATCGAGAACCCGAGAAAGCGCTAAGTCATTTCGGGTATTTATCCCGAATCAAGCCCGTTTTTATGGCTGGGTTCTGCGAGGTCGAACAGCGTTTCGAAAACATAACAGAATTTCAACACTCAAATCGATTTATCGTACTGATCTTTTCCCTGTAATATTTGGCTCGCTATTATAATCGACAGCAATATGCCCAGGTAAAACATGAAACTCACTATGAGTCATCATAATTTTATTTATCATTTAAAAGTTACCCCAACAAAAATGATTAAAAAATGAGTTAAAGATGACAAAAAGAATAATAAATTTTTAAGTTCAATAATCGCATTATACAATTTTCAAAAGATTATGTTGCTTTAACTATAATTAAAATATACATGAATAATTAAATAGACAAGTAATATATAAAATGATATTATTAAGATTCTTAAGATTTCATACGCGAAGTATATATATTCTCCAACAGAGAGTTCGCTAGAATTGTTTAATTGAATTTGTTAATTCAAAAATAAGTCACCAAAATATTGCCAAAAGTATGTCAAATGAAATCATTAAATAAACAAATAATATATATATATATAAAATGATATTATTAAGATTCTTAGATTTCATACGCGAAATATATATATTCTCCAACAGAGAGTTCGCTAGAATTGTTTAATTGAATTTGTTAATTCGAAAATAAGTCACCAAAATATTGCCAAAAGTATGTCAAATGAAATCATTATAATTTGTCTCCATTCGCCAGAAATACGAAAGCGAAAATCGAAAGCCCGAGCGACAAAATGGCGACGGCGAAGAGCGGCCGGTCTTCGGACAGAATCGCGTACGTGGCTCAAAAAATAGCGAAACCTGAATGGGCAAACTCACCGATATTCGCTCTCGTGTCCGGGGATGATCTTCGTCGATGATTCCGTCTTCTCCTGCTGATCTGGACAGCGGCAACTCTCACGAAGACGATACTGATAACTGTGCAAAGACGACTGTATGCGACGAGCGCTCGTATCAGAGAGAATCCCTGGATCTCGCGATCCAGGATCGATAGTGGCGCCAATTTCTGCGCGCAGGGGTGCGCGAATTCGTGGCCAATCACGCCGCGACACGCGAGGGATCCTTGCGCCTCGCGACAACGCCGTATCAATATCATAATTTGAAATTCGTGACGTCGACAGCTCGATTTTCGGCGGTCCGCTGAAGGCTGTATATCCTCCATCCTCTGAGGATAGCGCTGACCGGGCTCTAGGGTTGCACAAGACCCAAGACAAGACAATATTTGTAAAAATATTGTATTGGTATTGAAAATTTTCAAACATTTAAATCTTGGTCTTGAGTGAATATTGGTAGCAAAAATCTCGTCTTGTATTGTCTCGTCTCGATTTTATTAACAATTTTTTATCTAATGTTAAAAAATTATTTAAATAATATTTAACATAATTTTTGTGATATAATTTGAAATAATTATTACTATTGTATTATATTTTAATTATAATTTTTACTATATAATCGATATAAATACCGTCTATTTACGTAAAAAAACATTTACTCTTTCATGGAAACCAGAAATTAATAACTATTTACAGGCTCCAAGAGAATGTGCAAATATAAATATTTTGAAGTAAAAAAATCAGATTTATATTTATCCCACATTGTCAAAAATGGCTCGAGACATTTTAAGTTCAACTCTCGTCCGTGCCAGTAAAAAGACTTTTCTCAATAGGAACTCTGACTATGTCAAAAAATAGAACCAGATTACAAAGTACATCTTTAAAAGCACTAATGTGCATCAATTCCTGGATGAAATGCTTTTTAATGTCTAAAATTTGCAAGTTTGTTTTCTAATTTATAAAAAATGTTATATTATATTAATATTAAATGTTTTTAAATTTATTAATATAAATGTTTTTATGGAATAAAATTTTTTTAAATTCATATATAATGATTTATTTTCATTTACAAATATAAATATTTTAGTTTTTTTGAGAACCAATAATCTTGACAAGACTAGTAATCTTGACAGTCTTAGTCTTGGTATTGTCTTGATAACTAATTAAAAATCTTGTCTTGATCTTGTCTTGAAATTCAAGACAAGACAAGATAATATCAAGACTAATGTTGGTATCTTTTGCAACCCTAATAATAATGACTCTCCGAGGATTTCGAGGCTCTCGCAATCTTACTCTGACGCGTCCGCTTGGCTCCCGTAAAGATTTTTGGGACGGATGGATGCGCATCGGGACGACAACGTCACACTGTAAACGGCTCATTTAATTAATATAATTTTAATAAATTTTAATAATATTTTAATAATTAATCAATATAATTATATAATCAAAAATAAAATTATATACAGGGTGTCCCAGTTATTTTCCGTCATCTTTCAAAGACAGATTCCTGGGATTATTTGAAGACGATTTTTCCTCAGCGTCATTCTTTAAGTATTAAACTTATCAAATATTAAATCGTCGCTGTCATTGTTTTTAATAAATTTATTCTATATGTTAACGTAATATCAGATTTTCATGTAATATATAAAAATCTAGTAACATATACACACACATTGCCTAATTGTTGAGTCCACTAAATATCATTTTTTTCATAATCATTTAATTTCTAAAAATGCCATATAAATTATTTTCAATATATATTTTCAAAATTTAAAAATTTAATAAAATTAATAAATAGAGTGTGCTAGCTCGGTTTAAAACTATTCTAAAAATTAGTCTAGGCTTTGAACAATTAAAACAATGGATTGAAATAATATTTTTATTTTTGACAAACTATCTAAGAGACGTTAACTACTAATAATATAAATTAAAACGCTCTCGACTACTTTTGTCTCTCGCCAATTTCTAATCATAACAAAATTTTTTGTTCACTTTAACTTACGCTTTCTGTTAAAGGTGTCTATCTTCAGTCAGTTTCTTGTGTCTAGGTTAAAATGTCGTTTTTGTTATTGAATCAAAACTAATATGTTAAAAATTAAATAAATAAATTCTTATCCTCTAAACTTAAAAACACAATCTTTTTCTTTTATATATAAGTTAACTACCATTTGTCCACAATCCACTCCTTACCATTTTTGTTTACTTTAATTGGTTCGTTGTCTAAATTTTGTATTTCCCATCTATTGTATGCTTTTGTCTGAATAGTTGAATGGTGAATTGCGTTGGGTTAGTAAAAATTGTTTTTATATTCTTTTATTCTGGTTTTTAATTGTATTTTGGTTCTACATATGTAGTATCACAGGCCGCATTGTATTTGTTAGTATTGTTGTTGATGGAAAGTTTCATCCTATGAACTTTAATAAATTTATTCAATCGATTAAAACATTTGATCCTATGCAGCGTTTTTAGTGGTTTACTAATTCAGTAATAAAATGTAATAAATAAATTTTGTAATAAAATTATTACAATAAAATTTAATTTAAATTAAACTTTTATATATACTTTATGACACTTTTGTCAAAGATATCAAATGTTATAATATGCAACATATAATTGATAATTAAAATTATTAAATTAGTAATTAAATTTTATTACAATAATTTTATTAAATTTAAAAATTTAATAAAATTATTTTAATAAAATTTAAATTAAAATTTAATAAAACTCGGGTTCGACTCCCGATTCAGCGATTTCGCCCCGAATTCCGTTACATCTGCAGGGGGTAAAGAGGGGTCTTTATATAGTATTCTCGAATGGAGAATCTACCTTGGTTTATGCACCAAGTAAAATATATGCATGTCTTATTTTCGCGCTATTTTCGATTATTAATCTTTATAAAATTTTACGCTATCATCCCGGTGGCTCTTATCGCTCTTTTCTCGTATATCGGTTGTTTAATACATTTCAGAGCCTAATTCTTTATCTATCTTAATTTGTAAAATTTAATAAAATTATATACATAAAATTTAAATTAAACTATTGTATAAGACACTTGTCAAAGATACAAAATATTATAATATGCAACATGTAATTGATAATTAAAATTATTAAATTAGTAATTAAATATATATGAAGATAATAAAGAAAATTAATATAAGAAATTTCAACAAGTTATTATATTTTCGCAAGATATTTATAAAATGCGCGTATTATTTGGAGTTCAAAGCACAAGGAGAGGAGAGGCGGATTCGCATAAATTTGAATATCTTTCCTCACGGAACACATAGTTTTCTCAGCATGCTTTATTGAAAGAAACGTTTTGATTCACGTACCACATTCGCGTGGTACAACATAATTCCAATTGGCAAATATAATAAGGCTAAAATTTCCTTCGGGTAACTTAATTCAGTAACTTAAAGGTTCATCGTAATCTCGTCCATTGTATCCTTCACCCTCTTCTCTTTCATCCAATTCTCGTTTATCGTATCCTTGTTCATCCTATGCTCTTTCACCCAATTCTTGTTCACCGTATCCTCGTTCAACGTATCCTCATTCAACCTATCCTCATTCACCCAATTCTCGTTCATCCAATTCTCGGTCATCGTACCCTCGCTCATCCTATTCTCGTTCATCGTATTCCTCGGTATGTGATAGATGTACACGTCCTTCATTAACATATTTGGCATGAAGAACTTCCACGGATGCATCGGTTTATCGAGCGGGAAGTCGAGCGGTTTGTCATCCAGCGTCAGCTTGCCGAAGATTGGCAACTCTACGCTTCTGACCTTGCTGCCGTCGAGCGTGCTCAGGTAGAAGAACATTTTGAATCGCATCCCCTCAGGTTTGCCCTTGGGCAGAACTAGGCGCTCGGGTAGAGTAAAGAACTTGTCGCCGTAGGTGAACGGTGCGCTGCCACTCACAGCCCTCTCCAACTGCTTGTAGAACGTATCGCTGGACACCAAGTCGGGCATGGTGAAGACCGAGTCCGAGCTGTGACGCTCGATGGTGTTCGTGCCTGGTTTCACTGAAAGAACGAGCGTTAAGCGTAAAAAAAGATGGAACGAAGAAGAAGAAGAAATCGTTAAATTGTACCAAGACTTACGCGTCACTTCAAAGTGATCCATTTCGAAGAAGTATTTGTAGGTCTCGCGAAGATGTGACAGTTCTTTTCCCCTGATGTCGTCGAAAGCAGGCCCGAGGAAGATCTTGAGCACGGCTTTGGTATCTTTGTCACTGTTGATGTTGAAGCGATAGGTGAACGGCTTGTGATTGAGGCAGTAACGGCGAGCCTTGACGCGTAATTTCATTCCCTCCTGGAGGCTCTCCACGGAAAGAGCATTGTTGATGACCGTATCGCAATTGTCAAAGTAAGTCACCAGCTTGTCAATATTGACGGATTCGATCTTGACGCCTGGGAAGATCAACTCCTCCTGGGTATGGTGCGGCATATTTTTCTTGTATCTACGAAAAAGAGAGAGATAACTTCCTAGCAACATTTATATAACTGTTACATAACATGTAACAGTTATATTGCCGATTGGGAAATTATAACTAACAGTTATATAACTGTTATCTGCGAAAAAGAGAGAGATAACTTCCCGGCAAACACCAAGTAACATTTATATAACTATTACATAACAGTTATATAACTGTTACATAACATGGGAAGTTATAACTAACAGTTATATAACTGTTATTTAGCGTTTGCTGGGTTAATTAAGAAACCTTTATATGATTTCAGGGAAATGAAGAAAAAACCACGCGTACGAACCTGAAGAAGTACGTCATAATCCTCTTGGCTAGCCGATAGAATCCTGGATCTCTCAGGGTTGTGCTGTAGCATTGGAGAGCACTCGGGACTACCTTGTTCTTATTTTTGTAGTCAATGTTGAAGCCGAGGATGTCGCGGGCCAGAGCATCGTACATTCCATAGAAGCGTCGGTTGCACGAATCCACGTTGCCTTCGATCAGGTTCGCGAGGACGCCCAAACCCTCGGGAGTGTTGATGTTGACTTGCTTACCGTCCTTGTCATGGACATAACCGAGATCGGTGGCGTCCATGATGCGCTTCTCCAGAACGTCGATTTCCTGTTTGCGACAAATTTACGAATAAAGGAAAGAAATAAAATAATCGTAGCGCAGAAATAACGAACAAGTGACAACACCTTCAGATATTTGTATTTATAAAATGGTACGTTAGTGTAGCGAGAGCGTTGTGGGATAACCATTCCATTGTTGTACGTCAGGATCGAATGGAAGGCCGGATAGAAGGGTTTGTTCCAGTCAAAGTCCTCGATATCGCCCAAGTCGTTGGAGATGCGTTCCAAATAGTAACGATTCAGCAGCTGTTTGTGCTTGAAATAATAAAATTGACCTCGGAATTGTGCCGGGACATCGAAATTCTTCATGTTGAGCCAGAAGGGCATCACTTGGCGGACGTAATAGTAGTAGGCGTTCAGTCCAACGTCCTCCATAAAATAGTCCAACTTGTAATCGTCGAGATAGGGTCTGACCAGGTTTCCAGAGTAGTTGGCGCGGATCACGAAGCTGTCGCTGTTATCCACATTGGTGAGCCTAACTCCTGTTTGCATCAAGAAGACACTTGTACACTAGTTTCATTAATTTAATGTTAATTAACGCTTTTATAGGATCGTGATATGACTTACCGTATATCATCTTGATATCATGAGCTTTCTGGATTACATTGTTATCGAAGAACAGATTGGGATAGATTTCATAGGGAGCAGGCAACCTTATGTGCTTGCAGTCAGGACGATAGAAGACAGCGGTGGTGAAGGCGGATGTAAAGATGCCATCGTTGAGGTTGAGACGCGCCCAGCACGCGGTCTTGTAGAAAGTCTGGAAGTCTTTAGCGCTGAACAAAAGCTTGAAGAGTATCTTCACCTCCTCGCGGTGTTCCTCGTAATATGGCGAGTAGATGGCATCACGACTAAGCACGCCGCTTTTGTGCAGGTGCAGGAAATCCTGGACGATCAACTGGAAGAAATGGTAAGAGATTAATGAACAACACGCAAGTATATAAAAATTCGAAGAAGAAAGGACATCATGAGATTGAGATCCTTCAGTCTTTTGTCAGTTATATAACTGTTATAGGGGTTTGCTGGATAGTTTGGATACCTTCTTCCAGCTTACCCATACAAACATTGCGATGTCGCTGCAATATTGCTGCAATGTAACAACAATGGCCTATGGGTATCCAGCAAACACCAAATGACAGTTATAACTGTTAATTGTAATTTCCCATAACTGTTACATAACATGTAACATGTAACAATTATATTGTTGAGTAGGAAATTATAACTAACAGTTATCCCACATAGCATGCACATCCAAAAGATGTCCAGAAGGTATCCAGAAGATATCTTTGGGCGATTAGACATATTCAGGATGTCCTGTTAATGTCTTTTGGACATAGGATGCTATATATATGATGGGATATAAATGTTACTTAGTGTTTGCTGGGTCCAGAAGATATCCAGAAGATACTTTTGGGCGATTAGACATATTCAAGATGTCCTGTTAATGTCTTTTGAATATAGAATGCTATATATATATGATGGGATATAAATGTTACTTGGTGTTTGCTGGGTCCAGAAGATATCCAGAAGATACCTTTGGGCGATTAGACATATTCAGGATGTCCTGTTAATGTCTTTTGGACATAGAATGCTATATATATGATGGGATATAAATGTTACTTGATGTTTGCTGGATAGATACCTTGTCATTGTACAAGTCGATGTTGCTCTCTATGTTGTAGTCGCGGCCAATCTTATGGAACTCCATATCGGTCAGGGTGTTTTGCTTAACGAAGAGCAGCAGCTCGTAGAGCTTCTTCTGCTTGTGGAGGAAGTCCAGGTCGGCGGTTTTGCTGGTGATGTGCAACCCCTTCGACGTGCATAGCGCCATGAGCGCTAACAACAAGAGCTCCTTCAGCATCGTGCTCGATCTTCGATGTCTTCACGGACTGCAAGTCTCGGCTACCTTCGCGAGTCGACAGAGGAGAATTATAGCTGATAATTGGATTGTTGCCGGCTTTTATACCGGTAACACAGTATTTTTTCGCCATAATCAGTTGACCCGAAGTCGCGACCTGTCCAGACCTGCCAAAGTTTTGTCTGTTTTCTCGCTCTTTATCTTTGTGTATCACGTTCTGATCAGACAGATCAGACTTTTGCTTGCAACAGTAATCAGAGAATTGGACAGTACGCTACAAAATCAATGAGGAAATCAAATCATCTCTCGCTCTTGACGCGATAGTAAGAGATCATTGAAAATTTTTGTCGTGACGTTTAGCAATTTAATTAAAATGATCCATAATGTTGATTAACATCATCGTCACAGAAGAGAACAACATCTTGCAAAATGAGAAATGGCATCCACAGATACTTTAATTCAAATTTTATTTCAATTTTTGAAGCTGAATATTTTATATAAAAAAAAATAATTTATGTACTTTTTCCATTTAATATTTTAATATGTATTGAATCGAATGAAATTCTGTTTGATCAAAGTCTATTTATCAAATGGAGATTAAGCATTTATCATATTACGCAATAATTGATTTTTACAGAATTTCAATCAAAAGGTGATTCAAGAGGAAAAATTTTTCTAGACGCGTGAAATTCTTCTTCTTAAATATCCAATCATTTTAGATGCCTATCGCAATAAAGTTTATAATTTTGCGATTAAATAATGCATACACAATTATACACGATGACTACATCGCCCCTCATGTAATCATATAAAAATTATATCAATCAAAAATATACAACAAAAATCATTTCAACTTCATGCCATATTTGCTTATCTCAATATTTTTCGTGACTTTGTTTTGCTTTATAGGCGTCTAATATGATAACGGTAGATTAGGACGATACCTATTTTCTTGGGTGAAATTCCTACAACAACATGATTATGTTAATAATAAAAGAAACGAAATCGCTCTCTCGACCTCACAATAGTAATGGTCTTTATCATTCAGATATAATAAAGCACATTTCAGGCTCATCCTTTTTCTTCTTACACATTCTCTCGCAAATCTTTATTTTTCTTGATAATATGATCGATAATTCTTGATAATATTTATTTTTTCTTGATAATATGATCGATAATTCTTTTATAGCTCTTAAAAATCTATAATTTTATAAATTATGCTTTAGAAATGCTAATACATAATTTTATTCTTTATGCAATTTAAAGCAAACTTTATTATTAGAATTTTTAATTCAGGATTAATTTCGATAATATAAAATTTTATTATTCATTTAAATTACGTTAATCTTAATTTAAGATTAAATAAAAAATTAAATTAATCAGTTACATTAATTTAAAGATTACATTTAATTTAAAGATTAATTTTAATCTAAAATGTAATATATATTATGTAATGCACATATATATATATATATATAAATAATATATAATATTAGATAGAATAATCATTTTAATTAAAAAAAAGTGTTAATTATTTGTTTAAGAAATAGTAATATCAATTATTAAGAAATTATAAGAAATATAATAATAATAATAATAAGAATATATAATAATTATAAGAAATATAATTATATTATAAGAAATGCTAATATATAATTTTATTCTTTATGCAATTTAAAGCAAACTTTATTAGCATTTTTAATTCAGGATTAATTTCGATAATATAAAATTTTTTTACTCATTCAAATTACGTTAATCTTAATTTAAGATTAAATGAAAAATTAAATTAATCAGTTACATTAATTTAAAGATTACATTTAATTTAAAGATTAATTTTAATCTAAAATGTAATATATATTATGTAATGTACATGTATATAAATAATATATAATATTAGATAGAATAATCATTTTAATTAAAAAAAGTGTTAATTATTTGTTTAAGAAATAGTAATATCAATTATTAATAAATTATTAGTTAACGGATAAAGGAAATTGCTCTTTTCTTCAATGAATCTAAAAAATCATATAATACATCTTATTCTTTTTAAGTTGTATATTGCTAATTAATCTAATCCAGATTACAAAAATTAGAAATATTAGAAATTTTCGGTAAAAAATGGTTTTAATGCGAGGTACAAATCTAAAAATATCTGAGAGAATAATTATTTACTATATTTCTCTGTCTAATATTTAATATTTATATTTTATTATTTATATTAATATTATATTATATTTATAATTATTTATATAATTATAATTATTTATATAATTATAATTATAATTATTTATATAATTATATTAATATTTATATTATATTAAATTATATTTATATTATTAATATTTATATTATTTGTATAATAATCGCAAAAATACAACAAATCGTACATATAATTCGTACATCAATAATTGTGCACAATTTTTTTTAAAGAACGATATTAGGTAAATATAATGTAGGAAATAACAAACATGAAAAGGATGAAAAAGTCTAATAATCTCGTAGTTAAACAGATCTAAAAGTAAAAGTAAAAGTTTAGAATTTGATAAATATAAATCCACAAACACGAATTGCATAAGAATGTCAACAAGTTTGAATATTATTGACTTCTTTACAAGAAGCTAAATTCTACTAGCAGTTGGAAAAGCAATCAAACAGATCTGTAAAAATTTCGAATTTCTGCTAAATATAAAATCCACAAACATGTGATTTCCATAAAAATATCAACAATCTTGAATATTTACTTCTTCATAAGAAGCTAAATTCTATTACCGTTTGGAAAAGTACTTAATTATAAAATGGTGTTCAACTATTCTGCAATAAATCATCGATAAACAAGACACTGAGAGAGGGTATTTATTTCTTACAAGTCGGAATCTTTGAGCATGTGTTCAACAAATTCATTATAAACATATATTCTCAATACACATACTTGACACGCGACATTTTATATCGCTCGACCGGCCGGTCTTCCAAGTTCATCAAGTTTATCGTGCCTTCTTGTCGAAATTTCGATAATTATATGTCGGCTGATTTAAAGTCTCCGTAAATAACAGAATTTTGCATGATAATACACAAGTAATCTCCACACAGTTCGAATAAAACGTAAACGAGATTAGGTGAGCGATATATATTTTTCTACTACATTTTTCGTACTTGTATCACTAAAACGATGACGATATTAAATGAAAAAAAAATAATATAATATAAAATACACCCCAATCAGCAAATGTTTTTAAAAAGGTTTTTAAAAATGTTTGAAAAATGTTTTTAAAAACATTTTTAAAAACATTTTTCAAACATTTTTAAGATAATGGGTTAAGTTCCCTTTTATTCATTAAAAAAATATTTATTTTAACATTTGAAAGTTTTTTTAATATTTGATAAATATTTATTTGAAAACGTTTGAATATATATTTTTAATGTTTAAAAAACGTATATTTATTATTAAATAAATATATTTCTATTTTATATTAATTATATTAATTATGCCAAATATAATTTATGAAAATATTTATTTAACAATTATTCAACATTAATTTAATATTTATTTATATTTGGCATAATTAATATAAAATAGAAATTAAATAAATATTACATAAATATTTTTTAAAATCATTATTGAAAACAAAAAAATAATGTTAATGTAAATGTAAAAATATATTAAATAAATATTAAATCAATATTATATTATTATTTTCTCTAAATTGCTATTTTAAACGAACGTTTTATAAAAAATAAATATTTAACAAACATTAAATAAATATATTTGCAATAAATTGATACAAATGTGCAATGAATAAATAATAAATTAATAATAAATATTAAAAATATATTTTAAAAATATTGTCTGCTGGTTGGGACAATGATACACTCCTCTCCAAGATTTTATCTCCAAAAAAATTTTTTAATAAAAGTATATTTTAATATCTCTCATCTGATTTTGAATTCTGGACACCTGGTAAAAAATTTTTAAATATTCCATGCGTTTCTGTGAGCATTAAAATAGCAAAATTTTAACTCTATTTAAAAAAAAAAATAATAGCAAATAATCATAATTTTACAAAATATACAAATTTTTTTACATATTTATCGTACTGTGAAAAACGCTATTGATGTGGATTCGATTTGTGATCACAAATATTATCGAAAGTTATCTGAAAGTTATATAAAACAGAAGAAACATTACGCATGTAAATATGTTTTAAAAAAAGAAATCGATACTTTGATACAAATAATACGACTTATACAAGAACTCACGTATTATAAATCCTAAATTTTATTTATAAAAAATATTTTGATTCTCTGACATTATTTTTATATTCATATATCTTTATTAATAAACCGATAGATATTTTATAATAAAATCATTACACTTGATAATACTAATTATTTATTAATTATACAAGCATGAAATAATATACTCGTATTTTATTCATCGTGGAAAATTGGGTATACAATGATGATCGTTATAAAATTATTAAAGTATGTTTTATATGTAATTTGGCTTCTTTCTTAGATCCATTTCGCATAACAGTAAAAATAAACGTTTCTACAAGAAAAGAGTATATTTTATACAGCATTATACAGTATTACATTACACAGTATTACAGTCGTTCTCATCAAGGATGACAGACAAAGCTGTTACTGAAAAGAATTATTGTAATATAAAAGGACGATACTCTGTTTATTTTTTTTTCTTTCATTATTAAAGTTTATATATAACGTTGTTAATAACAACTGCTCCAACAAGTAAAAATTTTTAACAGAATAATATTACCAAGAGAAATCATTTCTGGCCAATATACCACTCTTGGAACAAAATTGTTATCATTTTATTAATTTTATATCTCCTTCCTCTCAAAAAAATATATTGGAGATCTTTTTTAATGATTCTTGTATTATAATTTAATTTCTCGACAAAAAACACAATTATGATATTTTTTAGGTTTGTTTTAAATAAATTATAATATATATTAGTGACAAAAATCAATTTATAATTTTATACATGTCCATATAATATAAAAATACTTATAAAGAATTAAAGGACATACATATACAAAAAAAAATATATATCAGTTATATGCACCATATAAGATTATAAATGAATTTCTGTCTTGAATATTGTAGGAAATTGCAAATCGTTGGAAGTGGGTTTGCGGCCTTCAATGAATTAATGATTAAGTAAGTTATTCTGTCAATTAATCAACTTGATTGAATATTCAACTATGCATAGAATCATTGTCATCGTCCACGTCATCGATTTCGGATTTAATGCTTTTGATATCTTCTTCATCTTGCTCATCTTGAACATCCTGATCCGACATTTCTTCCCAATTATCGTCGGATTCACTGCTCAAATCAATATCGTCTTTGTCAGCACCTTCATCCGACGAATCTGCATATATACATTACATTTTCAATGTAATAATGTTATTTAAATCCCAAAATTTTTTTGAATTATCAATAAACCAACCTGGATCTTGATAAACGAGCAAGCTCTCCTCCATGATGTCCTTATTATGTTCCTCATTAGCTTGGGATATCTGTCCCGTTATTAGGGAAACTCTACCTCTTAATCTTTGCACAGCCGTCAAAAGCATTAATTTTGCATCGATAAAACTTAGAATAGGACTGAACGCTTCCGCGATGTCTGGTCGCGACATCAAGTGCGCCGCATGAGTTGTTATCAAAGCTTGCAACCACATCACCGCAATTTTACTCCTAAAATATAGACGTTTCAATTTAGAAACAAAGTGAAATTGGCAGTGTTTGCTGATATCTTATCTAGATAATTATCTAGATAAAATTATCTATTTAGATATAATTATCTAGATAAAATTATCTAACTAGCTAGTTAAAGATAAAGATGATTCATTTCTTTATCTACATAATTATCTAGATAATTTTATCTAGATAATTATCTAGATAAGATACTAGCAAACACTGGAAATTGGATACAAATTTTACATGATCTTACGAAAAACAAAGATTTTGGAGAATTTATAGAGAAAAAAAATAGAAGATAACACAATATAATTACGCATATGTTTTGCCTTGCAACATAACGGTCAATTCCTTAAGCAACGGCGCTATTGCTTGCACTGGCAATTTCGCGATGGTATTACGAATTACAGTTTCGTTCTTCGTGAACAGCACCGTTGCCAAAATGGTTTTGTCCTTGCTGTTCAATGCTTGCATTAATAATTGTGTATTGGCTCCTTTCGACGGTACCCTTCCTGATGTGTTCCCGTCTGTATCCAAACTAAGATTCTCTAATCTGTCTTTCAAGAGTAATTGAGAACCTGAACTGGTCCTATTTCTTTTCAATGTCGTGACTCCTACTCCTGTAACAAAAATATTTCTGTATCTTTCTCTTATCTTTATAATATTCGCTATCTTTTATGCTTGTTCATTGATTGACATATTGTAATTAACTGTTTACTGTTATAATAAACTGCAGAGAAGGGGGGAAAAATAGAAAATATAATTATATACCAAGCAGTGTTTGCTGGTATCTAGATAAAATTATCTACATAATCATCTAGATAAAGAAATGAATCATCTTTAACTAGATGAAGAAATATAAAGTATCTTTATCTTTATCTTTATCTTAGATGAAAAATATATGTCATCTTATTTAAAAATTGTCTAAGATGACGTTTTCATTATGCAAAAAAGTTTTCCAGGCAAGCTTCTAAAAATCTATTTAAAATATCTAAAATATATTTTTTATATTATTATTATCAATATATTATAAACATATTATAAATATATTATAAATATAATATATTATAAATATAAATATATTATAAATATATTAATAAATATATATTTATCATATCATTTATATGTCTTTTTGCTATTATTTCTTTACAATATTAAATATTCTTTAGGAAAAGAGAAAGAATATGTGTTTATGATTTTAATATCCCATTTATAATCTGCGTCACATTTTTTACAAATATTTATAGTCTTTTAAAATAAACAAAAATATCTAGATAATTATGTAGATTATCGCAATAATTATCTCATCTTTCATCTAGATTAAGTAAAAGCAAAATCATCTTTATCTTATCTAAGATACAGATTTTTATCTTTATCTTTATCTAGATTATCTTTATCTAATTTTGAGATTATCTAGATTTTATCTAGATTATCTTTATCTAATTTTGAAATTATCTACAACAAACACTGATGCCAAGTTACCTGGCGCAAGATATTCAACGTCTTCTTCTATCGAGGTAGGTTTTACTTTAGAAACTGTCTCTTCTTTTCTTTCTTTCGATTTTTTCGTGTCCAATTTTTCCGACCTAACTAAACATTGTATTTTGTCCGAAAAGTCGGGCGTAACTTTCTCGAACGTCAAGTTCAAGTAACTGCCATACATCAACAATACTTTTTCATCCTCGGTTAAATGGCCTGCTAAAATAGGAATCTGTTGAACAGTCTCCTTCTGATTGACGTCTGCTGCGACCGCAATGTTTAGAGATGGTTTCAATGGTTTCGTGTGACCATTTGGTTGATACTTGAACAATTGCGCTTGACCCGATCGAGTAGTACCCAATATAACAACTTGTTGCGATTCTTCCACGACAATTGTCGAAATGGATGTAGCTTCGTCTTGCAAGGATAATGTTGCCATCGACGTTTTATCATTTTTATTCTAAACAAAGTCAAAAAGCAATTTAATTGTAAAATTTGCATATTTTATAATATTCAAAATTAAAATCTTCAATTAAATCCGAGATAAAAATTTTCTTTGTAATATAATATCAAGAAAGATTTAAGTTTTTATTTAATTATTTTTACTTTACTCTTGCAGTGAAATTTATATTTTTGTATAAGTTAAAATTCTGAGCTCTGTTTAAAATGATATAAAAATTAATCTCTTGTTATTTATGCATTCCAACAATTTAATTTCAAAAACTTTTACTACATTGTTACTCTTGTAGGAATTTTTCTCCTTAAAATCAGGGTTAGCAAAAAACTTGTTTTTTTTTTATTTTAAACAAAAAACATTATTTTTTTGTTTAAAACAATGTTTTTTGTTTTATTTGTGTTTTTAAGTAAAGTAAAAAAAACATGTTTTAAACAAAAAAAAGCATGTTTTAAACAAACAAAAAATACTTAATAGCTTTGATCTGTGTAAATATTTAAATTTTTCGCTAGCGTTAAACTGTAAATAACGTTGACAAAATTGACAACACAAAATTATTAAAAATATGAATAATAAAATAAAAATGATAAGATGGGTATTATTTTAGCAGAATATTTATTTTTAAAAAAAGTTTTAGTTAATAATATTTAATATATAATACTTTGATTCCTTTCCTATTCTTCTTTAAGTAATCTCATGCTTAACTCTCAACATAAATTATAAATAAAAGAAAAATAAAAAACCCCAATTCTTCTTTTTAAAAGATTTACTTTTTTTTAGAACTACTGACCTGCTATGAGTTATGTACTATTAATTTAAAATGCTAAAATGTAAAATGTAAAGTCAGTCAATATCTTCTAAGTAATCTTTATTGTATTGATTGTTATTTAATATCCAAAAATAAATATTCTGCTAAAATAATACCCATCTTATCATTTTTATTTTATTATTTATATTTTTATATCTATATGTTACATAAATATAGATAAAAAACTAAAAACACTAAAACAAAAACTTTTTTGCAACATACACATCTATAAGTTTTTGTTTGTTTTTGATTTTTTTACAATTTTTTTTTCCAAATAATCATATATTTTATTTGTGATATTTTAAACAGTGGTTCTAAACAGTAGTTTAAAACAGTTTAAAACAGTGGACACTGTTTTAATCAAACAATTTTAAACACATTGTTTAAAGTTTTAATCAAACATTGTTTAAAACATGCCAATCCTGCTTAAAATTAAATCAAAAGGACCCATAACATTTTATACAGTGGTTCCAAATCACCATATATGTCTTGGGAAGTGAAATTGAATGTAATATACCTTGTCTAACGACCATACAGAGAGATAACCGTCCGCGCGAGCACCGCTGATCAAGTAACTGGTCGAGTCGTCTACTTTTATCGTATGAAGAAAGATGACCTGATTGGCATGTCCGGTAAACGTGCGAATTAACTGTCTCGTCGTCAAACTCCACCACTTGATTATCCTCTCGGCGGACAACAAAGACTTGCCATTAGCTGGGATTGCCAGAGCTGTGACTTTTGCCTTGCCCGATTTCCATTTACACTTGATTCCGTTCTCTTGTAGATTCCATTCGACAATGTGACAATCGTCGGCGGCAGTGATCAGTCCGCTGCACGTTGACCAGGCCATCGCCGTAACTGTGGACGAATGACCGTTCTCCAATACAACGTTGACATGAGCGGTCGTTACATCGTACAACATGACCTTCCCACTAGCCGAACCCATCGCCACCACAGGCTTGTGCTCGACATCCTCCGAAATTGATTTTTTTCTGCGTCTTTTCCTCGACGTGGGCTTGAAAGAGACATGGAAGATATATATTACATACTTGATAGAAGTATACAGGGTGAGTCATTTTAATGTCCCACCCCAAATATTTCTTTTCCTACGGCTTTGACAAGAAAATGTTTCAGACAAAAGTTGTATGGTTTCAAGGGGGCCATAAGATGGTACCATTGGTTTGACTTTGAAGAGTCATTTGAAGGTCACGTGAAGGTCATTTCAATTTTTTTAAATGGAATACCCTATATATTTTTGCACATTCTTCTAGCTCATGTCGAGAGCTTTACAAAACACTATAATTAAGTTAGTTTTCATTAAGTACTTTCTGAGTTATGAGGCTTGAAGTCATTTCTTAATTTTACATAAACCGTAAAATATTCATTTTTCGATTATCCTACCTTAATACTTTTATACAAAATAATGAGAGAAATCAATTAGTGTAAAAAAAACACATAATTGTTTCGAAGAAAAAATATGAAATTGTTAATTGCAAATTACATATTTTTTTTACAATATTTTACTAGATATTTTACGGTTTATGTAAAATTAAGAAATGACTTAGTTTAGTTAGACGTAGTTTAATCATAAAAGTTTAATCATAAAAGTGACTCCATCATTTTTCAGCACTTTTTCCAGATTTCAAGTAAATTATAGATTCTGAATTGTTAGAAAGTCTGGCATTTACTTGCAAATTTATCATCATTCAAGTCAATTTCTTATTTCTTTGATGTTCTAAATTTTTTATCAAAGCACGCATGGATTGATTGAAATAAATAAATCTAAAAGTGCTATGTCTAATGAGTATACTTGGGAGAGACAAATCAATCTAGCCAAGTTCCAATAATATCCTGTTGATCTATTCTGTCCTGAAACCAAGTATAAAAATTTAACTGGCTGATATTTCTCTAAAAAGTTATTTAAAGATTATCTTTCTTTCCAAGTTATAAGTAAATAAAATAATTACTATTTTATAAGATTCAAAATTCACCTTAATCCAAATTACACCTGACTGTCTTGCTTGGTCTCATGTGACAAAATTTATGAAGAGTATGTTATTAGAACTTATTGAACTCTTTTGCTCCCAGTCATATTCATTAGACATGATGCCTTCAGACAATTGTAATTAATGCGATACTTTGTCTAAAATTTAGAAATATCAAAGAAGTGTGAAAATGAATTCATCACAGGGGAAAAGACTAGACTTTCTCTCAATCTGGAATCTTATCTAAAAAATAAAGAAAAATTAGAGATTACTGAAAAATTAGAGATTACTTTATAATTTTTATTAAACTGTACATGTGTGTGTGTGTGTGTGTGTGTGTGTGTATTGGTCTCATGAGACAAAATTTATCAAGAGCATATCATTAGAACTTGGCTGAAGTCTTTTACTCCCAATTCACTAGACATAATGCCTTCAAATAATTATTTATTTCCATCAATACGGCATACTTTGTCTGATGGAAAATTTCAAAATTTTGATAGAAATATTAAAGAAACAAGAAAAATGAATTTATCACAGGGACAAAGATTAAGCTTTCTATCAATCTTGCCTGAAAAATAGAAAAAAATTGAAAAATTATGTAGATTATTTTTAATTAAATTGTACATGTCTAATAAATAAGAAAAAATGTTGAAAAATTATGGTTATGATTATTTTTAATTAAATTATACATGTATAATATAAATAGATATTAAGAATAACACTGAAAATAGTAAAAAATGTATTTCATAAAAAATAGTGGTAAACTTATTTATCCATTTAATATTTCCAAAGTATTTTTTTCCCCTTTCTATCGAAATTTAAAAATCTTATTATCACGAGATCAACGAGAAACTCGCTAAAAATCGCAAGAAAAAATTCATCACAGGGATAAAGATTAAACTTTCTATCAATCTAGAATCTTGCCTGAAAAATAGAAAAAAATATCGAAAAATTATGAAATTATTTTTAATTAAATTATACATGTATAATAAATAGATATTAAAAATAACACACTGAAAATAGTAAAAAATTAATTTCATAAAAAATAAACTTATGCAAAACTTATTTATACATTTGATATTTCCAAAGTATTTTTTTCCCCATTCTATCGAAATTTAAAAATCTTATTATCACGAGATCAACGAGAAACTCGCTAGAAATCGCAAGAAAAAATGAATTCATCACAGGGACAAAGATTAAGCTTTCAATCAATCTAGAATCTTGCTTGAAAAATAGGAAAAAATGTTGAAAAATTATGGAGATTATTTTTAACATATAATAAATAGAAAAAAATATCGAAAAATTATGAAATTATTTTTAATTAAATTATACATGTATAATAAATAGATATTAAAAATAACACACTGAAAATAGTAAAAAATTAATTTCATAAAAAATAAACTTATGCAAAACTTATTTATACATTTAATATTTCCAAAGTATTTTTTTCCCCATTCTATCGAAATTAAAAAAATCTTATTATCACGAGATCAACGAGAAACTCGCTAGAGATCTCGAGATACTCGAGCGCGCGTTTTCAACCTAACCTCAACGAGGTAATAGCCTGTGAAGATAAAAAAAAAGAGAAAAAAAGACGACACGAAAGCATTAATAGGGATCGGGGGACGATTGTGAGGTTGAGAGAAAAAATAAAAATTTTTCGACAAACAAGACGTAAACAGAGCGAACGAGGGGAGCCGCGTTTCGTTTAAGAAGCACATGGCGTGTCTCACCGATGCGTTGCTCGCCGATTGCTGGCTCACGAGGACCCATCCTATGACGCTGCACGGCGAGGATAGGTGCTGATTAGGGATGTACTCGTGCCTCAACCGGCCGCTCGCGGTCTCCCAGATCCTCAATTTACCATCGTTGCCGCAATAAGCGTAATATTGACCGTCCGGAGAGAAGGCGGAACAACAGGCCGTGCTCGCCATCTTGCCTCGATAAAGTGTATTGAGATTGGTGTGTGCGTTTGTCAGCCAGCACGAGTTCTACTCATGGTGGTTTCCATTCGACAGAGACGTCATTTCTCATACAGCACATTGGGTACTTTCCATTTAGCGACACAAGTCGACACAAGTGTCATTCTATCTTTGTTTATTGTATTAATTGAAAAAAGATAGAATGACGCTTGTGTCGCTAAATGGAAAGCACCCATTAAGGTCATTCTACAATAGAGTCGTAAGAAATTGACCAATCCCAGTTGAAGTTCAGGAGAATAATCAACTGTGATTGGTCAATTTCTTACGACTTACGACTTTACGACTCTATTGTAGAATGACCTTTAAGGTGCAATTTCATTGACGCTAAAAATTAGCGTCAACCATTGGTTGAACAAGGAAGCAACTACTTACTTCTTTTTAGCGTCCCATGAAAAGGTACCTTAACATGTCGTTTACAATGGCAGTAGGATTAATGGCTCAAAGCAGTAACTTAAGGAATTGACCAATCACAGTCAGCATCAAAAGAATATTCGACTGTGCTTGGTCAATTTCTTGAGTTACAGCTTTAATTCATTATCCTACTGCCATTGTAGATGACGTGTTAAGTTTTAAGAAATTGATCAATCACAGTCGAGTATTCTCTTCATACTTGACTGTGATTGGTCAATCTCTTAAGGCTTGAGGCTTAAATTCCCCATTGTAAATCCGGCCTTGTTGTAATGTTCCATAAAGGTGCAATTTCATTGATGCAATATTATTGTTCTAACATTAGAACAATATTAATAATATTGCTGCAATGTTGCTGAAATGTTACAACAATATTAGTAATATTGCTGCAATGTTGCTGAAATGTTACAATATTAGTAATATTGCTGCAATGTTGCTGAAATGTTACAACAATATTAATAATATTGCTGCGATGTTGCTGAAATGTTACAACAATATTAGTAATATTGCTGCAATGTTGCTGAAATGTTACAATATTAGTAATATTGCTGCAATGTTGCTGAAATGTTACAACAATATTAATAATATTGCTGCGATGTTGCTGAAATATTACAACAATATTAGTAATATTGCTGCCATGTTGCTGAAATGTTACAACAATATTAGTAATATTGCTGCAATATTGCTGAAATGTTACAACAATATTAGTAATATTGCTGCGATGTTGCTAAACTGTTACAACAATATTAATAATGTTCCTGCGATGTTGCTGCAATGTTACAACAATATTAATAATATTGCTGCAATGTTGCTGAAATGTTACAGCAATATTCTGTGCCCTAATACAGCACAGAATATTCTAAGAAAAAATATGTAATTTGCAATTAACAATTCCATATTTTTTCTTAAAAACAACTATATGTTTTCTTTACATCAATTGATTTTTCTCATTATTTTCTATATAAAAGTATTAAAGTAAGATAATCGAAAAATGAATATTTTACAAGATATTTTATGGTTTAGGAAAATTAAGAAATAATTTCAAATCTCATAACTCGAAAAGTACTAAATGAAACAATACTTTATTATAGTGTTTTGAAAAACTCTCGAGGCTACAAGAATAAGCTACAAGAATATATGCAATGAAAAATAGGAAGTTCCACTTAAAAAAATGCATTTCCGGTCTGAATCACCTATTTCCAGGCGGAACCAAAAGTTGAAAATATCACCATTCGATAGAGCGCACCCGATTTATAAAGAAAATGTTTTTACTTTTTTTAAATAACCACTTCTCTATTTTTTAAATGAGTGGCTACTGAATGGATGATCTGAAACACCCTGTACATATATTTATTAATTAATTTATTTATTATATAGTATATCTATATATTAATAATTTAAATATTATATATGATAATTTCCATATAAATACATACATGCATGAAATACATTAAAATAAAATTATATTCACGTTCATGAAAATGCGGCGAAGGATAAAATTTCTCCAGAGAGGGAAAATAACTCTATTGGCCCTCCGATTGGACCAATCCGCGTCGAACAAGTACCATACATCGTGCAACGTGCAACACGCAATTTAGCGTCGATGTTTCGAAACTTTCGGATTTGTCGAATCAATCTTCACGGATCGCGAAAGTTTCATTCCCTCCTCCCCCCTCCCCCCTCGGTACAGCCAGCTGTTCGCGCGCGCGCGCGCGCATCTTGTCCATCGTGTGTGCTCGTTCGGCCGAGATATCGCGGCAGGTTGATTAATTGACGTTACGATGGCGTTCGTCCGCTCCTCGCGCCTTTAATCGTCCGATGAAACGAGAGAAACGATGCTCGTGACGTGTGATCGAGTCGCACGCCGCGGTCAAGAGTGCTGAGAGTACGGCCCTCCCTCGCGACTTATTTAACATTTTTGCCCCGTCACCCTGTCGTGCGACACAATACAAGACTGTGACTGCTCGGTTCCCGACGACGGACAAGATGGACAGCAACAAGGACGAGGCCGAGCGATGCACGGAACTCGCCGAGCGATTTATGCGGGAGAGAAAATACGAGGAGGCCGAGAAGTTTATCCGCAAGGCCCAGAGGCTTTATCCGACGAAGAAGGCCGAGGGTACGTGCGACTTCCAGGAGGACGATTAAGCAATTAAATTCGCCCGACGATGATCTTTTTGTGTTGCTTGCTCTCAGCAATATTGCTGCAATGTAATAAAAATATTGCTGCAATGTAATAACGATATTGTTGTAATGTAATAGAAATATTGCTGCAATGTAATAAAAATATTGCTGCGATATTGCTGCAATGTAATAAAAATATTGCTGCAATGTAATAAAAATTTGCTGCGATATTACTGCAATGTAATAAAAATATTGCTGCGATATTGCTGCAATGTAATAAAAATATTGCTGCGATATTGCTGCAATGTAATAACAATATTGCTGCAATATAATAAAAATATTGCTGCGATATTGCTGCAATGTAATAAAAATATTGCTGCGATATTGCTGCAATGTAATAAAAATATTGCTGCGATATGCGCAATGTAATAAAAGCCATATTGCTGCAATGTAGTAAAAATATTGCTGCGATATTGCTGCAATGTAATAAAAATATTGCTGCGATATTGCTGCAATATAATAAAAATATTGCTGCGATATTGCTGCAATGTAATAAAAATATTGCTGTGATATTGCTGCAATGTAATAACAATATTGCTGCAATGTAACAACAATATTGCTGCAATGTAACAACAATATTGCTGCAATGTAACAACAATATTGCTGCAATGTAACAATAATATTGCAACAATGATCTGTGCTACGAGGGGATAGTTGTTGATTTTATGTAGTTCTTGATTTATTTCACGCACACAATTTTTACTTTTAATTTTCCTTGTCTTGGGAGAGCAGTTTTTGTAAATTTTTTTTGGCGGAAAGTGATGAAACAACCCATACAGCACAGAACATTGCAGCAATGTTACAATATTGCTACAATATCGCAGCAATATTACAATGTTGCTGCAATATTGTAATATTGCTGCAATATTACAATGTTGCTGCAATATTGTAATATTGCTGCGACATTGTAATATTGCTGCAATGTTCTGTGCTGTATGGGAAGTGTCACGAAGGAGTAATCGACACGATTATGCATTTATAGAACTGTTGGCGGAAGTGGCGATACTCTCGAAGCAAAACCAGAAACCAGAAGCTGCCGAACCTACTGTTAGGAAACGCCAGAGCGCGACTAAAGACGGAACACATTCCCAGACTAATTCGGATTACACGAAAGAACAGTTGGATCACGTGAAAAGGTAGATACTTCAATGATGAGATTGTTTCAACATCTCAAACGGATTGCGATATTAACAACATATTCGTTTATGATTGCTTCATATTTCGTTTACTTAATTATTATTCATTCTCTGTTCAATGAAACATACTTTTATTTACGAGGATACTGATTTCAGGATAAAAAAATGCAAGGATTATTACGAGATTTTAGGAGTCAGCAAAGACGCTACAGACAGTGATATTAAAAAAGCTTACAAGAAATTAGCTCTTCAACTGCATCCTGACAAAAATAAAGCACCAGGAGCGGCTGAAGCTTTTAAAGGTAAGATATACTTGATATAATTAGCGATAGACAATTATTTATAGCAAATATAAAATAAGAAGTCTTACTTTTTTTACAGCCATTGGTAATGCGGTCGCTATTCTCATCGATCCGGAGAAGCGAAAGCAATATGACTTGTATGGTCCTGAAGAAGAACGAATGCAAAGTGCCCAACATCGTCAAGGTCATACACATTATAACTATACTCGCGGATTTGAAGGTACCAACAAGATATTAATTAAATTCAGATTAAATATCACTCTCTGTCTTTGTTTTTACCTTTGTCCTTTTATTTGTGTTACATTCTAATATTTATAATCATTATAATCATCATAATATTTATAATCATTATATTATTAGAAAGAAATGACAAAAAATAGAAAATATAAAAGAATTTTAATCAAGTCCTCTGAGAAAGGTGCTGGGCGGGGGGAAGGGGGAAGGTAAACATCACTGGTGGACGCGGGGAGGGGGTTGGTGCATCCGATAAGCGAGGGGAAGTGATAATGTGAGAATGAGGAATTTTTTTTTCCCAAATAAAAATACTGCAATTTATTCAAAAGTTTGTATGTATTTTTTTACAAGTGTGTTTATGTGTGTTAATAATAATATGTAAAATATGATACAAAATAACAATAACGCAAAAATATAAAATTAAAAAATACAATAATAACAGGATAATAAAAGATTGCATGAAAGATTAAAAATATAAAAGAAATAAAAAACAATATAAAAATATATGAAATGATAATAAAAATATATAATGGATCGGAGTGTGTCGCTGAACTGAAACAAAAACAACATTGCATCAGCAAATTTGTTTTTAACATCTATAAAATATTTAAAAAAAAGATTACATTAGACTAAGTCTGTAGAACTGCATTCATCCTCCTTCCTTCTCGTCCTCACTTCACTCCTCTCATCTCTTAGTAGATCTCCAACCGGAAGAGACGCCGCAGATCAAAGATGTCCTCAAATATTCACTCATAAACTTTCTCGAGGGGACAAGTCAATGGGTGGATGTTGAACATCTTTGACCTTCTGCGGCTCTTCAGGTTGGAGCCCTAGAAAGGGATAATTGAGGGGAACGAATGGGACGAGGAGGAAGAGCGAAAGAAGGATAAATGGAGTTTTATGGCTTCAGAAGGCTGATGTAGATATTTTTTAAATTATAGATATTAAAATAAATTTATTAATGCAATGTTGTTTTTGTTTCAGTTGCACCCTGGACCAAATATACGTTATATATTTTTGTTAAAATTATATATTATTTCATTTATTTTGCATACTTAATCTGTTACGCTCATTTCTTATTCGCTTCTCTTATCATTGAATTTTTATTAAATTCTTAAAGTTTATATTTTTATGTTGTTAAATTTGTAAATTTTATATTTTTATGTTATTACCTTGTATCATATTTTATATATTGTTATATTAACACATACATTCCTAAAAAGTGCACATATATTTTTGAATAAATTGTAATATTTTTATTTGAAAAAAAAAAAATTATTTAGAAACCTCTCTTATCCTTCCCTTACCAGATGCATCGTGATTCCCCCGACTTCCCCTCAGAGGATCTAGATTAAAACTCTCCTACATCATCTATTATCTATCTATTTATCTGAACTCTCCTACATCATCTAAAATATCTGTATATCTTTAGCTGATATCACAGCTGAGGAACTCTTTAATATGTTCTTTGGCGTTGGCTTTCCGCAACAAGAATTTTATATGCGTCGAACAGGTGGGAGATGGACGAGGCAGCAAGAGGCGCAAGCGCAACATGCTCACTCTCAGGTAAGGTAGAACAGAAATTTTATTTCGCTGGAGCAATTTTTTCGTTTATTTACAACGCATAACATTTTACAGCAAGCAAATGGATATACTACATTTCTTCAAATGTTACCAGTTTTATTACTAATATTGTTAACTATGATGAGTAGTTTCTTCATATCTGATCCAGTATATAGTCTGCATTCAAATTCGTAAGAATAATTAATAGCAATTTCATCTTAATGGGAAATTGTGTAATAAAATACATATGACCCTCTTCTCGCTTGCAGGAAATATTCTGTGGCCAGAACAACTCAAATTCAACATGTCCCATATTATGTTAAAGAAAACTTTCATAGTGAATATCAAGGCAGTTTACGTAGGCTAGAAAATTCAATCGAAGAAGAATACTTCAATAATTTAAGACAAGCCTGTGCAAGAGAGAAAAATTACAGTATGTATAGAGAATTCCTTTCTTGTTTTTCTTCTCAACAGGGTGTCTTATTTTAGGGAACCCGCTCAAATATTTCAGAAACAATGCGTTAAATCGAAAAATGTTTCAAACAAAAGTTGTGTGGTTTCAAGGGGGCCATAAGATGGTGACAATGATTTGATCTTGGAAAATCATTTGAAAGTCATGCGAAGCTCGCCTTCAATTTTTTAAATAGAACTCCCTATTTTTTATTACTTATTCTTGTAGCTTATCTCGAGAGTTTTCCAAAACACTATAATTAAGTTAGTTTTTATTAAGTACTTTTCGAGTTATAAAGCTTGAAAGCTCATTTCTTAATTTTACATAATCGTAAAATACTTGTAAAATATTCATTTTTCGATTATCTTACCTTAATACTTTTATGTACAAAATAATGAGAGGAATCAATTGATGTAAAGAAAACATACAGTTGTTTTTAAGAAAAATATGGAATTGTTAATTGCAAATTTCATATTTTTTCTTAAAAACAACTGTATGTTTTCTTTACACCAATTGATTCCTCTCATTATTTTGTACATAAAAGTATTAAGATAAAATAATCGAAAAATGAATATTTTACAAGATATTTTACGGTTTATGTAAAATTAAGAAATTATTTCAAGCCTTATAACTCGAAAAGTACTTAATGGAAAAACATTTAATTATAGTGTTTTGGAAAGCTCTCAATGTCAGCTGCAAGAATATCAAATAAAAAATGGGGGTTTCCATTTAAGATTTTAAAGTTGACCTTCACATGACCTTCAAGTGCTTTTCCAAGGTCAAATCATTGTCACCATCTTATAGCCCCCTTGAAGCCACACAACTTTTATTTGAAACATTTTTCGATTTAATGCAGTGTTTCTGAGATATTTGAATGGGTCCTTTAAAATGGGATATCTTGTATATCCAACATATTTTTTAAATATCTTTACAATAATTATAATTTTCTCTTCCTTTTTTTTTTGGAAGATTTTTGACAATCTTTAAATTTTGTCCTTTTTCAGAGGAAGCCATGATGTGGAAAGCCCGTAATTTCGGAGATCATGATTTATATATGAAAGCTAAAAATCTCGAAATGCCTTCGTGTAAGAAAATACAAGAAAGTGCAAGATAAATCCTGATAAAAGATATGAATTAAATAGAAGATCTATTGTGTAGATAAATGTATATTATATTTATACGTATATAATTGTTTTTGGGTGTGATGAAAATTTGGCATATAAAATGCAGTTACATATATCATATTTCTATACACCCGAAGGGTAAATCATACTTCAAAGTCCACATAGAGAACATACATTTGGACTACTTTTTAGCTATGTTTATTCTATGCATAAATTATAAACTGCATGATGAATGACTGAGTGTTCAAATTGAATAAGGTTTTATTCTTCAGTTGGACTCGCGCGAGTAAAAATAAAAAAAAATTTCGTTCATACTTCATATAATCCATTTAAACAAATGCGTGTGTGTGTACATATACATACATACATACATATATATGTGGAATTTATAAGCCTGTTTTTATAAAGATTATTTAAAAGTTATATAGAAAAAATAATATAATATAATACTCTTTCAACTTTTCATACAAACTGATGATGCAGTGAAATATCTTTAGGAGATGTAACAGTCGTCCTGAATACTCAGTTATTTATAATGAGCAATTAAGATGAAAGCCTAGTACTCTTGTTGTACAATCACAGATAATTTAGATGAATATGTCATGTATATGTAATGTCACAAATTTGCGAATCCACAATTTATTTCATGATAATGTGTAATGTGATAAATTTTATTATCTTTTCCTATTGTAATTGAAAAAATATAAATGCATCCAATATCAGTTATTTATATTTGCACTCGGAATGTTATAACTCATTGGCCTATATGATATTTGCATTTTTGGCAATTTTTCAAGATAAATTTATGATTACAAAAGTGCAATTTAAAAGAGAAGCAGGAAAATTCATTAGAAATATGCATATTTTAAACTCTCAGTCAATTTATTTTTTGCAAGCCTTTTAATCTCTGTATTAAATCATATCTCTATGTTAAGTTGTTGAATTTATAAACACACACATATAACTTTAAATAATATTTTAAATATAATCTTCAAGCGACACATTATGTCAAATTGCAATCATTTTTTTTACTTTTAAATTATATTTGTCTCGACATTTCTTTTATCAATTTTATAATTGTAAAAAACATAATATACTTTAACATAATATTCAAAATTTAAATTAAATTTATCATTTTCATTCTAATCCTCCATTTACAATATTTTTTGGCACTGTAATTTTGATGTAACTTTAATTCTATGCTAGTCGAAAATTAATCGCTTAGCGAGTAAGATTCTATTAACAAAAAAATTTTTTTTACAAGAGAGAACCGGACTCTGTCCTCCCTTTATTTCGGGAAAATTTGAAAAAAATTGTGCTTGAAAGAAAATGAAGAGTTAACATAAAAGCTTAAAAATTTTTACTATATATTTATAAATTCTTGTATGTGTTTTTAGAATTGATAAAAGAATTTTTCAATATTTATGTAAAAGTTTATTCAAGTTTGTACTTGTAAATAAACTTTTCTCTACTTTATTTTGATTATTAATTAGATGTCGATAGTAATTTTTAATTAAATTTTAATTAAATTTTTTAAATAGTATCTGAAATTGCAATAAAGAAATTTGTTTTAATGATAAAACGATAAAAATGAAAAATATTTCATATTCTTATACATTAATAAAAGATTAAATGAGTTTTAAAAATATATTAGTGATTTCAAATATAAATGGTATTGAATCTCTGTGTCGAGATATAATACTAGCGTGCGTTTTAGTATATACTGGTATAATTACAAGTCATACAACTTGTTATATAAATTTAATTATAATTTATCAGCAGTTTGTAGTGTAAACATATGATTATATAAATTATCTAAGTTTAAAAAATTTGGTTTTTCTGTTTTAGTTAGTAAAATATAATTTAGTAATTCTATATACAGGGTGGACCAAAAGTCTGGATACAATCGAATATCTCGTATAGAATGCATTTTAGAACAAAATGCTTTAGACAAAAGTTGTAAGGATTAAAAAGATGTATTTAACTGTAATGTCCATTTGACATTGAGTGGTGTCGCCAAGGTCAGGACAAGATGGACTTGAATTTTTTAAATGGAACCTCCTATTTTTCATTGCATGTTCTTGTAGCTTACCTCGAGAGCTTCCAAAACACTATAATAAAATATTTTCCCTCGAGCACTTTTGAGTTATATGGCTTGAAGTATTTCTTAATTTTATATAAACCGTAAAATATTTTGTAAAATATTCATTTTTCGATTATCTTACCTAAATGCTTTTATGTACAAAATAATGAGAAGAATCGATTGGTGTAAAGAAAACGCATAGTTATTTCGAAGAAAAATATGTAATTTGCAATTAACAATTAAATATTTTTTCTTAAAAGTAACTATGTTTTTTTACATCAGTGATTCTTCTCATATTTATACAAAAATATTTAGGTAAAATAATTGAAAAATGGATATTTTACGGTTTATGTAAAATTAAGGAATGATTTCAAGCCTTATAATTCACAAAGTACTTGAGGGAAAATAATATTATAGTGTTTTGGAAAGCTCTCGGGAAAGCTACAAGAATATGCAATAAAAAATAGGAGGTTCCATTTAAAAAATTCAAGTTGACCTTGTCCTGACTTTGGCAACGCCACTCAATGTCAAATGGATATTACAGTTAAATACATCTTTTTAATCCTTACAACTTTTGTCTAAAATGCATTCTATACAAGATATTCGACTGTATCCAGACTTTTAGTCCACCCTGTATATAGGTATATATACATTATATATTTTGATTTTTTCTTTCATTTCTCACAAGTGAAAAAAAATTATTTGTTTTGATGAACGTAAAAAATGAGAAAAAGTCTGTTATAATCAAAACAAAACAAAAGGAACTAAAATTTCTTTCTCCTGATTGATCAAATTTCAATTTTTATTTTTAAATTTAAATTTTAAAATTTGTTCTTTTTAGCTAAATTGACGACTATACATATTTCTTTCCAATGTGAAATAAAAAAAAATAAATTCTGAATTGCAACTAGTTCAGCTTTAAAAAAAAAAAAAAATTTTTTAGTCTTCAATCTGATGCACATGAAACTTAAGGCCTTAAGGCTTGTACGCATGTAACGACAGTCACAACATTTATGAGTGGTGCACAATCTATCTCTAGCAATTGATAGAACGTGATCACAGGGATACTTCACTGGTGGCAATTATAACCTGAAATCTACCCTGATTTTGTTATTATTTATATGCGACCAAGATTATATTTGATATCTCAAAATAAGACGAGGTAAGTATTAAGATGGCACTTGTAATTTGACGATAATAATTTCTGCGAATTTTTTGACAAATTATTTTTTCGATAAATTATCATTAAATTAAATAATCACAATTGCAGATGTAACATGATATCTTCCTGAAGCCTCGCCAAATTAATTAACACGTAAGGCCTCCTTGTCCAGTGACGGCTGATTGTCTCTCGTCGCTGACTCTCTCTGCTTTGCACTTGAAATATGTCGGGGAAAGGAAAGCAGAGCTCTAAGAAGGCTGTCGTCAAGGTACGAGAGTCTGGCAAGACTGCGCAGTCCTCTCTGGTGAATAACGACGCGAATTCCGAGACGTCGGAGCCAACAACGTCCCAGGCAATTTTTAAGACGGTCGACAATAGTCGACACCTGCCAAGATACACCAACATTCTAAAGCGTTCGGCGGAGGAGGGCGTGGGCATGGAAGACCTGGACACGTTGCAGCTGGAACTGGAGATGCTCCTGTCGGCGGTCGTCGTGCGACACCGTACTCTTCAGGACGAGATCGCCAGCTTGTCGTCGGCGGAGGAGCGCAGAGACAGGAGGTCGAAAAGCGGGAAGAGCGTGCCTCTGCTTAAGAAAATGCGCGAGGAGAAATTCAAGCCGAAGGAGGTGAACGCCAAGAGCCAACCGCCTCTGTACACGAAGCTCTACACCCAGAGAGCGGTGAGAAGTTCAGCCAGTCAGGTGGCATCGAACGTACATGAGATTGGGAGGATAGAGGGATCCAAGTCTGATGCCCCGAAGCTGCTTCTGCCGAAAAATGACACCCCCAATAAGTTCTGGGCATCGGTGGATCCTTATTGTACCGATATCATGCCCGAGGATATCAAATTGCTGGAGGAACTGATCGCTACGCACAGCGACATAAGCGACTTTAAGAAGATCCCACCTCTGGGTCGTCATTATAGCTTAATTTGGGCGCACAATGATCTGTTGCAGGAAGAGGACGCGGCGAATCCGAACAGGGAGAAGAGGAAGAATCGCACGGACATGTCCCACTTGATGTCCAAAGGCGATAAGAAGACCAACGGCATCGCTGGGCCGCTCACCCAGCGATTGGTCTCTGCGCTTCTGGAGGAGAAGGTGTACGTCGGGAATAATAATACGGAGAACAAATTATTCCGGGACGGGGACTCGCCGGTTTTGAGGGACCTGACCATTCAGAATTCCATCAACTTGGAATTACGAATGCACAAGGAACTGGTGGAGCAGGGGATCCTGGAGCCTGATGCGCAGAAAAAGAATCAGGAGGACGATGAGATTCTCGCGGAGATTAAGAGATGTCAACAGGAACTTTCCGCGTTGTCCAATCACAACGTTGTGCAGTTGAAGAGATTGTTCAATCTGGCCCAGGAGGAGAGCAAGAGGCAGGCGTTGAAACGGAAAATTAGCAACGCGGACAACGAGGTGGTGGAACATTATAAGAAATTGACCAAGGCCAAGCAGAATAAGGAAAGCTTGACGAGGAAGGAACAGGAGAAGGCGTGGGCGTGTCTAAGGGAACGGGAGAGTTTGTTAGAACAATTAAATGCTGCTAAATAATTTAGGATCTATAGGTTTTACGCAGCAAGTCGGAATAAAATATAGGAATATTTCTCAAACGTATACATTCTTATAGTCACACATAATACAGATTTAAAGTCTTCAGTCTGTCAAGAGATATTCAAGAAATATGTAGGATTATGATAATAGTTTGTATCAGAAAGTGTACATTGCTCATTCTTTATGTTAAAAAATGCATGGATTTAATATGGAGAAATTATATATTGTGAAAATTAAATTGCACACATAAATTTAGAATTCTCGCTAATGTTACACGTACCAAAATTTAACATATATATATATATATCATAACATACAGAGTGTCCCATTTTAAGGATCCACTCAAATATCTCAGAAACACTGCGTTAAATCGAAAAATGTTTGAAATAAAAGGTGTGTGGTTTCAAGAGGGCCATAAGATGGTGATAATGATTTGACCCTGGAAAATCATTTGAAGGTCATGTGAAGGTCATCTTTAAAATCTTAAATGGAAACTCCCATTTTTTATTTGGTATTCTTGTAACTGACTTCGAGAGCTTTCCAAAACACTATAATTAAATGTTTTTCCATTAAGTACTTTTCGAGTTATAAGGCTTGAAATAATTTCTTAATTTTACATAAATCGTAAAATATCTTGTAAAATTTCATTTTTCGATTATGTTACTTTAATGTACAAAATAATGAGAGAAATCAATTGGTGTAAAGAAAACACATAGTTGTTTCGAAGAAAAAGTATGTAATTTGCAATTAACAATTAAATATTTTTTCTTAAAAGTAACTATGTGTTTTCTTTACACCAATTGATTCTTCTCATTATTTTATACATAAAAGTATTTAGGTAAAATAATTGAAAAATGGATATTTTACGGTTTATGTAAAATTAAGGAATGATTTCAAGCCTTATAACTCACAAAATACTGAGGGAAAAAAATTTATTATAGTGTTTGAAACTCGAGATAAGCTATAAGAGTAAGTAATAAAAAAATAGGGTGTTCCATTTAAGAAATTGAAGGTAACCTTCACGCGACCTTCAAACATCTTTTTAAGGTAAAATCAATGATACCATCTTATAGCCCCCTTGAAGCCACATAACTTTCGTTTGAAACATTTTTCGATTTAACGCAGTGTTTCTGAGATATTTGAGTGTGAATCCTTTAAAATGGGACACCCTGTATATATTTTCTCAAAACACACAACATTGTGAGATTAATTGATAGATCCTAAAGCAGAGACAAGTCTGAATAATATGAATGACACACATAAGATCTTTTTTTTTTTGTTAAAAAAGTATTTATAAATTCATTACTTTATAGAAGCTAAATTGTCAACAAGAGAGAAAGAGATAAAAAAAAGCTTGATTACATGTATAATACTCGCAGTTTCCTCTTTTATTTAAAAATAATTTTTCATGATACTAATTTTTATTGATATTCCACGTCATCTTCTTTTAGTATAGTTGGAGATTTTTAGCATAGTTTTGTATAATATAGATTTTATAATATTTAAATAAAATATAAATATATATTTACATATGTACATATACTTCAAATTTATGCCTATACGTATGTGTGTGTGTGTGTGTGCGTGTCAAACGAGGCTAAAATTAAGAAATGTAAAATTATGAAATTTAAAATTAAGAATTATGAAAATTATAAATTAAGAAAATTTAAAATTATGAAAATTATAAATTAAGAAAATTTAAAATTATGAAAATTATAAATTATGAAATTTAAAATTAAGAAAATTAGTAAATTATGAAGATCAGAGTGAATAATATAATAACTTTCGCTTTAAATATATATGAGAATAAATAAATTTAATAAATAGACGTCTATTTTGAACAGTCAAAATACAAGTCTAATTATATGTATTCTAAACACATTCGAGCAAAATCTAAATGTGTGTGTGAGGATTGATGTAAGAAGTAAATATAACATCTATTTTTACATCAACGACTTTAATCCGACATGTTAGTTTTGTTATATTTGTAATGATTTTTCAAATGTTTAATGATGTTTTTATCACTGTAAGTGATATTATATTTCATGCATATATACAGTTTAGATTAAATACATTTAAATACAGTTTATTTATTTATTACAGTTATTTTTGTTATACAATCACAATTTCGTAAACCCATTGTAAAAGACTCGACTGCAGTCATATAATTGAGTATATATGTCAACAAACTTGTGAAGTATAATACTAGCATCTTCAAACTCTTGCAAAGCTGTACATATCTATGGGTCTTGATTAATAAAGCAAAAAAAATTAAGAATTTCATTTATTTTCAGATCTCTCAAGCGCATATAACACGCACATTGCTTATACGTACCATCGAATAACTCTTGTTGCTTAGAATATGGCTTGCTAAAATTTAATTATATAATAAAATTTAATTATATAATTAAGTATATGTATCTTAATTAAAAATAAATTACTCCTTAATACATGATATATATATATTATGGCTAAAATGAGGCATACTGTTTTATAGCTATACTCTCTTTCTTTTTTATAATTATCACTTTTGTGAACACACAGAACTGCTATCATGAAAGTATTTCGAGACAAAATTTTATATTTCAAGAATATTTTGATACTCAAGGGTGATATATTATTATGTATTATGCAAAAAATTATATATTAATTACGTATATTATATATTAATATATTAATATTTAATTATATTAATATTAATATATTATTATATATTATGCAAAAAATTATATATTAATTATGAATATTATATATTAATATATTAATATTTAATTATATTAATATTAATATATTATTATGTATTATGCAAAAAATTATATATTAATTATGTATATTATATATTAATATATTAATATTTAATTATATTAATATTAATATATTATTATGTATTATGCAACAAATTAAATATTAATTATGTATATTATATATTAATATTAAATATTATTTTGTAATATGCAAAATATTATATATTAATTATTATGTATATTAATATATTAATAATAATATTTAATTATATTAATATTAATATATTATTATTCTTTTATTAATATTAATATATTATTATTCTGCAAACAAATTATATTTTTATACAAAATTTAAATAATCGTGTGTACATGAGAACAGATTGAATTTATTTTTCGGAATTACAAAACGTCTTCGAATCCAGAGAGGCGGCAGAAGAGGAGAGTTGTGCAAACAAATACTTGTAAAAATCCATTTCACGACAAAGATGTTTATTCGGTATCACTGTACAGTTTTTTTGTTTGTTTTATCGTCAAGAGTTACCTTAACAACGTGCGTACGCGACGGCACAACAATGATGAACCCTTTTAAGGTGACAAGAGAGAATTTTTTTTTTTTCTCGAAGAGTGTACTCTAGCTCGCGTAGAATATTATAACGGAGTGTGAATACCTAGGTGCGTATGCGGATGAGGCTGTCGCTTATTTTTTTCTTTTCATTTAACTTTCAATAATGTCTTATTCGTTTTCTTTCCGTTTACACTGAATTTTTCCATTACTTTTTATAACAATGTGAGTTTATACGCTACATGAGACAGTAGGCCATGAAATGATTACAAACAAGCTTGGAGACTTGGAAGGGGGCCGAGACGATCCGCGGACGATGACACGGAATTACATGTGTTTAACAGCTCTTAATTAATGACTCTTGTTCATTGCCGCGCCGTCGCGACCCCACCGAATCACGAAGATCTGAGCTTCTCTAATGATTTCATGGCATCCCGCGCACCAGAGACAGCCGCCGCCTTTCCCCATCGAGCCAGACGACGCTGCCTTGGCAGTGACGCACTAAAACTATATCAGCAATTTCTTATGCGGATATCGATGATGGCTTAGAAGGCGAATAGGAGCAGGAAAGCCATCATAAGACAGAAGAGACCCATAGCCTCGGACAGGGCGAAGCCCAGGATGGCGTACGAGAATAGTTGCTGCTTCAGGGAAGGATTCCTGGCGTAACCGATGATCAGCGAGCCGAACACGGACCCAATGCCAGCACCTGGAATGGAAATTCGTCTACTATTACGGAATACATATCGAGTCAAAGGATTTTATTGCTGAGCAATTGTGTTGTAATCATGTTAAATTGATTTTTATATAATTATGAAAATTTAATTATGTTCAAATTATGAATGTATTATTAATAGAGAGCATGTTTGTGTGCATGCGTTGGATGTAGTGAATGTAATTACTTGAAAATTCAAATTGTACGTGTAATCATCACATGAAATAATATAAAAATTGCAGAGATTTTTATATAAAATCAATTCAAATTGTGCCAAATCGTGTGAAATTGATTTTTATATAATCAATTTCTATAATTATTCATATTTATATAATTATATAATTATTTATATAATTTATATAATTCAATTTATATAATTAAATAATTTTATATAATAATTGTATTGAAATCATGTTAAATTGATTTTTATATAATCAATTCAAAATATGAATATATTATTAATAGAGAGCATGTTTATGTGCATATGTTGGATGTAGTGAATGTAATTACTTGAAAATTCAAATTACACATGTAATCATCACATGATAAAAATTGCAGATTTTTATATAAAATCAATTCAAATTGTGCCAAATCGTGTGAAATTGATTTTTAGATAATCAATTTCTATAATTATTCATATTTATATAATTATATTATTATTTTTATAATTTATATAATTCAATTTATATAATTATATAATTTTATATAATAATTGTGTTGAAATCATGTCAAATTGATTTTTATATAATCAATTCAAAATATGAATGTATTATTAATAGAGAGCATGTTTATGTGCATGCGTTGGATGTAATGAATGAAATTACTTGAAAATTCAAATTACACGTGTAATCATCACATGATAAAAATTGCAGAGAGATTTTGATATAAAATCAATTCAAATTGTGTCAAATCGTGTGAAATTGATTTTTATATAATCAATTTCTATAATTATTCATATTTATATAATTATATTATTATTTTTATAATTTATATAATTATTTATATAATTTATACAATTCAATTTATATAATTAAATAATTTTATATAATAATTGTATTGAAATCATGTTAAATTGATTTTTATATAATCAATTCAAAATATGAATGTATTATTAGTAGAGAGCATGTTTATGCGTGTGTTGGATGTAGTGAATGTAATTACTTGAAAATTCAAATTACACGTGTAATCATCACATGAAATAATATAAAAATTGCAGAGAGATTTTTATATAAAATCAATTCAAATTGTGTCAAATCATGTAAAATTGATTTTTATATAATCAATTTCTATAATTATTCATATTTATATAATTATATTATTATTTTTATAATTTATATAATTATTTATATAATTTATACAATTCAATTTATATAAAATTGTAGAGAGATTTTTATATAAAATCAATTCAAATTATGTCAAATCATGTGTTTACTGAGGTTTATGATACACACACTATACATATATACGATGCTTTATGTAACAATCTATGCACATAAACTTAAAGAGACTTTAAAATCATGTGAATTGAATAATTGACATTTTTCTGTAGATCATGCACAAATATGATAGGTGAAAAAAATCCAACGACTTCACTTCCATGAGGATCTGGTCCAGGAATGAGGATCTGGTCCAAGGAGAGAGTCGGGTTCAAAAGGCATATAGGATGAGGAACGCTATCATCAGGCAAAAGAGGCCCATTGCTTCGGCTAGCGCGAATCCAAGGATGGCATAATTAAAGACTTGCTGTTTCAGGGAGGGATTACGTGCATAGCCAATTATTAAGGATCCAAAAACCAGACCAATACCAACCCCTACAACATGTGGAATAACATTTCTTTAAAGACAACAAACTTAAACAAGAAATTAAAATAAACACATGCTATTAATTTACATTAATTCTACAATTTTTTTATCAATTAAACAATTATATTTTATTATTCATACATATTCATATATAAAAAAAAGTTAATAGAGTGGGTTAATATCGTGTTAATGTATCTTTTCTGAAGGAAAATAAGTATAAAATAAATTGAGAAAATTAAAAAAAAAGATATATAAAATTGCAAGTTTTCAATTATTTGGAAGGTATTGAAAATTATAAGAACATTTATAGGAAAGATATGAATGTGATATTAATAGAGAGCATGTTGGATGTGCATGTATTGGATGTAATTACTTGAAAATTCAAATTACACGTGTAATCATCACATAAAAATTGCAGAGAGATTGTATATAAAATCAATTCAAATTGTGTTAAATCATGTGAAATTGATTTTTATATAATCAATTTCTATGATTATTTATATTTATATAATTATATTATTATTTTTATAATTTATATAATTATTTATATAATTCAATTTATATAATTATATAATTCCATATAATAATTGTATTGAAAACCATGTTAAATTAATTTTTGTATAATTAATTCAAAATATGAATGTATTATTAATAGAGAGCATATTTATGCGCATGCGTTGGATGTAGTAAATGTAATTACTTGAAAATTCAAATTACACATGTAATCATCACATGATAAAAATTGCAGATTTTTATATAAAATCAATTCAAATTGTGTCAAATCGTGTGAAATTGATTTTTATATAATCAATTTCTATAATTATTCATATTTATATAATTATATTATTATTTTTATAATTTATATAATTACTTATATAATTTATATAATTCAATTTATATAATTATATAATTTTACATAATAATTGTATTGAAATCATGTCAAATTGATTTTTATATAATCAATTCAAAATATGAATGTGTTATTAATAGAGAGCATGTTTATGTACATTAGATATAGTGAATGTTTATGTGCGTTGGATGTAATTACTTGAAAATTCAAATTACATATGTAATCATCACATGATAAAAATTGCAGAGAGAATTTTATATAAAATCAATTCAAATTGTCAAATCATGTCAAATTGATTTTTATATAATCAATTTCTATAATTATTCATATTTATATTATTATTTTTATAATTTATATAATTATTTTTATAATTTATATAATTATTTATATAATTTATATAATTCAATTTATATAATTATATAATTTTACATAATACTTGTGTTGAAATCATGTCAAATTGATTTTTATATAATCAATTCAAAATATGAATATATTATTAATAGAAAGCATGTTTATGTGCATGCATTGGATGTAGTGAATATAATTACTTAAAAATTCAAATTACACACTTTTATATAAAATCAATTCAAATTGTGTCAAATCATATCGAATGATTTTTATATAATCAATTTCTATAATTATACATATTTATATAATTAAATTATTATTTTCATAATTTATATAATTATTTATATAATTTATACAATTCAATTTATATAATTATATAATTTTACATAATAATTGTATTGAAATCATGTCAAATTGATTTTTATATAATCAATTCAAAATATGAATGTGTTATTAATAGAGAGCATGTTTATGTACATTAGATATAGTGAATGTTTATGTGCGTTGGATGTAATTACTTGAAAATTCAAATTACATATGTAATCATCACATGATAAAAATTGCAGAGAGAATTTTATATAAAATCAATTCAAATTGTCAAATCATGTCAAATTGATTTTTATATAATCAATTTCTACAATTATTCATATTTATATTATTATTTTTATAATTTATATAATTATTTTTATAATTTATATAATTATTTATATAATTTATATAATTCAATTTATATAATTATATAATTTTACATAATAATTGTGTTGAAATCATGTCAAATTGATTTTTATATAATCAATTCAAAATGTGAATATATTATTAATAGAAAGCATGTTTATGTGCATGCATTGGATGTAGTGAATGTAATTACTTAAAAATTCAAATTACACACTTTTATATAAAATCAATTCAAATTGTCAAATCATATCGAATGATTTTTATATAATCAATTTCTATAATTATACATATTTATATAATTAAATTATTATTATTATTATAATTATTATTTTCATAATTTATATAATTATTTATATAATTTATACAATTCAATTTATATAATTATATAATTTTATAATAATATATAATTTTATAATTGATGATTTTTATATAATCAATTCACATTATTTATTAAATATGTCTCATGTGTATTATTATTTTACACATTTTATTATTTTATAACGCTATCAATCATGCTATTGTGCAAAATTATGCTCACTGACAATTGATATAATTATATACTCTTGCAGATACATACCAGATCCTGCTACACCCACAGTGGCAGCACCGGCACCAATAAACTTCGCAGCGGAATCGATGTCACGACTGACTGTCGAAGTTTGGAAGCTACGCACGATTGGTGACTGTACCAAAATATCACACAAGTTAGACATAAAGATAAAATAGATGTAATACTTTGTCTTGTAATTTTGATACAAAGTTTCAGGGATACAACAAATTTTGCTTCACAATCACCCTCTCTGTCGAGTCAACTAAAAGTCGATTCCAGAGAACTACGACTTGAATATTTAATAATAAGTTCCCCTAATCTCTGCAATATATATAATAATCAAAGCAACACTATCGTTAACAAAAATTTGTTATAAAAAATACAAAAATTAAAAAAAAAGGACATCTGTCAAAACTCATGACTTGGAAGTTATCGAGTCTTGAAAGAAAATTGATAAGAAGCGATGCCACCTAATTAAAGCACTCGAGTCTTCATTTCCATACAATTATTCCCCTAATCTCTGCAATATACATAATAATCAAAGCAACACTATCGTTAACAAAAATTTGTTATAAAAAATACAAAAAATAAAAAAAAAGGACATCTGTCAAAACTCATGACTTGGAAGTTATCGAGTCTTGAAAGAAAATTGATAAGAAGCGATGCCACCTAATTAAAGCACTCGAGTCTTCATTTCCATACAATTATTTCGCGAAGCTGACGCCAAAGACGCGACTGATGGCGACCTATATTTCTTTCCCTCGACACGAGGACCCAAAAATCGCCTTGATTCGTTCCCGAGACACTCCGGAGAGGCCACGAGACGCTTATATAACCTTGATCTCGAAAGTTATGCAATATACCAAGGGCGAGGGGAGAGCGACAGGCCAACACACCGGTCCACTCACCAAACTGACGGGTGTCTGGGCTTGATTCTGCTGTAAGTACTGGCTGTGGCTGATGACGGCACTGCTCAGCGGCCGCAGATAGGTTCTGGTGCCGGAGACCAGCTGCAACGAGACCAGAAAACGTGCTCGTTTCACGAGAGGTGCGACATTATGTAATATTACACACACATATAACATCATATATGTTGATACTGGTGTATGAAGGGTGGGAAAGGGGATGGATTTCCCTTCGTTACATTATTCTTATGAATCCAAGAGTTGTACGATTTATCCATTTCACCCTATACGTCATCACCCTTTTGCCGCAACAACTTTTTTCCACGAGATACACGTCGAGATTAGCGACACGTTGCAACTACTCACGCTGGACTTGGCGACAGGCGCGATGAATCGGCTGCAGGCGTACATGATGAGGTCTCTTTCGCTAAGTTTTGCTTGCCGTGAGTGGACTCGAGGACTTCTGGGCAGAACCTGGCGGGGAAAAAATCCGAAAATACGCTCGGTTAGACTCCTCCTCGCGAGAGGCCACCACCTCCACCCACCACCCTCGCGACCTTCGCCGAGGAGCTGGGAAATTACGTAACGCGTCTTCGTGTCTAGTCGTCCCCGAGGGGGAGACGGGTCGCCCTGCCTTCGAGGAAGCTTCCCCGAAGGCAGGGGGACCCGCTCCAGGTCCTCCTGGATCGACTCCCGGGGGAAGGTCGCGGTTCTGGACGATCCCGAGGACGAGGAACGGACCGGCGAGGTGGAAAATGGCCGCGATCCCTCCTTCCAGGGCCCCCTTGCGCCGAGGGATCGATCGGCGAGTGAATAAAAAGGCGAGCGCCCGGACTTCCCGGGGCGATCCTCGCGTTCCTGGCGTCCCCCTCGGCCTCGGGCTCGTCCTTTTTCCCCTCGTCGGGTTCCTACTCACTCGGCGAGCAGCGGAGATCACTTACCAGGGAGCAGTGTCGCAGAGAGACGGACCTTGGAATGTTAGGTAGATAGATCTTCGTTTGAGTCGTCGGCGGAGATGGACCTATCTGGTGGCACCGACTTCCGTGCGATGACCCATTCGCGGAGGTCGAGTCGGGGGAGGGGTTTATCGACCAACCGAATGAGCCCGAGAGCGGCTGACGTCAGCGCCGGCGCGTTGACAGCCGAACAGCTGATCAGTGGACGCACTCTGACGTTTCTCCCGGATGGACGAGCGGCTTCGTTTGGGATTCTGAACATTGTCGGGGGTTTTGATTAACGTTGGGATTCGAGTTTGGCGGGTCCGAAGGGATCTGGGAGGGCGCGAGGGGATTTTTTAGAGGGTGTCTTTAGTCTCGCGTTTGACTCGGTTTTCTTTGTCGCCACGTGCGATACGAGGGCGATTCGATTTTGTCCAATTTCGAGCGTAATTCGGTCACGTGGAATGTGACGTTGGCTAGGAAAAATCAATGAGACTAGTCTGAAATTTACTGTTATTTATATATTTTATTATATAGTTATATATATATTTATAATTTATTGTTGAGCTCCTCTATTTTGTTATTTATAATTTACTGTCGATCTCCTCTATGTTATTTATATATTTATAATTTACTTATAATTTACCGATCTCCTCTATTAATCAGCAAAACTCGTCAAGTACTGTTTCGAGTGTCAAATCAATCTCTTTAAAATTTTTTCAGATTGATATTTGCTGATAAAAATAAAAAAATCGAAAATAATAATATAATAATAATATAATAATAATATAATATAAACAACGTTATATTATAGGCTATTAAAAAAAGCTTATATATTGTTAAATATTTTTAAATTTTAATATAAAAGAAAAAGTTTGAAATTTTATAAATTTATTATATTAGTTTTATAAAATTTTATAAATTTATTATATTAGTTTTATAAATTTTATAAATTTATTATATTAGTTTTTTAGTTTTATAAATTTTATAAATTTATTATATTAGTTTTTTATAAATTTATTATATTAGTTTCTTATTGTAATCCATTGTAAAATTTACTGTTATTTATATATTTAAAATTTACTGTCGATCTCCTCTATTAATCAGTAAAATTCGTCAAGTATTGTTCCGATCGAGTGTCAAATCAATCTCTCTAAAATTTATTCAGGTTGATATTTGCTGATAAAAATATAAAAAATCGTTCACAATCATGTAAATAAATATATAATAAGATAATAACATGATAATAATATAATATAATATAAACAACGTTATAGGCTATTAAAAAAGCTTATATATTGTTAAATATTTTTAAATTTTAATATAAAAGAAAAAGTTTGAAATTTTATAAATTTATTATATTAGTTTTATAAATTTAGCATTTTATAAATTTATTATATTAGTTTTCTAAAATTTTATAAATTTATTATATTAGTTTTATAAATTTTATAAATTTATTATATTAGTTTTTTATAAATTTATTATATTAGTTTCTTATTGTAATCCATTGTAAAATTTACTGTTATTTATATATTTAAAATTTACTGTCGATCTCCTCTATTAATCAGTAAAATTCGTCAAGTATTGTTCCGATCGAGTGTCAAATCAATCTCTCTAAAATTTATTCAGGTTGATATTTGCTGATAAAAATATATAAAAATAAAAAAATCGTTCACAATCATGTAAATAAATATATAATAAGATAATAACATGATAATAATATAATAAACAACGTTATAGGCTATTAAAAAAGCTTATATATTGTTAAATATTTTTAAATTTTAATATAAAAGAAAAAGTTTGAAATTTTATAAATTTATTATATTAGTTTCTTATTTTATGCAATATGTATATATAAAATTTAATATATATATATTAAATATTAAATATATTATATAAATATATTAAACATCCGATGCGAACGTTCAATTTTGTCCAATTTCGATCATTATAATTCAGTCACATAGAATGTAGCGTTTGCTAGTAAAAATCAATGAGAATAATCCACTGTAAAATTTACTGTTATTTATATATTTAAAATTTACTGTCGATCTCCTCTATTAACCAGCAAAACTCGTCAAGTACTGTTCCGAATGTCAAATCAATCTCTTTAAAATTTATTCAGATTAATATTTGCTGATAAAAATATATATAAATAAAAAAATCGTTCACAATCATGTAAATAAATATATAATAATATAATATAAACAACGTTATAGGCTATTAAAAAAAGTTTGTATTGTTAAATATTTTTAAATTTTAATGTAAAAGAAAAAGTTTGAAATTTTATAAATTTATAATACTGATTTCTTATTTTATGCAACATATGTATATATATATATATAATTTAATATTTATATTTAAATATTAAATATATTATATAAAAATATGAAATAAATATGTTTGTGTGTGTGTATATATATATATATATATATATATATATATATACACACACATACACACACACACACACACACATTTATTAATTATATTTAATTATATTTAATATATAAATATATGAAATATATATATATATATATATATATATCATATAGCACAGAATATTGTAATATTACTGTAATATTCTGTGCTGTGTGGGATATTAAATATAATTATATTTCGTATATTTATATATTAAATATATATATATATATATATTTCATATATTACATAATATTTATTAGTTTATATATATATTAAATATATATGTAATATTTATTAGTTTTAAACTAATAAATACACTATATATAAAATAAGAAACTAAATTAAAACATAACTTTATTGTGAATCTGTACAATTTGCTATGTCAGGCACATCATTCTCTACTACTTGGTTTATGCTGCAATAAATGTACATCGTGTTCAATTTCAAATCCAATGGCTTTCCTAGCATTATACGATTGGAAGAAACGCTTGCCGTGTTCGAAGGTCGCGATCATAATTGCACAAGCTGGGGCTACTTTTACCAAACGCGGTGTTAAGCCTGTGAATAAACCCTTTAATCCATTCTGATGATAGATCCTCTGTATTATGGACCATGTATTGCTACTTCGACTAGGTTTATCTAAAAATTCATAATACATATTTTGCAATAGTTTCTTTATATTCTTATATTCTTATTCTAATTATTGATAGAAAATTTCTATGAGAGATATACAAGATAACTAAACGCAAAGTTCTACAAATATGTATAATTCATATTGATAAATTATTACTATTACTATTATTATTATTATTATTATTAGATTATTATAATTATTATTATAATAATAATTATTATTAGTATAATTATTATTAGTATAATAATTATTATTATTATTATAATTATTATTAGTATAATTATTATTATTATTATAATTATTAGAAATAATATAAAAATATAAAATATAATTATTATTATAATTATTATAATTATTAATAATAATAATTATAATAATAATTATATTTTATTATTTCTAATAATAATAATTTATAATAATAATAATAATAATTTCTAATAATAATAATTAATTATTTATTATTTCTAATAATTATTTATTTATTATTTCTAATAATAATAATTAATTCTTTTAATTAATAATAATAAAAATGTGCTTATTGAGCAGAATAATATTTACCTGAATAAATTTCCTTCTCACCCATTTCAATTTGCCTGTGCGTCTTTACTACATCAAATGGAATAGTGAAAAATGCTGCTATCTGTAACAGCGGTGTTATTGCAGTTAAAATTATAATATATAAATTATTATAATATATAAAAATTATAATATATTATTATATATTGTATATCTCTCACAGAAATTTTATATAATATATAATTATAATATATAAAATATATAAAAATTATAATATAAAATATTAATACATAAAAATTATAATATATAATATATAATTATAATATATAAAATATATAATTATGAGATATATTTTCATGAAAAATACATACAGATCCAGCTACGGCACCTGCCGCCAGATTAAAAGTAAAAGTATGCTGTGAGGTGTAAAAAATCTTCTTTATGGTCTCGTAATTCAACCAGTATATTGCACTAAAAGGAACGTCGCGAAGTAGGGTCGTACCCAATCCCATCCATAAGCCAGAGATACCGCTATATCTCACAACTGTTTTCAATGCTTGTGTCATTTCTAGAATGCGCATAAAGGATCGAAATTGTTAAAACTCCATCAAGCATTCTGTTTCTTCTCTTTTTCATATTTATATATTTTTTTTTCATATTTAATTTCATACATTATTAATTTTCTTTACCCTGCCTACCTGCGTAACTTAGTTTCTGTGATTGCATTTTTGTTCTTATCAACTCCAATGGACTCACCAGTGTCGCGGCCCAAATCCGTGCCGTACCACCAGCTAACACGGGAATCCAGAAAGGTTGTTCCATATTGGTGCCTCTTTTTCGAAACTTTCTGTTATACATATCCTAAAAATAATATCGCAACATTAATGACGATATAAAATATTTTGTCGAAAGTTTTCTACATCGTATATTTATAAATAAACAGGAAAAAATATCATAGTGCATTTTTACCTTGAGATGTATTCTCAATTGTTCATAGGAAACAAAGTATACGACAGTTGCAGGTATAGCTAAAACAAGAGTGGGACTCAGGCCACTCCACAGTGATATTATACCTTCTGTTTTACTTATTTTTACCAAAGCATCCTGAAAAAAGAAAATAAATGGGGGTAATTGAGATATTGAATATTATATTAAAATTATACAGAATTATATCGCACCAATGTTCCATTGAATTTTCCATTTCTTCTCATCCATTCGGGCATTTTACCATTGGCACATGGACACAAGTGATCCATCAAACCATTGCAATATAGAAAACATTTGTTTGAAAGCATCGCTTTCTGTTGCGTTTGAAGACGTATTTTTACTACATCCAATGGAGTTACTAAAAATATAAAAAATATATAAGTATTTATAAATTTGGATTTATATTTAATTTGCTGCTTGAAAGATCACAAATATAATCAGTAAATTATGATGTAAACATGTTTATATAATTCAATATATATAATTTAATTTATATAAATTTAATTGATATAATTCCAAAATATAAAGTCTATTTATATTGTATTAATTTAAAATTGTATAATAGAATGAAAACAATTTAACTTTGTCATTTTCATCAAGTTAGAGTATACGATTCCAAAATTGCATGATATTTTGAAAATATTGAGACACAATATATTTTAATCTTTTTCTTAAATATATCATTGTACATAAAATGTCTATATACAGGGTGTCTATTCCCAAAAAAAGCTCTTGTAGCCCACCTCGAGAGCTTATCAAAACACTATAATAAAGTATTTTATCATCGAGTATCTTTCGAGTTATGAGGCTTGAAATAATTTCTCAATTTTTACATAAACCATAAAATATCTAGTAAAATATTCATTTTTCGATTATCTTACCTTAATACTTTTATGTACAAAATAATGAGAGGAATCAATTGGTGTAAAGAAAATACACAATTGTTTCGAAAAAAAAATATAATTACAAATTAATTACAAATTAATTACAAATTACAAATTTTTTCTTTAAGCTTCGTTTTGGGAAGAGATTGCTCTGACACCCTGTATAAAATAATAAATATTCTCATTAAATATATCAACGTATCAGCAGAGGAACTTACCAAACACCGATGTGATGAATGCACCAGTGGAAGAGGCTACAATTTGCTGATACGGTTTAATGCGAAATCTTGGATCGTCCAAGTCGATGTTCGACGATACGTTACCTAGTTTATTCATCGTAGAACGTCTTTCTCAAAAAACGTGCACGCTTTAAAAAAAAATCCACGCCTTACGATGCAAAATTTCGCTTGAGGGAGACTCTGAAAACGAGTCGTCATCGACGCGATATATCGCGGGAACAAAACGAAGACAGTCCACGTGACATCGCGATAGGTTTGTTTTTTTTTTTTTTATAGCATGCACGTAATAATTAACAAAATTAATTGCGTACGCGATGCTTTAATTAACCTTCCTCTTCCACGTGCTTGACGTTTCTTGCATCAGCTGATCATGCCAGTATCGCTTTATCTCCGCAATCAATCGCGAATATCGATGATTCGCTTATGATTTGCTCATCTACCTGAAATTACCGGTTCCGTGTCGTCAATAATTATTTGGAATTTTAAAAACGGAAATTCAATGTCGTTTCACTCACAAGATCTTTTTTAGTCTTCTTAGACAAAGTGATTGATCAATTTCTCGAGATAAGATTTTTTTTCTTCTTTTCTTCGAATTTATACGATTCACACATTGATCCAGAAAAATCCGGAATAATCTCAGGAGGATCTAAAGGCTTCTAGATAGATCTAGATAGAATGTGATTAATGAAATCGCGCGGAAAAAAGAACCAATCAAATTCTCGCTCTTGGAAAAATGTGACAAGTTGATTGGCTGACGTGTTCATCTCCCTTTACCTGATTGGTTGACGCATCTTTAGGTTAGATACTTCAAGAGACCTATTTTTAGTAATAATAATTTTTATTAATTTTCTATTATTAATTTTCATTACCAAAATTATTTTAAAAATTAATTTAATTTTTTATTAAATTATTTAAATTTAATAGAAAATTTTATTTAAAAAATTATTTATATTTAAATTACATAAATAAATTTATATAAATAATTAACTATTTTTTATTTATTTTTATTCATTTTTTATTCAATTTTAATATTGTTTTATTTTATTTTTACTAATCTACTCATCTCTCATCGAACCTTAATTTTTTAGTTATTTCATGGGACGCTAAACGAACGTCAACCATTGGTTGAACAATGAAGCAACTACTTACTTTTGTTCAACCAATGGTTGACGCTACTTTTTAGCGTCCCATGAAAAGATACCTTTACATTTTACATATATAAGAAGTCGAAGAAGACATCCCTTGTTCCTTGTAAAAAAGAAGAAAAAAGACGTTAGTATCTTAGGTCCATATTCTGAATCCTCTTTTAACGTTAAAAGTGCCTCTAAAAGTGGCTCGTAACCAATCAGAAGGCTCATAAGCCACTTTTTAGAGGCTTTTACCGATAAAAGAGGATTCAGAATATGGACCTTATAAAATACTATAAAATTGCATGCGGAAAAAAGAACCAATCAATTTCTCCCTCTTGTAAAAATGTAACAAGTTGATTGGCTGACGTATTCATCTCCCTTTATCTGATTGATTGACGCATCTTTAGATTAGATACTTCAAGATATCTATTTTTAGTAATAATAATTTTTATTAATAATAATTTTTATTAATTTTCTATTATTAATTTTCATTACCAGAATTATTTTAAATATTAATTTAATTTTTTATTAAATTATTTAAATTTAATAGAAAATATTATTTAAAAAATTATTTATATTTAAATTACATAAATAAATTTATATAAATAATTATCTATTTTTTATTTATTTTTATTCAATTTTAATATTGTTTTATTTTATTTTTATTAATCTACTCATCTCTCATCGAATCTTAATTCTTTTACATATAAGAAGTCGAAGAAGACGTCCCTTGTTCCTTGTAAAAAAAAGAAGAAAAAAAAAGACGTTAGTATCTTATAAAATACTATAAAATTGCATGCGGAAAAAAGAACCAATCAATTTCTCCCTCTTGTAAAAATGTGACAAGTTGATTGGCTGACGCATTCGTCTCCCTTTACCTGATTGGTTGACGCATCTTCCTTTCTCGCGTCGAGTCTACATAAGCTATCGTTCGCGCCAAAGAAGACCATGTTTTCGTTTCCATGACTACCACAAATTTCTATGGTGAGGAGAGACACGTGGACTCTGTATTTCGTGCCTGCATCAAATATTAGGTTAGATACTTCAAGACACCTATTTTTAAAATAATAATTTTCATTAATAATAATTTTTATTAATTTTCTATTATTAATTTTCATTAATAGAATTACTTTAAATATTAATTTAATTTTTTATTAAATTATTTAAATTAAATAAATTTTATTTAAAAAATTATTTATATTTAAATTACATAAATTACAAAATATATTTAAATTACATAAATAATTAACTATTTTTTATTTATTTTTATTCATTTTTTATTCAATTTTAATATTTTTTTATTTTATTTTTATTAATCTACTCATCTCTCATCGAATCTTAATTTTTTTACGTATAAGAAGTCGAAGAAGACGTCCCTTGTTTCTTGTCAATAAAAAAATAGAAGAAAAAAGACGTTAGTATCTTATAAAATACTATAAAATTGCATGAACGCGATTTATTTGTTTAGTCCACGTGGATTAACAATCGTGTAATTTTTAGGCGCGAAAAAATGGTCATGGCGAAGAAGAAGAAACAATTTGACGAATTGAAATTTTGGAAGGATCCAGGAACCTTCCATCTGAAATGTCTATTATGTGATTCGGCTCTTCGCGAGCCCGTGAAATTTCCAAGGTGACATCTTCGATTGGTATGTATACGTTGCAAAAAATGTAAACTTGCTTAAATATGTCTTTCCCACGACCTTTTCCTTAGATCGGTTAAGAAAACATTTCTTCTAGCTTCTGCTGCCCAGCGAGTTGGATCTCATGCGTTTTCATATTCATCCAACGCATTTATTCAGCGACAACTTTAAGAAGTAGTGCCTCTACCTTTTTAACTTGATGGAAACAATTATTATTTTATCTCTTTTAAGATTGACTTTCTTTTTATACAATTTCTCACAAAGGTAACATTCAACAATGAAACGTTAAGATTTGATTGATATTAGTTAAATATCTCAAGATACCTATTTTTAGTAATAATGATTTTTATTAATAATAAATAAAAAAAAAAATGAATTGAAATAAAAAAACATTTTTTTTTTGTTGCAGAAAATACTAAGCAAACCAAGTTAATATTTCAAAAGCATCATATATACACAGGCAGATGTGTCATCTCGTAACGTTAAAAGTTTGCCACTTAGACTGTGAGAGGAACATTTGGCAAAAATGGCAGAGTCGGCGAGCAGCCAAAATTTACCATCGACGAGTAGGCAACCATCCCATGAGACGATCTGCTTAGAGACTCACACCTGGCATGCAAAACATTTTCACATGATCGACAAGTGGGGATATAAAATTCCATATTATTCAAACGACAAGAGCCTTAATATAAGAGCCAGTTACAGAGCTATAACAGAAAACTGCCTTTTACAAGATATTTCTTACTATACCTGTATCCAAATAGTAGGAGAGAAAAATTGGTTGGAAGCAACTTTGAAGGAACATTGTGATCCCAAAAAAACTTGTGCAGACAAGATATACACCAATGGTCAAAAAGAAGGTATGGTAATGTTCTTTAAAAGGAATGGCTATCCAGAGTTCCCTATTGGTAATGTGAACTTTTTCTGGAAGCTAAGCGAGACAAACATTAAAACCATTTGGATATGGGTACATCCTTCTTTTTATAGTGATTTTCTTACTGAGATTATATCTAGTTTTGAGTTTAAACAGAATAACGCTGAACAAGATAAAACTGACATTTCACACAATTTAAATGATTTGTACACAAATGATGCAGGCTGTGAAATGCGTGTATTAAAATATGCATTAAATAGATTCAGACTTTCTGGGCCAGCAGCTTTAACTGTACTAAAAGAAGCATTACATGTACCATCTCTAACTGAACTAGATTTGGATTCGGAAAATTGCCCTATGACAGAAGAACAGGATAGCTTGTTATGTGATGAAAAATTAGATACATCAACAGATAGTAATGTCTCTAAGCAACTTGTGGAGAAAATGGTAAATGAAAATGGTGATGAAAATGAAAAAGATACCAGAGATTTGACTTTACAAGATCTTAGGAAAAAAATGTGGTATACTAAATATTATAAAGAAAGAGAAAATATGGAAGCTTTTAAGATACAAGAGCAAATGTGGCAATTGATGAAGGTTTTTGAAACACCAAATTTTCTGTTATCAAATATTATTGGATTAACCGTTTTAGATCCACGCTTTTATTTACCTATAGGAAGCACGAAAACTAAGATTTATTCACGTGCTGAAAGCATACGTTGTCAGTTATCAAGTGACTTAAATCGTTCTCCTATTTGGGATGCACAAATACGTAATATTGTAAGCAATTCTTGTGTGTCCACAAACACAAGCAACAAACTTAGAAGAGTGTCTCTTGTACCTGGTATGTCAGATGATCCACATTTTAATAAGGATGCAGTGGCAAAAATACCGATACTTCTTATACAGAAACCAGCAGTAGCTTCTTCAGGTATGTAATAAGTATAATTTACAATTATTCATAAGGTATACAGGGTGTCCCATTTTAATGTATCACCCATCTTTTTGGGGGTAAAATGTTTGACAAAGGTTATAAAGGGGAAAAGATGGTACCTTGGTTTGACCGAAGAATCATTTGAAGATCACGTGAGCCACCCATTTTTTAAATGGAACCTCCTATTTTTCTTTAGTTCTCGAGAGCTTTTCAAACACACTATTCAATGCACTTCCATAAGAGTTAATAATATCTTAATTTTCTAAAATTCTAGTAAAATATTCTTTTTCGATTTTCTACCCTTTTTTTACAAATAATGAAATTAATTGTGTAAAGAAAACATAGTTGTTTCGAAGAAAAAATATGTAATTATTAATTGCAAATTACATATTTGTTATTCGAAACAACTATGTTTTTCCTTTACACTAATTGATTCCTCCCATTATTTTGAGATAAAAGTATTAAGGTAAGATAATCGAAAAATGAATATTTTACTAGATATTTTATCATTTATGTAAAATTAAAATATTATTTCAAGCCTTATAACTCGAAAAAATTTAATGGAAAACATTTAATTATAGTGTTTTGAAAGCTCTCGAGGTCAGCTACAAGAATATGTAATAAAAAATAGGAGGTGCCATTTAAAAAAATTGAAGTGGCCTGCACGTGACCTTCAAATGATTCTTCAAGATCAAATCAATAGTACCATCTTATGTCCCCCTTCAAACCATATAACTTTTGTCTGAACCATTTTTTTCCCCGATTCCCTACAAAGTTAAAAGGGGTGATAGATTAAAATGGGACAGCCTGTATTCCTTGATTGCAATTAAAAGTACATTGATATATTGTTACAGATTTAGGTTCCAGGATAGATATTATTATACCATCTGGATGGGCAATGGCATTTTGGATGGCACTTATAATGCGATCTCCATTAGTAGGCGGACTTCGAGAGACCAAATTAGTAGTTTTTGAAAGTTTAGGAACATGCGTACCTGATTTTAATGATCCCGACACTCCTGCTTACATGAGAGAGGCGTTGAAAAGAAAGGAGGAATTAACCAACAAATATTTTCTTCGTTCACCAAACCAAAGAATTAACTTTAACGAATTTGGCATTCATAGTCCCTTCTTCTGCGATTGGAAAAATTTAACCAAAGGCTGGTCGGACGTTGAAGATTTTTACGTTCTGAGACACTTTAGACTTTTAGCACTTTTAAGAAGAAGAATTAAAATGTTGAACGCGAAGAATGTCAAAGGTCGAAATCAATTGTCAGAGAGTCCGAAATTGATTTTCAAGATTTCGATAAATATAAAAATTGCCTGGTACAAGTCCAATTGTCTATGGTGAACGAAGGAACGCCGAAGGAGTTCGCGATCATATGTATGCCGACACTGGAGGATTTGATAACATTCGAAAAATAAGGAAATTATGAGGCCTGTCGAAGAAATCACTTCGATCAGAATGAAAAGTTGCGCGAGATATTATGTAGATTACACTCGGAGGCAATTGGAAACCACTGGGGTCGGCACAGAAGTTGAGGGGAAAAAACTTCCCAGGAATATGTTGCCGGGGGAATTTGACGTCGTTCGTTACGAGATTATAATGCAAAAATGAAAAATGACAAAATGTTATCAGAACATGCGCAAAAAATGAGACAATTGTATCTCCCAGAATCGACGGAAGTTCGCCATTCCTGCGATAGAGAAGTCATGGGATACGTAACGATGGGCGGTTATTCATTTCTTCGTGAGGAACGTATTGGCATCGGATATGTCGCTTTATCCTCGTTACTCGAACTTATTCGCAAAAAGTCTAACATTGTTCTTGTTAGGAACACTAGACGACGACAGTATAGATTAGCACGATTAGAAATATTAGTAGATATTAATAGGTAGATATAAGTAGATATTAATTATTAGTAGATAAGTGTGCGTCATGAGTATATTTTTTACTTTATGAACATTTTATCTTATTACCAGAGTCCGGATCTCAGGGCTGTTTTTCCCATTCCAAGTGCATGCTAGCGGCCGAGGATCGCGAAAAACAGTACCGTTTATGGTCTAGTGATGATAGCAAAGAGGATACCATCGCGTAGAAAAATTTTATATATATATATATATATATATATATATGTATGTGTGTATATATATAAAATTTTTCTTAAAAATTATAAGTATTATATTATTAAATTTAACATATATAAATAAACATATATATATATATATGTATATATATATATATATATATATGTAGATTTAATAATATAATAATTATAATTTAATTTTATATATATATATATGTGTAGATTTAATTATACATATTATACAAAATATAAATATTTAAAATATGAATTAATTATATATATATATATATATTATTTAAAATATAAAATAATATGATTATTATATTTTGTTTTTGTACGCGTCGATGTCCTTCTTGCTATCATCATTACACTGACATAGACAATGCTGCTTTTCCTGGAGATAAGCTGTTAGCACTTGGATGAAGATGGCAGCGAGATCCGACTCTCCAAGACTCTGTTTACATTATATATCTATGCAAATATATGTAAATGTATCAATGTATATATTTTTTAATTTTTTTGTGTGCATAAATAAAGCCATATATTTCAAATATTTTTTTACACTATTATCAGTAAAAATAATTTCCCAAGAGTCAATAACAGATGGATTGATAGTGATCATGATCGATCAATTTGGTCTGGTTTTATTTAAAACTTTCATTAAACAGTATGATTTAATTTTGCTCTTCGATACACTTTGCTTCTAAAATGTACATTTGTCGAGCGGTACAAAAATAACTACATAAAATATAATTTCTAATTATCTGTTGTACAATTATAATGATTTTTTTATATATAATGTTTAAAGTACTAATAATCAATATTATCTTTTACGGTTTTTTGCACTTTCTGTTACATAAAATTTATGTTTCTTTCTTCCTTGTATTGATCCTATATAATTTCATTCATTTCTATTTGAAATTGCCGGTTCGGTGTCATCACGTGTCAACAATTATTTGGAATTTTAAAAACGGAGATTCAATCTCGTTTCACTCACAAGATCCTTTTTATCCTCTTTAGACAAAGTGATTGATCGATTTCTCGAGATAATATTTTTTTTCTTCTTTTTTTCGAATTTATACGATTCATATTAACCCAGAAAAATTCGAAATAATCTCAATCGGATCTAAAGGCATATCTAAATAAAATGAGGATAATGAAATCGCGCGGAAAAAAGAACCAATCAATTTCTCGCTCTTGTAAAAATATGACAAGTTGATTGGCTGACGCATTCGTCTCCCTTTACCTGATTGGTTGACGCATCTTTAGGTTAGATACTTCAAGATATCTATTTTTAGTAATAATAATTTTTATTAATAATAATTTTTATTAATTTTCTATTATTAATTTTCATTAAGAGAATTATTTTAAATGTTAATTTAATTTTTTATTAAATTATTTAAATTTAATAAAAAATTTTATTTAAAAAATTATTTATATTTAAATTACATAAATAAATTTATATAAAAAAATTAACTATTTTTTATTTATTTTTATTTATTTTTTATTGAATTTTAATATTATTTTATTTTATTTTACTAGCTACTCCATCTAATCTAGTCATTGATGGCTGACGCATTCGTCTCCCTTTACCTGATTGGTTGACGCATCTTTCTTTCCCGTGTCGTGTCTACATAAGCTATCGTTCGCGCCAAACAAGACCTTGTTTCCGTTTCCATGACTACCACAAATTTCTATGGTGAGCAGAGACACGTGGACTCTGCATTTCGTGCCTGCATCAAACATTAGGTTAGATACCTCAAGATACCTATTTTTAGTAATAATAATTTTTATTAATAATAATTTTTATTAATTTTCTATTATTAATTTTCATTAATAGAATTATTTTAAATGTCAATTTAATTTTTTATTAAATTATTTAAATTTAATAAAAAATTCTATTTAAAAAATTATCTATATTTAAATTACATAAATAAATTTATATAAAAAAATTAACTATTTTTTATTTATTTTTATTCATTTTTTATTCAATTTTAATATTGTTTTATTTGCATCAAACATTAGGTTATACCTCGAGATACCTATTTTTGGTACCTTGAAGAAGACGTTCCTTGCTGCTTGTCAATAAGAAAAGAAGAAAAAAAAAACATTAGTATCTTATAAAATACTATAAAATTGCATGAGTGGTTTATTTATTTAGTCCATATTGATTGACAATCGTGTAATTTCTCTTTAGGCGCGAAAAAAGTGGTCCTGGCATGAAGAGGAAGCAATTTGATGAATATTTGGGAGGATCCGAGAGCCTCCCATCCGAAGTGAATATCATGCAATTCGTCTCTTCACGAGCCCGTGAAATTTCCGCGATGACATCTTCGATTGGTATGTATCTTGCAAAGATAAAAAAAAAATACCAGGTACACGAAAATGTACCCAATCGAATTCCACCTTGTGTGCAACAAAATTTTTAATAAAAAGTTTAAAAATAATTTAAAAATAATTTTCAGTAATTTTCCTAATTTAAAAATAATTTATAAATAATTTACAGTAATTTTCCTTAAAAAAGAAATAATTTTTCTTAAAATTAAAACCTCAAAAAATAATTTTGCTAAAAAAACATTAGAAAATAAAATAATTTTCTGGGGGAAATATATTCATACTTAATTAATATTTTAAAATCTTACAACGGTAAAAGATACATCAATCACATAAAAGTATTCTACCTTGTGTGCAACAAAATTTAATTAAAAAGTCTTTAAAAATAATTTACAGTAATTTTCCTCAAAAAAGAAATAATTTTTCTAAAAAATAAAACCTCAAAAAATAATTTTGCTAAAAAAACATTAGAAAATAAAATAATTTTCTGGGGGAAATATATTTTTCAATAATATATATCCCTCTGAAAAAAAATCTTACAACAGTAAAAGATACATAAAAGTACCTTGTGTGCAACAAAATTTAATAAAAAAATCTTTAAAAATAATTTACAGTAATTTTCCTTAAAAAAAATAATAATTTTTCTAAAAAATAAAATCTCAAAAAATAATTTTCCTAAATAGACATTAGAAAATAATTTTCTGAAGGGGAAAATATATTTCTCAATAATATATATCTCTCTAAAAAAAATCTTACAACGATAAAAGATTCACCAAGTATATAAAAATATTCTATCTTGTGTTCAAAAAATGTTTAATAAAAAACTTAAAATTTCAGTATTTTCCTAAAAAGAAGAAAAATAATTTTTCTAAAAAATAAAATTCCTAAAAAATAATATTCCTAAAAAGACACTAAAACATAAAATATCAAAACTAAATATCAAATCAATAATTAATATTAGCCAAGTATTTAAGAGCAATTTTTTAAATTGGATAAAATATTTGCCATGAAATATCAATCTTACATTGCAGAGATATACAAAAATTCTCCCTAAGAAATTAAAACACATTTTATTTGTATTTAGAAAAACTTTTCGATTTTTAAAATCGACACTAAATAAGAATTAAGATTCTTTTAAATCCTAAAATATTTTTTATATAATGTATATAATTAAAAAAAATATATATACCTTGGAAAAAATGTAAAGCTTTCTTAAATATATCTTTCCCACAACCTTCTACTTAGATAAATGTTAAATAACTGTATTAAACAATTCCAGTGCCAGTAAATTCTCTTTTTATCCTCGTTTTAAGAAATATTTTCTCTGTCTTTTTAATTGATAGAAACAATTATCTTTTTATCTATTCAAAATGACCTTTCCTTTTTATACAATTTCTCACAAAGGTAACATTCAACAATGAAACGTTAAGATTTGATTGTAATTGAAATAAAAAAACATTTTTTTTGTTACAGAAAATCCTAAGCAAACCAAGTTAATATTTCAAAAGCTTCATATATATACACGGATGTGTCATATCTCGTAACATTAAAAGCCACCTAGATTGCGAGAGATATATTTGGCAAAAATGGCAGAGTCGGACAACAGCCAAAATTTACCATCGACGAGTAGGCAACCAGCCCACGAAAATATCTGCTTAGAGACTCACACCTGGCATGCAGAACGTTTTCACATGATTGACAAGTGGGGATATAAAATTCCATATTATTCAAACGACAAGAGCTTTACAGCCAGTTACAAAGCTATAACAGAAAACTGCCTTTTACAAGATATTTCTTACTATACCTGTATCGAAATAGTAGGAGAGAAAAATTTGTTGGAAGCAACTTTGAAGGAACATTGTAATCCGAAAAAAACTTTTGCAGCAAAGATGTACACCAATGGTCAAAAAGAAGGTACGGTAATGTTCTTTAAAAAGAATGGCTATCCACAGTTCCCTATTGGTAATGTGAACTTTTTCTGGAAGCTAAGCGAGACAGACATTAAAACCATTTGGATATGGGTACATCCTGCTTTTTATAGTGATTTTCTTAGCGAGATTATATCTAGTTTTGAGTTTAAACAGAATAACGCGGAACAAGATAGAACTGACATTTCACACAATTTAAATGATTTGTACACAAATGATGCAGGCTGTGAAATGCGTGTATTAAAATTAAATAGATTCAGACTTTCTGGGCCAGCAGCTTTAACTGTACTAAAAGAAGCATTACGTGTACCATCTCTAACTGAACTAGATTTGGATTCGGAAAATTGCCCTATGACAGAAGAACAGGATGGCTGGTTAAGTGATGAAAAATTGGATACATCAACAGATAGTAATGTTTCTGTGCAACTTGTGGAGAAAATGGTAATTGATGAAAATGAAACAGATACCAAAGATTTGACTATACAAGATCTTAAGGAAAAAATGTGGCATACTAAATATTATAAAGAAAGAGAAAATATAGAAGCTTTTAAGATACAAGAGCAAATGTGGCAATTGATGAAGGTTTTGGGATCACCAAGTTTTCTGCCATCAAATATGATTATTGGATTAACCGTTTTAGATCCACGCTTTTATTCACCTGTAAAAAGGACGAAAACTGAGATTCCTTCATCTGCTGAAAAGTTACATTGTCAGTTACCAACTGACTTAAGTCGTTCTCCTATTTGGGATGCACAAATACGTCAGATCGTAAGCAATTCTTGTGTGTCCACAAACGGAATCAACAAACTTAGAAGCGAGTGTCTTGTACCTGGTATGTCAAATGATCCATATTTTAGTAAGGATGTAATGGCAAAAATACCGATACTTCTTATACAGAAACCAGCAGTAGCTTCTTTAGGTATGTAATAAGCAGTGTTTGCTGTAGATAATTTCAAAATTATCTAGATAAAGATAAAGACGAATTTAGAGAGATAAAGAGGAGATGAAAGAGAGAAAGCGTAATCTAGATAATATCCAGAATGATTTAGAAGACTATAAAATGAGAAAGGACGCAGTATGAAGAAACACCCAGAGAAAGAAAGCAAGAAAAGGAAAAAAAAAAAATTTAATAACAATAATATAAAAAAAATTTTAGATTAGAAGATTTTAGAAACTTGGAAGCTTGGAAAACTGCATGAAAACAAAAACAAAGAAACGAAAGAAAAGGCAATAGAGTCTAGAAATAGAACCAGCAACCTGAAGTCTCGGGCTGAGACAAATTTCTAGATAAAGATAAAGAAAAATCCGACGAGATAAAGGGTGGAAAGAGGAGAAGTAGAGGGGAGTGGGAAAACTAAACCCCAGCAGACGCAGAAGAAAACCCTGAATAAGTATAATTTACAATTATTCATAAGGTACACATTATTCCTTGATTGCAATTAAAAGTACATTGATATATTGTTCCAGGTTTAGGTTCCAGGATAGATATTATTATACCATCTAGATGGGCAATGGCATTTTGGATTGCACTTATAACGCAATCTGCATTAGTAGGCGGCCTTCGAGAGTCCAAATTAATAATTTTTGAAAGTTTAGGAACATACGTACCTGATATTAATGATCCCGACACTCCTGCTTACACGAGAGAGGCGTCGACGAGAAAGGAGGAATTGATCAACAAATATTTTTCCTATCCCCCCAGCAAAAGAGTTAACTTTATCAAATTTGGCATTCATAGTCCCTTCTTCTGCGATTGGAAAAATTTAATCAAAGGCTGGTCGGACGTTGAAGATTTTTACGTTCTGAGACACTTTAGACCTTTGGCACTTTTAAAAATGGAAATTGAAATGCCGGTGAAACGCAAGAATGCAAGATCCAAATCAACTGTCCAGGAGTCAGAATTCGATTTTCAAGAATTCGATGAATATAAAAATTGCCTGGTACAAGTCAAATTGTCTATGGTGGACGAAGGAACGCCGAAGGAGTTCGCGATCATATGTATGCCGACACGCGAAGATTTGCGAAGCTTCGAAAATAATAAAAATTATGATGGGCCTGTCGAAAAATGTCATCCCGTTCCGAATGAAAAGTCCCGCAAAATATTACGTAAGGAACACTTGATGCAATTGAAGCGACTAAGACGTCGCAGAGTTGAACGGAAGAAGAAGCTTCAAGCGAATGTGTTGCCGAGGGAATTTGATGTCATTCATGACGCGATTAGTCGTGCAAGACTCTCGGAACATCGCAAAATGATATCAGATCACGCGGAAGAAATGAGAAAATTGTATCTCCCAGAATCGACGGAAGTTCGTCATTCCTGCGATAGAGAAGTCATGGGATACGTAACGATGGGCGGTTATTCGTTTCTTCGTGCGAAAGGTATTGGCATCGGATATGTCGCATTACCTTCGCTACTCGAAATTATTCGCAAAAGGTCTAACATTGTTCTCGTTAGGAACACTAAAAGACGACAGTACAGATTAGCACAATTAGATATATTATTAGATTTTTAAGATATATTATTAGATAGATTATATTATTAGATTTTTAAGTGTGCGCGATAGGTATATTTTTCATTTTATGAAATACATTATATATCTATGCAAATATATGTAAATGTATTAATGTATATATTTTTTTTTATGCAAGAATTTTTGTATAAGAATAAAGCCAAATATTTCAAATAATATTTTTTTACATTAAAAATAATTTTATTATCATTAAAAATAGCAAGAATTTTTGTGCAAGAATAAAGCCAAATATTTCAAATAATATTTTTTTACATTAATTTTACATTAAAAATAATTTTATTATCATTAAAAATAGCAAGAATTTTTGTGTAAAAATAAAGCCAAATATTTCAAATAATATTTTCTTACATTAAAAATAATTTTACATTTAAAATATATATTATTAGATTTTTAAGTGTGCGCGATAGGTATATTTTTTATTTTATGAAATACATTATATATCTATGCAAATATATGTAAATGTATCAATGTATATATTTTTTAATTTTTTTATGCAAGAATAAAGCCAAATATTTTAAATATTTTTTTACATTAAAAATAATTTTAAAATCTTGTAAAATCTTGTAAAATCTAATAGTTATTATTCCTGTAAAAACTTGTAAAAACTTGTAAAATCTAATTGTTATTATTCCTAATTTTTAGTGTATTCCTAAAAAGGACCACAAGCATGTGGTCGAAATGTCATAGTAATAAATGACTAATATTTTGGCTAGTTTTTGGTCGTATTATATTACCTTTAACTGAAAAAAATAATTTTATTATCATTAAAAATAGCAAGAATTTTTGTATAAGAATAAAGCCAAATATTTCAAATAATATTTTTTTACATTAAAAATAATTTTATTATCATTAAAAATAGCAAGAATTTTTGTGCAAGAATAAAGCCAAATATTTCAAATAATATTTTTTTACATTAATTTTACATTAAAAATAATTTTACATTATACGTTAAAAATAATTTTATTATCATTAGAAATAGCAAGAATTTTTGTGTAAAAATAAAGCCAAATATTTCAAATAATATTTTCTTACATTAAAAATAATTTTACATTTAAAATATATATTATTAGATTTTTAAGTGTGCGCGATAGGTATATTTTTTATTTTATGAAATACATTATATACATATGCAAATATATGTAAATGTATCAATGTATATATTTTTTAATTTTTTTTGTGCAAGAATAAAGCCAAATATTTCAAATAATATTTTTTACATTAAAAATAATTTTAAAATCTTGTAAAATCTAATTGTTATTATTCCTGTAAAAACTTGTAAAATCTAATTGTTATTATTCTTAATTTTTAGTGTATATTTGAAAAGGACCACAACCATATGGTCGAAATGTCATAGTAATAAATGACTAATATTTTGACTAGTTTTTGGTCGTATTACCTTTAACTGAAAAACATAATTTTATTATCATTAAAAATAGCAAGAATTTTTGTGCAAGAATAAAGCCAAATATTTCAAATAATATTTTTTTACCTTAATTTTACATTAAAAATAATTTTATTATTAAAAATGGCAAGAATTTTTGTGTAAAAATAAAGCCAAATATTTCAAATAATATTTTTTTACATTAAAAATAATTTTATATTTAAAATATATATTATTAGATTTTTAAATGTGCGCGATAGGTATATTTTTTATTTTATGAAATACATTATATACATATGCAAATATATGTAAATGTATCAATGTACATATTTTTTAATTTTTTTTGTGCAAGAATTGAATAAAGCCAAATATTTCAAATAATATTTTTTTACATTTAAAATATATATTATTATATTTTTAAGTGTGCGCGATAGGTATATTTTTTATTTTATGAAATACATTATATACATATGCAAATATATGTAAATGTATCAATGTATATATTTTTTAATTTTTTTTTGTGCAAGAATAAAACCAAATATTTCAAATAATATTTTTTTAATTAAACATTAAAAATAATTTTACATTTAAAATAATTTTATTATCATTACAAATAATTTCTCAGGAGTCAATAACAGTTGGATTGATAGTAATCGTGACCAATCAATTTGACTGATTTTATTTAAAACTTTCATAAACAATATGATTTAATTTTGTTCTTCAATACACTTTGCTTCTAAATTGTATATTTCTCGAGCGGTACAAAAATAACTGCATATAATTTCTAATTATCTGTTATACAATTATAATGATTTTTTTATAGATAATATAATATAATTGTAATAATATAATTTTTTTATAAATAATATAATTTTTTATAGATAATATAATTTTTTTATAGATAATTTTATAGATATAATGATTTTTTTATAGATAATGTTGAACGTGCTAACAACCAATTTTATCTTTTACAATTTTTTGACACTTTCTGTTACATAAATTTTATATCTTTTTCTTTCTTCTTTGTATCGATCTTATGTAACTTTTCATTCTCATGCAATGTTCTAGAAAAACAATTGGCAAAATAGCAAGTACAATTAAAGTCTTCTTGTTAATTTGCTTTGCGTCAATTCTCAGATATTGAAAGTCGCCTATTTATGATAATTAAATTAATTTTGATACGTGTAAAAATTTTATATGCATTTTTACTTTTCGAAAAGTTTCGCTAAAATTTGAGTATTATCACTATTAGTTCAATTCTCATCATGCTAATCAAATCATTTCTGAAAGTTCGAGCTAAAGATATTAAAGCGAAAGTGTCAAATACACGTCAGTAAAATTGCGTAATTTCTTTATTGATCATTATATATTATTGACAAATCTCTTTTATGCAGATATTTGTGCATTTTTTTATATGTTTAAAGGCAAAATGTGAGAGAGAGAAAAACAAAATTAGATTTATTACAACGCATATATATTTAACATATTTAATATATATTTAGTATTAAATATAAAATATTAAATATTAAATATAAATATTAAATATATTAAATAATATATTAAATATATTAAATAATATATTAAATATATTAAATAATATATTATTTAATATATATTTAATATATTATTTAATATATTATATTTAATATATTTAATATATTTAATATATTATTTAATATATATTTAATATATTATTTAATATATATTTAATATATTATTTAATATATTATATTTAATATATTTAATATATTATTTAATATATATTTAATATATTATTTAATATATTATATTTAATATATTAAATATATTAAATATTAAATATTTAATATATTTAATATATATTTGTAGTAAAAGTTTTCAATAAAATCAGACAAATTGATCGGTCATGATTATTATCAGCTGGTCTTTATTCGCATTAACGAGATCTGAAGAAAAATGTATTGATACATTCTGAAGTCGGAATTACAATTTACCAGCCATAATCATAATATTGGGGATAATAACTACGATAATAGGGATAACCGTGATAATGAGTGTGATAATGATAGTCGGGATAGTATCCACGGCCGTATCCTCCACCATATCCGTATCCACCACCATAGCCGTATCCACCACCATATCCGTATCCACCACCATATCCGTATCCACCATAGCCGTATCCGCCACCGTAGCCGCCACCAAGGCTAAAAAAAGAAATTACGAAATTTTATCAATATTGTATTGTATATTTGACACTTTCGCTCTAATATCTTCAGCTAGAATTTAATTAGTGTTATGAAAATTAGAAGAGCTAATAGTGATGACGTACAAGTTTCGACGAAATTTTTCGAATAGTAAAAACGCTTAAATTTGTATACGTTTTTAATTAATTTAATTATCATAAACATTAATTTAATTATCATAAACTATTTATTTTATATAATTTATACACATAATTATACACATAATTATTTCTATTATTTATATAAATTTAATTAGATATAGTATTAATATAATTTAATTTTGAAATTAATATAAATTTAATATAAATTAATTTTAATATAAATTTAATTTTAAAATTAATATTAATATAATTTTGCTCTCATCTTTGTAAAATATTTATGCTTTTAGAGACAAGGTATGCTATTTTCGAGATAAACAACTTATTATTTAGCCTTGTACAATCAAACGAGTTTCGACGAAATTTTTTAAATAGTAAACATGCTTAAATTTTTATACGTTTTAATTAATTTAATTATCATAAACAGACCAATATTTGAGAATTAATGTCGCAGAACAGATTAATTAAAAAGACTGAAAATTCTAATTGTACTTGCTATTTTGCCAATTGTCTTTCTATAATTTTGTTATAACTTTAAACTATTAAATATAGTATTAATATAAATTTAATTAAATATAGTATTAATATAATTTATAATTATATAATTTATATAATTTATTTTATAAACTTATTTTATAAATAATTTATATAATTATTTAATTTATATAAATTTAATTAGATATAGTATTAATATAATTTAATTTTAAAATTAATATTTTAATATAAATTTAATTTTAAAATTAATATTAATTTTAATTTATAATTTATAATTTTGTTCTCATCTTTGTAATAATTTATATAATTATGTAATTTACATCATTTATATAAATTTAATTAGATATAGTATTAATATAATTTAATTTTAAAATTAATATTTTAATATAAATTTAATTTTAAAATCAATATTAATTTTAATTTATAATTTATAATTTTGCTCTCATCTTTGTAAAAACATTTGTGCTTTTAGAGACAAAGTATACTTTTTCCGAGGTAAACAACTTACTATTTAGCCTTGTACAATCCAGCACCGATGAGTCCTGCACCAAGGACTTTGGCACCTACAAGCCCGGCACCTACAATTCCGGCTCCGAGAGCGGCTTTACCGAGAAGAGCACCACCCAGAAGTGCTTTTCCCAACAAAATCGGCGCTCTCTTATTACGTGTTTGCGTCTCGGCCACTTCACTCGTGGTCCCTTGTGATATTTCCGGAGCGATAATTTCCGAGGCAGGTGTTATCACCGTCTGCTCGGATTCCGTCTGAGAATCCGCGTAGATCACGGCCAGCACAGCAGCCAGTACTATCACGTACCTCGTCATCATCTAAAAACAATACAAAAATAATGATCAGAAAGAGTGAAAAGATAGGAACCAAGGATATCGAATTAATTTGCGACTAGAATATTAAATCCTGAGAGAAAATTTGTAAGAAAATTCTCTCTGAAGGATTCAATGGTGCTCACCGTCCCATAATTGAAAGCACAAAAATACAAAACTCATTTATAATTTTATAAATAATAATTAATATAAATAATAATTTATAATTTTATTTTATCATTTTCCAAAAATATATTTTCATATAATTGTTTCCAGGTAAAATTACGCGATGAGGAATTTAACAACTCTAAAGGATCAAGTAAAGAACGATTAGACACTCGCTGAAGCCTGTCTGAAGCCTCTGCGAGGGATCTCATCGTCACGAGGAAAATTCTGATCATCTTGGAAAATTAAAAAAAAAATCACGAATCCTTCAATATAAAAATAATGATCAAAAATTGTGAAAAGGTAGGAACCAAGGATATCGAATTAATTTGCGACTAGAATATTAAATCCTGAGAGAGAATTTGTAAGAAAATTCTCTCTGAAGGATTCAATGGTGCTCACCGTCCCATAATTGAAAGCACAAAAATACAAAACTCATTTATAATTTTATAATTTATTTTATCATTTTCCAAAAATATATTCTCATATAATTGTTTCCAGGTAAAATTACGCGACGAGGAATTTAACAACTCTAAAGGATCAAGTAAAGAACGATTAGACACTCGCTGAAGCCTGTCTGAAGCCTCTGCGAGGATCTCATCGTCTCGAGAAAAATTCTGATCATCTTGGAAAATTAAAAAAATTATGAATCCTTCAATATAAAAATAATGATCAAAAATTGTGAAAAGGTAGGAACCAAGGATATCGAATTAATTTGCGACTAGAATATTAAATCCTGAGAGAGAATTTGTAAGAAAATTCTCTCTGAAGGATTCAGATGGTGCTTACCGTCCCATAATTGAAAGCACAAAAATACAAAACTCATTTATAATTTTATAATTTATTTTATCATTTTCCAAAAATATATTCTCATATAATTGTTTCCAGGTAAAATTACGCGACGAGGAATTTAACAACTCTAAAGGATCAAGTAAAGAACGATTAGACACTCGCTGAAGCCTGTCTGAAGCCTCTGCGAGGGATCTCATCGTCTCGAGGAAAATTCTGATCATCTTGGAAAATTAAAAAAAAAATTATGAATCCTTCAATATAAAAATAATGATCAGAAAGGGGGAAAAGATAGGAACCAAGGATATCGAATTAATTTGCGACTAGAATATTAAATCCTGAGAGAAAATTTATAAGAAAATTCTCTCTGAAGGATTCAGCAGTGCTTACCGTCCCATAATTGAAAGCACAAAAATACAAAACTCATTTATAATTTTATAATTTATTTTATCATTTTCCAAAAATATATTCTCATATAATTGTTTCCAGGTAAAATTACGCGACGAGGAATTTAACAACTCTAAAGGATCAAGTAAAGAACGACTAGACACTCGCTGAAGCCTGTCTGAAGCCTCTGCGAGGGATCTCATCGTCTCGAGGAAAATTCTGATCATCTTGGAAAATTAAAAAAAATCATGAATGCTTCAATATAAAAATAATGATCAGAAAGAGGAAAATATAGGAACCAAGGATATCGAATTAATTTGCAACTAGAATATTAAATCCTGAGAGAAAATTTATAAGAAAATTCTCTCTGAAGGATTCAGCAGTGCTTACCGTCCCATAATTGAAAGCACAAAAATACAAAACTCATTTATAATTTTATAATTTATTTTATCATTTTCCAAAAATATATTCTCATATAATTGTTTCCAGGTAAAAGTGCGCGACGAGGAATTTAATATCTCTAAAGGATCAAGTAAAGGACGACTAGACACTTGCTGAAACTTGTCTGAAGCCTCTGCGAGGGACCTCATCGTCTCGAGGAAAATTCTGATCATCTTGGAAAATTAAAAAAAAAATCATGAATGCTTCAATATAAAAATAATGATCAGAAAGAGTGAAAATATAGGAACCAAGGATATCGAATTAATTTGCAACTAGAATATTAAATCCTGAAGGACAATTTGTAAGAAAATTCTCTCTGAAGGATTCAGCTTACCGTCCCATAATTGAAAGCACAAAAATACAAAACTCATTTATAATTTTATAATTTATTTTATCATTTTCCAAAAATATATTCTCATATAATTGTTTCCAGGTAAAAGTGCGCGACGAGGAATTTAATATCTCTAAAGGATCAAGTAAAGGACGACTAGACACTTGCTGAAACTTGTCTGAAGCCTCTGCGAGGGACCTCATCGTCTCGAGGAAAATTCTGATCATCTTGGAAAATTAAAAAAAAAATCACGAATCCTTCATTCACACAGTAAATAGATGATGTGATATCACGTAACGTACCTTGTCGAGATCACGGTTTCGAGTGGACACTAACTCTTCCCAAGGCACCGGCTCCAAAGACTTTTATACGATGAGATCAGACTGTCGATCCCTACCATCGAAAATCCACGCCAAATTCCACGAGAAGACGCCACATCTCCGTGAATGTCTACTGAATATTTCTCTCACTTGTCGCCCGCTCATCTGCGTTCGTTCTCTCTTGTTTCCTTGATCTCGTCGAGTCGGGCGAGGACTCGTTTCCCTACGTTTCGACATTGAACCCAGCCAGTGACTCGACAGGAATTTCGAACTTAAGATCTGCTGAATGAATAGATCTCTTCGCGTTGTTTTAAAATAGCCATTAACTTTCAAGATTCGTCCTTATATATTGTACTTCCTGGATATTTACATCTCTGCGAATCAAGTGCCAAGTGCGTAAATGCAATAGCGAGTGCGTGAGTTAATTTTAAACAATGCTTCATTTGCATACGAGTCAAAATTTTTTCAAAAATACTTTCATGGAAATTATTATATATTAATTATTAATTATATGTTAATAATTTATTAATATTATATATTAGTTATTTATATTAGTTATTTATTTAATAATTTTTTAATATTATATATTAATTATAAAATAACGTAATTACGTTATTTTATTTTATCTACTGGCGACATTCAAGAATTTAATATTATATATTAATTATATTGTATTATATTGTATTAATTATATTGTATTATATTGTATTAATAATTTATATTATATATTAATTATTATATTGTATTAATAATTTATTAATATTATATATTAATAAATTATTAATACTATATATTAATATTATTATTATTATTAATATTATATATTAATAAATATATTAATATTATTATTATTAATATTATATATTAATAAATATATTAATATTATATATTAATAAATATATTAATATTATATATTAATAAATATATTAATAAATATATTAATATTATATATTAATAAATATATTAATATTATATATTAATAAATATATTAATATTATTATTATTATTAATATTATATATTAATAAATTATTAATACAGTATAATATTTATTATATATTAATAATTTAATAATTTATTAATATTATATATTAATTATATCGTATATTAAAGTATTTGTTATCGATATATTTATTATTTAGATTTTTGTCAACAATATAATTCATTAAATAATGGATGGCAGTTTGGGAAAAGAGAAAGAGAAATTGAATTTATTTATTTGGATAAGTTCATGGTGACCTTGACACGAGCAGGCGCATCTCCATATTTTTTACGTAATCCGTAGTAAACACTATACAAGAATTAGCATGAGGATCTCTCAGGGAAATTCCGGGTTTCACTTGGATCATTGACTTTTTTTTCACCGTCTGCGACTGTAACCGAGTTAATATTGTGATAAAAGCGCTAATAATTGCGTTAACCAGAAAAATTCGGACACACCTAGATGACCTAGACGAGGCATTTAAATTGTGTAATAATATAAAATAATATTTCTTAACAAGAGGTGTGTCGCGTGTTTTTTTTCTATGCAAATTGCTCTATGTATAACGACCTCGCTATTAATGAGCCGGGCATAGTGAGATGCTAATTATACCGTCGTGACAGTGAGATGTTAATTATACACTATCATTATACCATCGTGATTCCTGATAAATGACAATTTTTCTATCGTTCATTATTTTTAGTAACGCACCTTGAGTGATATTTCATTGATCATCAATTAAAACGAATATTTAATTAATGTGCGAATAATTTATTTCTGTTTCTATTAAAAGAGGCATGTCTCACTTCTATGAAAATAAATATAAATTAAGGATAGATGTGCGAATTAAAAAAAAGCGTTTGAAAATATTTCTTGCTGATCAATTGGGAAAAAATATTATTTTTTTATAAATAATTTAGCATGAGTAAATTTTTATAATTTTTTATACTGCTCTTGTTATTATCAAAAAAGAGAAAGAGAAAAATTAAACGTGCGAATAATTTATTTCTATTTTTATTAAAGGAGGCATGTTTCACTTTTACGAAAATAAATATAAATTAAGGATAGATGTGCGAATTAAAAAAAGCGTTTGAAAATATTTCTTGCTGATCAATTGGGAAAAAATATTATTTTTTTATAAATAATTTAGCATGAGTAAATTTTTACAATTTTTTATTAGAATACTGTTCTTGTTTTTATCAAAAGAGAAAGAGAAAAATTAAACATGCGAATAATTTATTTCTATTTTTATTAAAAGAGGCATGTCTCACTTCTATGAAAATAAATATAAATTAAGGATAGATGTGCGAATTAAAAAAAAGCGTTTGAAAATATTTCTTGCTGATCAATTGGGAAAAAATATTATTTTTTTATAAATAATTTAGCATGAGTAAATTTTTATAATTTTTTATACTGCTCTTGTTATTATCAAAAAAGAGAAAGAGAAAAATTAAACGTGCGAATAATTTATTTCTATTTTTATTAAAGGAGGCATGTCTCACTTTTACGAAAATAAATATAAATTAAGGATAGATGTGCGAATTAAAAAAAAGCGTTTGAAAATATTTCTTGCTGATCAATTGGGAAAAAATATTATTTTTTTATAAATAATTTATAAGTAAATTTTTCCAATTTTTTATTAGAATACTGTTCTCGTTATTATCAAAAAAAAGAAAGAGAAAAATATAAAATAAGAGAATTACGAGAAAAAAAACGCGTGCGAATTATATAAAAAAATGTAGCCTAAAAGTTTTATACGAAATTATACGCATAATTTTATTTAATAACAAAGTGATTTGAAAAGATGCGTCGTGCGGTGAGTGGGACACTGTCATTTTTAATGATTACATTTTGAAAGAATCTTTTTCATGCAAAAAAATAATGATAAACATTGCAAAATAAAATATTGTTAATTTATAGGATGTGTATAATTGACATATAAAACTGAAAATAAAAATAAATTCAATCAATAAAAATTCAACAAATAAATAAATAAATAAAAATAAATAATAAAAGTAAATTTTTTATTCAAGATATAAATTGTAAGTCAAAGTTCTGGTTTGAAATTAAATTTTAAAAGTGACTTAATGATAATATTTATTAAAAGAGGCATGTCTCATTTCTACGAAAATAAATTCAATCAATAAAAATTCAACAAATAAATAAATAAAAATAAATAATAAAAGTAAATTTTTTATTCGAGATATAAATTGTAAGTCAAAATTCTGATTCGAAAATAAATTTTAAAAATGACTTAATGATAATATCTATTAAAAGAAGCATGTCTCATTTCTACGAAAATAAATTCAATCAATAAAAATTCAACAAAAAAATAAATAAAAATAAATAATAAAAGTAAATTTTTTATTCGAGATATAAATTGTAAGTCAAAATTCTGGTTCGAAAATAAATTTTAAAAGTGACTTAATGATAATATCTATTAAAAGAGGCATGTCTCATTTCTACGAAAATAAATTCAATCAATAAAAATTCAACAAATAAATAAATAAAAATAAATAATAAAAGTAAATTTTTTATTCGAGATATAAATTGTAAGTCAAAGTTCTGGTTCGAAATTAAATTTTAAAAGTGACTTAATGATAATATCTATTAAAAGAGGCATGTCTCATTTCTACGAAAATAAATTCAATCAATAAAAATTCAACAAATAAATAAATAAAAATAAATAATAAAAGTAAATTTTTTATTCGAGATATAAATTGTAAGTCAAAATTCTGGTTCGAAAATAAATTTTAAAAATGACTTAATGATAATATCTATTAAAAGAGGCATGTCTCATTTCTACGAAAATAAATTCAATCAATAAAAATTCAACAAAAAAATAAATAAAAATAAATAATAAAAGTAAATTTTTTATTCGAGATATAAATTGTAAGTCAAATTCTGGTTCGAAAATAAATTTTAAAAGTGACTTAATGATAATATCTATTAAAAGAGGCATGTCTCATTTCTACGAAATTAAATTCAATCAATAAAAATTCAACAAAAAAATAAATAAAAATAAATAATAAACGTAAATTTTTTATTCGAGATATAAATTGTAAGTCAAAGTTCTGGTTCGAAATTAAATTTTAAAAGTGACTTAATGATAATATCTATTAAAAGAGGCATGTCTCATTTCTACGAAAATAAATTCAATCAATAAAAATTCAACAAATAAGTAAATAAAAATAAATAATAAAAATAAAAATTTTTTATTCGAGATATAAATTGTAAGTCAAAGTTCTGGTTCAAAAATAAATTTCAAAAGTGACTTAATGATAAAAAAAACGTTCGATTTAAATGAGAAACAGAGAGAGAGATTGGAAGAAGCACCATGGACCAAGGAACAGAGGCAACGCGAGGACGAGGAACGCACTCAAACGTTGAGGAGGGAACGTCTGATGCGCGAAATCGAGCTCGGTGCTTTGAACACAAAGCGTTATCGCACTTTATGGCGGGAGATGATGATGAGGATCAAGATGCCGCAGATCGAGGAGGATGTGGAGATCGCCTGGCGCAACTTCGATCGAGCTCTCGACATCAAGGACTATAGGTCATTATCAAAGTGTCAAATTATTAGACTAACAAGTCGATTTAACAAGAGAGTTCTACTTAAAAAATTAAAATTCACGATTTCCCAATCAGCAGACAATGTTTTTAAAAAGGTTTTTAAAAATGTTTGAAAAATGTTTTTAAAAACATTTTTAAAAACGTTAAAATAATGGGTTAAGTCCCCTTTTATTCATTAAAAAATATTTATTTTAACATTTGAAAAAGTTTTCTTAATAAATGATAAATATTTGTTTGAAAACGTTTGAATATATATTTTTAATGTTTAAAAAACGTATATTTATTATTAAATAAATGTATTTCTATTTTATATTAATTATAATTTATGAAAATATTTATTTAACAGTTATTAAACATTAATTTAATATTTATTTATATTTGGCATAATTAATATAAAATAGAAATTAAATAAACATTACATAAATATTTTTTAAAATCATTATTGTAAACAAAAAAATAATGTTAATGTAAATGTAAAATATATTAAATAAATATTAAATCAATATTATATTATTATTTTCTCTAAATTGCAATTTTAAACGAACGTTTTATAAAAAATAAATATTTAACAAACATTAAATAAATATATTTGCAATAAATTGGTGTGTACAAATGTATAATTAATGAATAATAAATATTAAAAATATATTTAAAAAATATTGTCTGCTGGTTGGGTTAAATTGATTTGAAAAAAAAATACTTTATGTATCAATTTAACAAGAGAGTTTCATTATAAAAATTATGATTCACGATTTAAATTGATTTGAAAAAAAAAAATACTTTATGTATCAATTTAACAAAAATACTTTATGTATCAATTTAACAAGAGTTCCATTAAAAAATTAAGATTCACGATTTAAATTGATTTGAAAAAAAAATACTTTATGTATCAATTTAACATAAATATTTTATGTATCAATTTAACAAGAGAGTTTCATTATAAAAATTAAGATTCACGATTTAAATTGATTTGAAAAAAAAATACTTTATGTATCAATTTAACAAAAATACTTTATGTATCAATTTAACAAAAGTACTTTATGTATCAATTTAACAAGAGTTCCATTAAAAAAATTAAGATTCACGATTTAAATTGATTTGAAAAAAAATATTTTATGTATCAATTTAACAAAAATATTTTATGTATCAATTTAACAAAAGAGTTCCATTAAAAAATTAAGATTCACGATTTAAATTGATTTGAAAAAAAATACTTTATGTATCAATTTAACAAAAATACTTTATGTATCAATTTAACAAAAGTACTTTATGTATCAATTTAACAAAAGAGTTCCATTAAAAAAATTAAGATTCACGATTTAAATTAATTTGAAAAAAAAATACTTTATGTATCAATTTAACAAAAATACTTTATGTATCAATTTAACAAGAGAGTCCCATTAAAAAATTAAGATGCACGATTTAAATTGATTTGAAAAAAAATACTTTATGTATCAATTTAACAAAAATACTTTATGTATCAATTTAACAAGAGAGTTCCATTAAAAAAATTAAGATTCACGATTTAAATTGATTTGAAAAAAAATACTTTATGTATCAATTTAACAAGAGAGTTCCATTAAAAAAATTAAAATTCACGATTTAAATTGATTTGAAAAAAATACTTTATGTATCAATTTAACAAAAATACTTCATGTATCATTTAACAAGAGAGTTCCATTTAAAAAATTAAGATTCATGATTTAAATTGATTTGAAAAAAAAATACTTTATGTATCAATTTAACAAAAATTCCATTAAAAAATTAAGATTCACGATTTAAATTGATTTGAAAAAAAATACTTTATGTATCAATTTAACAAAAATACTTTATGTATCAATTTAACAAGAGAGTCCCATTAAAAAAATTAAGATGCACGATTTAAATTGATTTGAAAAAAAAAATACTTTATGTATCAATTTAACAAGAGAGTTCCATTAAAAAAATTAAAATTCACGATTTAAATTGATTTGAAAAAAGAAATACTTTATGTATCAATTTAACAAAAATACTTCATGTATCATTTTAACAAGAGAGTTCCATTTAAAAAATTAAGATTCATGATTTAAATTGATTTGAAAAAAAAAATACTTTATGTATCAATTTAACAAAAATTCCATTAAAAAATTAAGATTCACGATTTAAATTGATTTGAAAAAAATACTTTATGTATCAATTTAACAAAAATACTTTATGTATCAATTTAACAAGAGAGTCCCATTAAAAAAATTAAGATGCACGATTTAAATTGATTTGAAAAAAAGTACTTTATGTATCACTTTAACAAGAGAGTTCCATTAAAAAAATTAAAATTCACGATTTAAATTGATTTGAAAAAAGAAATACTTTATGTATCAATTTAACAAAAATACTTCATGTATCAATTTAACAAGAGAGTTCCATTTAAAAATTAAGATTCACGATTTAAATTGATTTGAAAAAAAAAAATACTTTATGTATCAATTTAACAAAAATTCCATTAAAAAATTAAGATTCACGATTTAAATTGATTTGAAAAAAAATACTTTATGTATCAATTTAACAAAAATACTTTATGTATCAATTTAACAAGAGAGTCCCATTAAAAAAATTAAGATTCACGATTTAAATTGATTTGAAAAAAAAAATACTTTATGTATCAATTTAACAAAAATTCCATTAAAAAATTAAGATTCACGATTTAAATTGATTTGAAAAAAAATACTTTATGTATCAATTTAACAAAAATATTTTATGTATCAATTTAACAAGAGAGTTCCATTAAAAAAATTAAGATTCACGATTTAAATTGATTTAAAAAAGAAAAAAAAACTTTATGTATCACTTAACATTTATAATATCTATTCATTGACCTTTTTTGAATAAATTTCCTTTAATGTATATAAGTATAGAGTTTAGATGTTGCATATAAATATTTCACAACATTTTTTATAGATGCATTACATACTCTTTCGAGATATTATTTATTCGCATTTTCAGAGAGAAAAAAATATTCGAAGAATACACAAACAGATTAATAATTGCTTTGATAAAAAAATTCCAATTTTTTTCTTAATATTAACGTGATTCATGAGACTTGGAGTCGATATTTTCTAAAATTTGCATATCATTCAGGAATATTTTTATGTCTTTCAGGATAAGTTTTTTGATGGATGAATTGACCGAGAGCGAGGAGCAATATCAAAGAAATATAAGATCACACACTGAGATCATAGATCGATTATTGGGAAAGTACGGAGAGAGAATGGAACGCGAAGAAAAAAATTATCGAAAATCTTTGAAGGAGACGCTTGATCAGACGGATTATGACGTCGACAAAATTCATCATCAGCAAAACGAAGATGAGATCTTGTTGCAAGCCATCACTCGTGGAGTTCTGCAACAACTAGAAGAATCATTAAATAATTCCAAGAGCATTGCATTAAGTTATTAACATCAAAATTCTTGCTTTGATTAATTCAATTTAATTAATTTATTGAGTAATATATTAATTTAATAAGTAACTTAATTATTAAATTAGTAAATTAATTGATTTAATTAAATTAATTTAATTATCATATACTGTGAATAAACATAATTAGAAATTTTAAATATACAGGGTGAGCCATTTTAATTAACGCATGCAATTATTTCGGAAACAAAGCATTTTAGAGAAAAATGTTTCAGACAAAAGTTTTATGGTTTCGAGGGGGCCATAAGATGGTATCATTGGTTTGACCTTGAAGAGTCATTTGAAAGTCACGTGAAGGCCACCTCAATTTTTTTAAATGGCACCCCCTATTTTTTATTACATATTCTGGTAGCTGATCTCGAGAGCTTTCCAAAACACTATAATTAAATGTTTTTCATTAAGTACTTTTCGAGTTATAAGGCTTGAAGTAATATCTTAATTTTACATAAACCATAAAATATCTAGTAAAATATTCATTTTTTCGATTAATATTCATTTTTCGATTATCTTACCTTAATACTTTTATGTACAAAATAATGAGAGGAATCAATTAGTGTAAAGAAAACATACAGTTGTTTCTAAGAAAAAATATGGAATTGTTAATTGCAAATTACATATTTCTTCTTCGAAACAACTATGTTTTTTCTTTACACCAATTGATTCCTCCCATTATTTTCTACATAAAAATATTAAGATAATCGAAAAATGAATATTTTACTAGATATTTTATCATTTATGTAAAATTAAGATATTATTTCAAGCCTTATAACTCGAAAAGTACTTAACGGAAAAACATTTAATTATAGTGTTTTGGAAAGCTCTCGAGGTCGCTATAAGAATATGTAATAAAAAATTAGGGGTGCCATTTAAAATTGAGGTGGCCTCACGTGACCTTCAAATGACTCTTCAGTGTCAAACCAATGATCCATCTTACGTCCCCTCGAAACCATAAAACTTTTGTTTGAATTTTTCTCTAAATGCTTTGTTTCCGAAATAATTGCGTGCGTTAATTAAAATGGCTCACCCTGTATATAAATATATATAAATATAATAAATATAAATATAAATAAATTATATATATAATAATATATATAAATATATCTAAATATATAATTTATTATTCATATATTGGTGATTTCAGCTACTAAAGACAATTTACAAAAAACATGAAATAAAAAATTTCCAAGCTAATTTTTAATTAATAATTATAATTAATATTTATAATTAATTAATAATTATAATTAATATTTATAATTAATTAATAATTATAATTAATATTTATAATTAATAATAATTTATAATTATAATTAATAAAATAATGATGTCTTCTTCGAAAGGTAAAATCGATGCATTTGTAGAAGATAGCAAAGATACTCGACGACTTTCTGCAGCTCAACTTGAAAATCAACTGCGAAACTTTTGGGAAGATTTGCGACGAGTTCTATCAGATTATCAAAACAGTAAGCACGAGAAAACAACTTGCAGAATTTAAAATAAATTTATAAAGAAACTTTGATAAATTTGAAAATAAATTCATGCATTCATTTGATTTGAAATAAATATCTATAATCTTTTTCTCTCTTCGAAATAAAATTTCATCTGCGAATCTGTAATCATAAACATTTGTCAAATGTAAATTAATTGTGTCAAGGTCATATCTATTTCTCTGACGCAAGCCAATATTAATCAATGCATAATTTCAGGGACGAAGTCTCGTCAAAAATATTACGAGGCACTCAAAGAGAAAGACGAGAAGGACCAGCAAATGATCGCGCAACAATTGTTACGAATGACGAATCTTTTCGAAGAGATACGAAAGTTTCGAAGCAAAATGACAACGTACGATGCCACGGCCAAGGCAGAAATCTCTGAAATTCTGGATGAACACGACTTTTTTCAAAAAGCTTACTGGACTGTGAAAAACCGTTTTCTCTCAGGTGCCCATCGTCATTTATTTCTGATTATTTGCAACATCAGATCTTCTACAATTTATATCTTAAGCATTCTTTAAAATTCCATGCTTCTCTTCTATCATGTATCTTTAAACATGAAATTAACTCGACGAGAAATTTTCATTTTTAATTTTGCAAAACCTGTATCTCCTAAATTTCTTACTATTACATATTAAATTACTAGCTACTTTTACACTCTTCCTCTCTGTTAAATAATATTATCACAAGTATTAATAAAATAAATTATAAGAATTTAATAAATTTAAAGAAATAGTAAATTATAAAATAAATTGTAAGTATTGAAAAATGTGAAACAATTTCAGACATGAAATTAACTTGACGAGAAATTTTCATTTTTAATTATGCAAAACTTGTATCTCCTAAATTTCTTACTATTACATATTAAGTTAGCTATTTTTATACTCTTCCTCTCTATTAAATAAAAATATTATCACAAGTATTAATAAAAAAAATATTTATTTTTTTTATTAATTAAATTATAAGAATTATAAGAATTTAATAAATTTTAAAGAAATAATAAATTATAAAATAAATTATAAATATTGAAAAATGTGAAACAATTTCAGACATGAAATTAACTCGAGAAATTTTCATTTTTTAATTTTTGCAAAACTTGTATCTCGTAATTTCTTATTATATATTAAATTACTAGCTATTTTTATGCTCTTCCTCTCTATTAAATAATATTATCACAAGTATTAATAAAAAAATAAATTATAAGAATTTAATAAATTTTAAAGAAATAATAAATTATAAAATAAATTATAAGTATTGAAAAATGTGAAACAATTTCAGACATGAAATTAACTCGACAAGAAATTTTCATTTTTAATTTTGCAAAACTTGTATCTCCTAAATTTCTTACTATTACATATTAAATTACTAGCTATTTTTGTACTCTTCCTCTCTATTAAATAAAAATATTATCACAAGTATTAATAAAAAAAATATTTATTTTTTTTATTAATTAAATTATAAGAATTATAAGAATTTAATAAATTTTAAAGAAATAATAAATTATAAAATAAATTATAAATATTGAAAAATGTGAAACAATTTCAGACATGAAATTAACTCGAGAAATTTTCATTTTTTAATTTTGCAAAACTTGTATCTCATAATTTCTTATTATATATTAAATTACTAGCTATTTTTATGCTCTTCCTCTCTATTAAATAATATTATCACAAGTATTAATAAAAAAATAAATTATAAGAATTTAATAAATTTTAAAGAAATAATAAATTATAAAATAAATTATAAGTATTGAAAAATGTGAAACAATTTCAGACATGAAATTAACTCGACAAGAAATTTTCATTTTTAATTATGCAAAACTTGTATCTCCTAAATTTCTTACTATTACATATTAAATTAGCTATTTTTATACTCTTCCTCTCTATTAAATAAAAATATTATCACAAGTATTAATAAAAAAATATTTATTTTTTTATTAATTAAATTATAAGATTATAAGAATTTAATAAATTTTAAAGAAATAATAAATTATAAAATAAATTATAAATATTGAAAAATGTGAAACAATTTCAGACATGAAATTAACTCGAGAAATTTTCATTTTTTAATTTTGCAAAACTTGTATCTCGTAATTTCTTATTATATATTAAATTACTAGCTATTTTTATGCTCTTCCTCTCTATTAAATAATATTATCACAAGTATTAATAAAAAAATAAATTATAAGAATTTAATAAATTTTAAAGAAATAATAAATTATAAAATAAATTATAAGTATTGAAAAATGTGAAACAATTTCAGACATGAAATTAACTCGACAAGAAATTTTCATTTTTAATTATGCAAAACTTGTATCTCCTAAATTTCTTACTATTACATATTAAATTAGCTATTTTTATACTCTTCCTCTCTATTAAATAAAAATATTATCACAAGTATTAATAAAAAAAATATTTATTTTTTTTATTAATTAAATTATAAGAATTATAAGAATTTAATAAATTTTAAAGAAATAATAAATTATAAAATAAATTATAAATATTGAAAAATGTGAAACAATTTCAGACATGAAATTAACTCGACGAGAAATTTTCATTTTTTAATTTTGCAAAACTTGTATCTCGTAATTTCTTATTATTATATATTAAATTACTAGCTATTTTTATACTATTCCTCTCTATTAAATAATATTATCACAAGTATTAATAAAAAAATAAATTAGAAGAATTTAATAAATTTTAAAGAAATAATAAATTATAAAATAAATTATAAATATTGAAAAATGTGAAACAATTTCAGAACAGACGAAAGACAAAGACCAATTGAAGATACTATCGATTGAATATAACAACACAATAAAACACTTAAAGGCTCTCACGACGAAAGGCAAACGACTGCTCACGCTGATGCAAATCTGTAGCAAATATGAAACACAACGTGAAAAAATAATGCCATTTGCTGATCATACGGAGCTGGAAGACTCATCTCCTTTGTCCTGCCATATTTCAACTATATCAGATCGGGATATACCTTGCCAGGTTAATTTTTACAGAAAAAAAATACATGATGGAAGTATGGAATTTTTAAGAAATATTTCAAATCCATACAGATAGAAGATTTTCAAGATCTGACAAATTTCTGGCGACGACTCGGCATCGCGCAGATAATCACAATGCAATTGCGATCAGAAAGGGACAGATTAAAGGACGAGGCGAATCGTTTACGCGAGTGTATCGGTTCTTACATGACGCAAGAGGTAAGAGAGAAAAATGGAAAAAAGTACAAAATAATTTAATGACTTTCAATTGTGACAAACAAATGATATATCTGCCACTTTCTTTTATCGTAGGTGCACATTCAATGATTTTTACATCACTTATCTCATTGTCTAACATTATTAATAGATATTGATTTATAATTCTTAGAACTGATGCGAAACTCGATCATAATTAAACATAAAGAACCATCCAAATTCGTGTTGAAGAAATTACAGGTAATAAAATTATACATATTTTATGAATTATGTACATCTATGACAAGTGAAACAGCTCGACGACGCTTTCGCCTTTTCAACGAACTTGATTGGAGCTGTTTGGAGCTTGCTGATGGCAGTCTTATATTTATTATGCACTTTAAACTGCAATTGCAAACATTCAGATATATATATATATATTCAAAATTTATAAATTAACGTAACGATTTATGCCTGTGCGCTATCTGAGATAGCATCTTATTTCCAGCGAGGAATGTAACGATGCCGAAGCCCAGCAAATATCGCAGCGTGACGAACATATTGAGCTTCAGCCAGAAAATGCCAAACAACACAAAGATTCCTGGAAATAAAACAATTATGATTATATTCGCATCGCAACTTGTCAACGTAGATTTTTGTAGTGAATTTCGGGCTACAAATATGACGAAGAGTGCAGCCATATTTGCGAAAACATCACGATTTATTATGCGCCCGATGAAAACAGATAGACTGCATACATCATCTGTCAAGCATATCGGGCTAATTATGTATTATTAATTATGTAACGATTCTTAATTAATGATTCTTTGTCGAAAATAATAATAATTTATCGTCCTAGCTGATCGTATACAGGGTGTCCCATTTTAAACTACGCACCTAAATATTTCTCTCATTTTTGATTTTAGAGAAAAATGGTTCAGACATGATTTGTATGGTTTCGAGGGGGCCATAAGATGATACCATTGGTTTGATCTTGAAGAGTCATTTGAAGGTCACATGAAGGCCACCTCAATTTTTTTTAATGGAATCCCCTATTTTTTATTACATATTCTTGTAGCTGACCTCGAGAGCTTTCTAATGCACTATAATTAAATGTTTTTTCATTAAGTACTTTTCGAGTTATAAGGCTTGAAATAATATTTTAATTTTACATAAACCAAATATGAAATATCTAGTAAAATATTCATTTTTCGATTATCTTACCTTCATACTTTTATGTACAAAATAATGAGGAATCAATTGGTGTAAAGAAAAACATAGTTATTTCGAAGAAAAAATATGTAATTGTTAATTGCAAATTACATATTTTTTCTTTGAAATAACTATGTTTTTTTCTTTACACTAATTGATTCCTCCCATTATATTGTACATAAAAGTATTAAGGTAAGATAATCAAAAATGAATATTTTATTAGATATTTTATAATTTATGTAAAAGTAAGATATTATTTCAAGCTTTATAACTCGTAAAGTACTTAATGGAAAAACATTTAATTATAGTGTTTTGGAAGCTCTCGGGTCAGCTACAAGAATATGTAATAAAAATAGGGGGTGCCATTTAAAAAAAATTGAGGTTGCCTTCACGTGATCTTGAAATGACTCTTCAGGGTCAAATCAATGGTACCATCTTATGGCCCCTCGAAACCTACTCATGTCTGAACCATTTTTCTCTAAAATCAAAATGAAGAGATATTTAGATGCGTAATTTAAAATGGGACACCCTGTATTGATATATAAAATGATTGATAATTACCTCCTAATCCAAGATGGAATGTAATCGCACTGAGAGATAAGGGAAAGTTTGAAATATTGATACCGAGTCGAGCCCACAAAATCAACAATAGCAGAACTGGCGCCAGGCACAATCCCGAAAACAAGTTCGACACGAATGCTGGTGGTCTGCGTTCGGGCTCGCGGAACATGTGCTGAAAATTAAAATAAATTAATTTTTAAGTCAATTTTTAGAGAAACGCTTAAAATAAATTTATTTTTTATTTTTCTAATTAATTATTAATTTTTAAGTAAATTTTTAGAGAAATATTTAAAATAAATTAATTTTTAAGTAAATTTTTAGAGAAATGCTTCAACGACAATCTTTCAATTAGGAGTTCGGTGTTCGTCAAAGTACAAAGAATATTGCACAATAATTTCTGTCAATATATTAGACCAACTTCGACGTAAGAATCCTCTGCCAATGTTTTGGAAGTGACAAAATTATCGAGGAATCTCTGTCACTAACGAGCATTGGCATAAATATGCATAAATGCAGACGCGTAAATTACCTTTATTTCCGGTTTAGTAGTATACATGTCTTTTTCCTTGTAAAAAGCGCTCTTATCCGCACCCTCCGTCGACGACAGCTCGGGAAACTTCAAAGTAACAGTACCGATGTTGAATCGGAACGGATTACTAATCACAGCATCGCCGACGATCAATTCCATGTTATAGTCTCCACTCTGGTGACCGAAATTTGTAGCTGCCGTCCCAACCGGCTAAAATATCATTTGCAAAATTATACAGGATGTCCCATTTTAAAAGTTCCACCCTCATAACTTTTTTAATTTTGATTGTAGAAGAAAATGTTTCAGACTAAAGTTGTATGGCTTGAAGGGAGACGTAAGATGATGTTATTAGTTTGACATTGAAGAGTCACCTGAAGGTCCCGTAAAGATCACTTTCAACTTTTTAAATAGGATACCCTATATATTTTTGCATATTCTTATAGCTTGTCTCAAGAGTTTTCCAAAACACTATAATAAAGTATTTTTTCATTGAGTACTTTTCGAGTTATGAGACTTCAAATAATATGTTAATTTTATATAAACTGTAAAATATCTTGTAAAATATTCACTTTTCGATTATCTTATCTCAATACTTTTATGTACATAATAATGAGAAGAATCGATTAGTGTAAAGAAAAAACACAGTTGTTTTTAAGAAAAAATATGAAATTGTTAATTGCTATTATATAATTTTTCTTCGAAACAATTATGTGTTTTCTTTACACCAATTGATTCCTCTCATTATTCTGTACATAAAAGTATTAAGATAAGATAATCGAAAAATGAATATTTTACTAGATATTTTACGGTTTATCTAAATTAAGAAATAATTTCAAGCCTCATAACTCGGAAAGTACTTAATGAAAACTTAATTATAGTGTTTTGGAAAGCTCTCAAGAGAACTATAAGAATATGGAAAAGCATATAGGGTGTCCCATTTAAAAAGTTGGATGTGGCCTTCACGTAACCTTCAGGTGACTCTTCAATGTCAAACTAATGACACCATCTTATATCCCCTTCAAGCCATACAACTTTTGTCTGAAACATTTTTTTCTACAATCAAAATTAAAAAAGTTAGTTGGGGTGGAACTTTTAAAATGGGACACCCCGTATAATTGTCGAAAAAAAAGGATATAATGCATACAAAAGTAAAATATTCCTTTAAAAACATATGAACGCTCATAAAATTACCATGTCGAATTTATAAACGTGAGCAGCATCAGGTTCGGCGACGAAAAAGATTTCGTGACCTTGCTTATCACTAGCGGATGCGGAAACGGATGTGAGGCGTACGAAGGCCTGATGTACGCGCATCGGTTTCTTATTCGCCAAGTCGCGCAACAAGAAGCGCATGACTAGTTTCTGCTGGGAATCAGCTTCGATTTTATGCTCGAGTTTGCCCGAGGGAGACTCTGTATTTATTCTGAAATTAATGAAAACGTCATGAGAAATTTAAGGCAATAAATATACAGGGTGTTCCATTTTAATTGTTCCAGGCAAATATCTCGAAAAATATGAGAGACACGGAAAAATGTTTCGAACAAAAGTTGTGTGATTTCAAGGGGGACATCAGATGATGCCATTAGGTTGATCTTCAAGAGTCACCTGAAGGTCACGTGAAGGTTAGCTCCAATTTTTTAAATGGGATACCCTATATGCTTTTGCATATTCTTGTAGCTTGCCTCAAGAGCTTTCCAAAACACTATAATTAAGTTGGTTTGCATTAAGTACTTATCGAGTTATGAGGCTTGAAATCATTTCTTAATTTTACATAAACCGTAAAATATTCATTTTTCGATTATCTTACCTTAATACTTTTATGTACAAAATAATAAGAGGAATCAATTAGTGTAAAGAAAATACATAGTTGTTTCAAAAGAAAAAATGTAATTTGCAATTAACAATTTCATATTTTTTCTTAAAAACATCTGTATGTTTTCTTTACACCAATTGATTCCTCTCATTATTTTGTACATAAAAGTATTAAGGTAGATAATCGAAAAATGAATATTTTATAAGATATTTTACAGTTTATGTAAAATTAAGATATTATTTGAAGTCTCATAACTCGAAAAGTACTCAATGAAAAAATACTTTATTATAATGTTTTGGAAAGCTCTCGAGTCAAACTACAAGAATATGCAAAAGTATATAGGGTGTCTCATTTAAAAAGTTGGAGGTAACCTTCACGTGACCTTTAGATGACTCTTCAAGGTCAACCTAATGGCATCATTTGATGTCTCTCTTGAAATCATACAACTTTTGTTTGAAACATTTTTCCGTGTCTTTCATATTTTTCGAGATATTTGCTTGGAACAATTAAAATGGGACCTGTAGAATTTCCAACGAAATATAAAATCTATATAATATACCTTATAAGTTTTGGCTGAGTGGTTTGATCAGCATCACCAGTTCCAATTTCCAGGTAGTCTAGTACTGCCTCGGACAAGACCTTCACCGTAATCGTATTCGAGACAGAGGCCGCGGTTATTGATATCTTGTAAAATCCGCGATCAGGTTTCACATTCATCAGATTCATCGTGAACAGAGTCCTGTAGATGGACACGAAACATTGAAATATAAAATGATAAAAACGAGCAGAAATTGTCTGTTGAACTTCTTAACCTTAATTATATCGAGAAAAAAAAGGTTAAAGGGTTATTCAACAGCTATCACTCTGCCCCAAGGTATAGCTGATGTCAGCATGGAAAGGCTGATCCAGTAAAGTATTGGGGACCAGGTATATTTGTAATCAAAGATGCCTACTTGTCTGTTGTAGACGCTTGCAAATTCTCATTGCTAAGAATAACAACGTCGTCTCCTACTCTCGTGGCGGAATTTGCGACAACCTTAGGCACAGTTGGCAATGTCTGACCAAGAATATCGCAAACTTTAACTGTCACCAATGGTTGTCGATTAGAGATAATTCCTCCATCGGCCAAAGTTATGCAAACGGGTTTCTCGGGACTGTCGACTGCCAAGGTGGTTAAAGCTGACAATAGGTTTGTAGCTCCCTTCGTGGTTTGCACAGAACGTCGCGAGAGAAGATAATTGCCCAGTTTGACTGTTTGTTGGAAGTTTAGTGGCGGCTTTTTCTTCAATGAAGTCGACAACTTAAAAATACCATTGACAAGAAAACCTGGAACAATTGATTTTATAATTAAATAATTATTTTAAAATACTAGAAAATTAATTAATTCAAAATTATATATAAAAGATTAGAAAAATCTTACTCGTGATAGAAAGACCGCCCTCAAACTGCAAGTACTGGCCATCCACTTCATCAGCCTGTACCACAGCATCCTCAATACGATCGAAAGCAAACGCAGCTGGAGCGCCTATGTCCGCAGCAATGTGGAACGTGTATCCCAAGCTGACAATATAATGTTTCAATTACTACTCATAATATTTAAAATAAAAATAATAGAAATTTACAGGTAAAAATAATAGATATTTTCAAGATATCTTGCTCAGTATTAATTATTGTCTCCATTCACAGTCAGTAGAACGAAAGTTTGATTGACATCATTACAATTGTAATTTTTTGATCGTTAGAAAAATATTTAATATGTATATTATTAATATATACAGGATGTTCTAGACCACCCGTACACTCCTTTTCTTTCAAAAACTAAGCATTTTAGAGAAAAACGTTTTCAACAAAAATTGTATAATTTTGAGGGGAACATAAGATGGTGTCATTGGTTTGACCTTGGATGGCATCGTTAAGATCAGGTCAAGGACACCTTTAATTTCTTAAATGGAACCATCTATTTTTATTGCTTTCATAGCTTATGTCGAAAGCTTTCCAAAACACTAAAAAAGTATTTTTCATCAAGTACTTTTCGAGTTATAAGGCTTGAAATAATTTTTCTGAATTTTACATAAACCGTAAAATATTCATTTTTCGATTATCTTATCTTAATACTTTTATGTACAAAATAATAGAGGAATCAATTGGTGTAAAGAAAACATACAGTTGTTTTTAAGAAAAAAATATGGAATTGTTAATTACAAATTACATATTTTTTCTTAGAAACAACTGTATGTTTTTTTTACACCAATTGATTCCTTTCATTATTTTGTGTATAAAAATATTAAGGTAAGATAATCGAAAAATGAATATTTTACAAGATATTTTACAGTTTAAAAAAAAATTAAGAAATGATTTCAAGCTTTATAACTCGAAAAGTACTTGATGAAAAAATACTTTATTATAGTGTTTTGGAAAGCTCTCGACATAAGCTATAAGAATATGCAACAAAAAATACGTGGTTCCATTTAAGAAATTAAAGCTGTCCTTGACCTGACTTTAATGATGCCATCTAAGGTCAAACTAATGACACCATCTTATGTTCCCCTCAAAACCATACAATTTTTGTTCAAAACGTTTTTCTCTAAAATGCTTAGTTTTTGAAAGAAAAGGGGTGTACGTGTGGTAGGACACCCTGTATATTGTTAAAAAAAAATATAACTTACTTCCACAGGCTGTCATCCTTCCGTAAAGCTGCTTGTATTAATTTTACTAGCTTATCGATTCTGGCAGCAGGTAGCTTTTGTGATAAAGCTGTCAAGCCGTTCACTGCATAATACAGATCAGAGAGAGTGGAAGTGTCCTTCTGTATGACATTTGTTAATACCTGTATAAACAAAAGTCATATAATATCCTGCGAGGCAAATATTTATAATTTCCAGGATTTTTTAATTCAGTAATAATTATTGTCTTCATCCTTTATACAGTAGAACGAAAGTATTATAGACATCATTATATATTATATAAATATTATGGACATTATTGTTTTTTAATCACTCATGTTGATTACCTTTGTCGCAATATTTGTGGAAAACTCTTGACAGTTTCCAATAACTTTCCAGGTGGAGGCGAGATAAAATGCTGTTTCAGGAGTGATATTTTCCCCATTGGATTTTATCAAAAATTTGCAGATGGCCTAAAGAAAAGCAAGTACTATCGATATAGTAATTCAAAATATTAAATATTACAACAAGAAGAAAATATTACAATCAGAAAGACTAATCAAATAATCATGGCATCTCAATATATAGCATTTTTCATCACATAATAATTTATATACATGGAATATTCTTTAAGCATATAAAATGTTGGAAAGAAAAATTTTTAAAATTACATCTGCTTTTGGTATAGCCTCTCCAAGAAGCTTGTATCCACTGGCAGCGTAGTATACAGTGGGAACATCTTTCAGCTGAAATCCTGGTTCAAGTATGCTCTTCAAGCGCGCTCTATCAGCCACCGACAAATATGAATTTGTCGACTGCGAGACTTCCGAGAATGCAGAGTGTGCACATAACGTCACTAATAATAATAGTACAGCAGCTGAAAAAGAAATATTAGAATATATTGCATTTATTATTTAAGAAATAATTTATTGTTTAATAATAAAGATTCAATTTATAAATAATAATAAATTATTCTTTAAGAATTATTCTTTAATAATTTATTATTTATTATTAAAGATTCAATTTATGATGAGCGTGATATAAATGTTTTCCATAAGTTAACATATTTTCATTGTGTACAAAGTGTATCATAAAATTATTACAAAAATTCATCACTTTTTACGTTACATCAGATTCAATCTTATCATGTGTATGTTTTTGCAATAATAAATAATATTAATAAATAATTCAAATTTATTAATATTATTTATTAAATATTTATTAAATTTGTATATAATATTTTTTAAATATTATTTATTAATATTAATATTATTATTATTAATATTTATTAATAATATTAACAAATAATTTTTGTACACGTGTTATATTACTTTTTGAAGCATGCCTTCTGAAACCATATTCTTGGTTACATCCGGCAAAGTTCCAATTAATCACAACATTAAATAATCACAAATTTAATTAATAATAATAATATTAATAAATATTTAATATTAATAATACTAATAATATTAATATTAAATATTTATTAATATTTTTTTTATTTAATATTTATTAATACTATTTATTAAATAATATTAATAAATTTGAATTATTTATTAATATTAACAAAATTAAATATTCTTAAATAATCTCGAATAAATAATATTAATAAATAATAATTTAAAATATTAATAAATAACATTAACAAATAATTTTTGTACACGTGTTATATTACTTTTTCAAGCATGTCTTCTGAAACTATATTCTTGGTTACATCCGGCAAAGTTCCAATTAATCACAACATTAAATAATCACAAATTTAATTAATAATAATAATATTAATAAATATTTAATATTAATAATACTAATAATATTAATATTAAATATTTATTAATATTTTTTATTTAATATTTAATACTATTTATTAAATAATATTAGTAAATTTGAATTATTTATTAATATTAATAAAATTAAATATTCTTAAATAATCTCGAATAAATAATATTAATAAATAATAATTTAAAATATTAATAAATACTAACAAATAATTTTTGTACACGTGTTATATTACTTTTTCAAGCATGTCTTCTGAAACCATATTCTTGGTTACATCCGGCAAAGTTCCAATTAATCACAACATTAAATAATTACAAATTTAATAAATAATATTAATATTAATAAATATTTAATATTAATAATACTAATAATATTAATATTAAATATTTATTAATATTTTTTTTAATTTAATATTTATTAATACTATTTATTAAATAATATTAGTAAATTTGAATTATTTATTAATAAAATTAAATATTCTTAAATAATCTCGAATAAATAATATTAATAAATAATAATTTAAAATATTAATAAATAATACTAACAAATAATTTTCGTACACGTGTTATATTATTTTTTCAAGCATGTCTTCTGAAACCATATTCTTGGTTACATCCGGCAAAGTTCCAATTAATCACAACATTAAATAATTACAAATTTAATAAATAATATTAATATTAATAAATATTTAATATTAATAATACTAATAATATTAATATTAAATATTTATTAATATTTTTTTTAATTTAATATTTATTAATACTATTTATTAAATAATATTAGTAAATTTGAATTATTTATTAATATTAATAAAATTAAATATTCTTAAATAATCTCGAATAAATAATATTAATAAATAATAATTTAAAATATTAATAAATAATACTAACAAATAATTTTTGTACACGTGTTATATTACTTTTTCAAGCATGCCTTCTGAAACCATATTCTTGGTTACATCCGGCAAAGTTGCAATTAATCAATCACAACATTAAATAATCACAAATTTAATAAATAATATTAATATTAATAAATATTTAATATTAATAATACTAATAATATTAAATATTTATTATTTTTTTTATTTAATATTTATTAATACTATTTATTAAATAATATTAGTAAATTTGAATTATTTATTAATATTAACAAAATTAAATAATCTTAAATAATCTTCAATAAATAATATTAATAAATAATAATTTAAAATATTAATAAATAACATTAACGAATAATTTTTGTACACGTGTTATATTACTTTTTCAAGCAGGCCTTCTGAAACCATATTCTTGGTTACATCCGGCAAAGTTGCAATTAATCAATCACAACATTAAATAATCACAAATCTCTCGTCCCAATCGTGCCCAACGATATTTAACGAATACATAATTTTGAAATTATACATCGTTGAAAAGGTAACGATTGATGTTGAAGTCGCTCTTGCCGGACACGCGGTGCCGGGCATCGGTTCTCCGGGTGTCGTTCGATTAAAAAGATCCGTGTTGTCCTCGATAAGGCACTTTTGTGCGCTGTCGAAGACAAACGACGCCCAGATCAAGAATATCGACGCGATGTGCACTTACTTAGAGTCATGTCGAATCGCGGATCGCCTGATAATCCGGCCGCCACGTCGGACACCCGAACAAGATGGCCCTGTCTCCATTGCGCGTGTCAGGAAAAATGGACGAGGAGAGATAGGATACCGGAAGTGAGCGTTTCCACGAGGACGGATGCCAATCGTTCACTCAAGTGACCGATTGATCGATCAATCGAGGGAATTCGCGACGAGTGGCACCTGATTGGCCAAATTCAAAATGGAATTCTCCGATTGGTCAATCCTTGCTAGTGACCCTAGGCACGGATCGATGCAATTGGCCAGTCGCCACGTGATCAAACGGGACGTTCTGATTGGTCGAGTGATTTTCTAACCCTTACGTCGCGCATGCGCAGTCTTTATAAATAAATATTAATTATTAGCTTTATAATTAAATAATAATACTGATAATATTAGTAATTTATGTGCTCGATAATATTATTAATATAGAGAAAAATTATAATAATATTAATTATTAGCATTGTAAATAAATAATAATACTGATAATATTAGTAATTTATGTGCTCGATAATATTATTAATATAGAGAAAAATTATAATAATATTAATTATTAACATTGCAAAGAAATAACAATACTGATAATATTAGTAATTTATGTGCTCGATAATATTATTCATAGAGACAAAAATTAAATGGATGAGGAGAAATAGGGTATCGGAAGTGAGCGTTTCCACGAGGACGGATGCCAATCGTTCACTCAAGTGACCGATTGATCGATCAATCGAGGGAATTCGCGACGAGTGGCACCCGATTGGCCAAATTCAAAATAGAACTCTCCGATTGGTCAATCCTTGCTAGTGACCCTAGGCACGGATCGATGCAATTGGCCAGTCGCCACGTGATCAAACGGGACGCTTTCATTGGTCGAGTGATTTTCTAACTCTTGCGTCGCGCAAAATCTTTATAAATAATATTAATTAATAATGTTAATCATTAGTATTATAAATAAATAATAATACTGATAATATTAGTAATTTATGTATGATAATATTATTAATAGAGAGAAAAATTATAATAATATTAATTATTAGCATTGTAAATAAATAATAATACTGATAATATTAGTAATTTATGTGCTCGATAATTTTATTAATAGAGAGGAAAATTAAATGGATGAGGAAAGCTAGAGAATCGGAAGTGAGCGCTTTCACGAGGACGGATGCCAATCGTTCACCCAAGCGACCGATTGATCGATCAATCGAGGGAATTCGCGACGAGTGGCACCCGATTGGCCAAATTCAAAATGGAACTCTCCGATTGGTCCATCGTTGCTAGTGACCCTAGGCACGGATCGATGTAATTGGCCAGTCGCCACGTGATCAAACGAGACGCTCTCATTGGTCGAGTGATTTTCTGACTCTTGCGTCGCGCAAAATCTTTATAAATAATATTAATTAATAATGTTAATCATTAGTATTATAAATAAATAATAATACTGATAATATTAGTAATTTATGTGCTCGATAATATTATTAATAGAGAGAAAAATTATAATAATATTAATTATTAGCATTGTAAATAAATAATAATACTGATAATATTAGTAATTTATGTGCTCGATAATTTTATTAATAGAGAGGAAAATTAAATGGATGAGGAAAGCTAGGGAACCGGAAGTGAGCGCTTTCACGAGGACAGATGCCAATCGTTCACCCAAGCGACCGATTGATCGATCAATCGAGGGAATTCGCGACGAGTGGCACCCGATTGTCCAAATTCAAAATGGGACTCTCCGATTGGTCCATCGTTGCTAGTGACCCTAGGCACGGATCGATGTAATTGGCCAGTCGCCACGTGATCAAACGGAACGCTCTCATTGGTCGAGTGATTTTCTGACCCTTGCGTCGCGCAAAATCTTTATAAATAATATTAATTAATAATGTTAATCATTAGTATTATAAATAAATAATAATACTGATAATATTAGTAATTTATGTGCTCGATAATATTATTAATAGAGAGAAAAATTATAATAATATTAATTATTAGCATTGTAAATAAATAATAATACTGATAATATTAGTAATTTATGTGCTCGATAATTTTATTAATAGAGAGGAAAATTAAATGGATGAGGAAAGCTAGGGAACCGGAAGTGAGCGCTTTCACGAGGACAGATGCCAATCGTTCACCCAAGCGACCGATTGATCGATCAATCGAGGGAATTCGCGACGAGTGGCACCCGATTGGCCAAATTCAAAATGGAACTCTCCGATTGGTCAATTCTTGCTAGTGACCCTAGGCACAGATCGATGTAATTGGCCAGTCGCCACGTGATCAAACGGAACGCTCTCATTGGTCGAGTGATTTTCTGACCCTTGCGTCGCGCAAAATCTTTATAAATAATATTAATTATTAGCATTATTAATAAGTAATAATACTGATAATATTACTAATTTATGTGCTCGATAAAATCATTAATAGAGAGAAAAATTAAATTATTAATATTATCAATTATTTAAAAATCTTTCGATTCGACAAACACGACAGTAACAGTTATATAACTGTTATATAACACACGCGTTATATTTGTTATATTTATGTTATATAATTGTTTTACTTCATATTTTTAAATGCAATCATTTTTAACGTCCTCCCCCACCATACCTAAACAAAGGGTTACCTCGCTCCAGTATCCCCCCCCCTCCCCTCCCCTAGTATATTATGTAGAGCTCGGGTGATGGTTTTTCGTCCTAGTGTTCCGTCCATCTTTTATAACACGATCCAGTCCGCTCCTGTAGCGCTCCTCGAACTGGGATGTCTCGCGAGCACCGCTTGTGCCATTCTCTCGACCAATTATCCATATTTTTATAAGCGAGCATATTGATTACGAGGTGCTTTTATTTTTATTACACCGGTTATGCGGAATTAAACAAACTGTCTTGACTTATCTAGAAAGTATATTACCTTTTGTGATTTATTTATTATCGAAAATTTTGCAATCTTTCGAAGTACCTCGGATATCGCAATATTTAACTTTTATATGTGAGTATATTAATTCAGTTGTGAATTAATTTTTTATTTGTTAATTATATTTTTAATTATATTAATATATAATATAATATAAATGTAAGAATAATTGTGCAATGTAATAACCCAGCAAGCACCAAGTAACGGTTATATAACTGTTAGTTATAGTTTCCCCTTCAACAATAATATACTGTTGTATAATACAGTTATATAACATATTAGTAACAATTATATAACATATATTGTAGAGTGGGAAATTTTAATTGACAGTTATATAACTGTTATTTTGTGCTTGGGTAATAATGACTTTAAATTGAAATATAACATTATTAGTTCAAAGAAATTTTATCCTTATCATAATATTTAATTTATTTTATATTTAATATATTAATTTATAATATATTAATATTTAATTTATAATATATTTATTTTATATATTTATTTATAATATATTAATTTATTTTATATTTAATATATTGTATTTAATATATTAATTTATTTTATATTTAATATATTAATTTATTTTATATTTTATATATTAATTTTATATATTATTTATATTTTATATTATTTTATATATTAATATATTAATTTATTTTATATTTTATATATTTTAAATTTTAAAAGATATAATTTTAATTGAACTTGTTTTTTTAACTATTCTGCATTTTTAGATTGTTGTTTCTTTTACATAAAAAAATTTCAAATAGAAAAAATAAAATTGAAATAAATTTAATTTTGATGTCACATATTTTTTATTATACTTAGAAAATCTGCAAAATATTGTGTATAATTCTAGTGAGAATTATGAATAATTAAACTTACAATTATCTTATATCATCTAATAAATTTTTTAATAAGTTCAAAATAAAATCTGAAAATTTTGCGATAATTACACATTGTTATAAAAATTAATTATTAATTCATTCAGGCTCAACTTGTAGACTTCATACACCAGTATCACGTACACATGCCAAAAAATATTAAATATTTATCGAAAAGACAAAATCAGATCATTTATCAAGATATATATAATTATGTAGATTGTAATTCATTGCGTTCCAGTATGGAGAAAGTGGTAAATATTAACACAAATTCTAATAATCCGTATCTTGTATATGTAACATGTTACTTAAAGATGTAAATCAACAGGAAAAGTTATCGGTGCAATTTGAAAATGAGGGAAATACTCAGCATTCTCAAGAAAACATGGCGATATTCAACGAGATTTCCAATTGCAATCAACTAAACTTACGTGAAGATTTACAGAAATTAATCATTGAACACAATATCTCTCGTATCACTACTAATGAGCTACTTAAAATATTAAGAAAACATGGTTACACCGAATTACCTAATGAGATGGATGTCGCAAAATACTCTTGTAAGTATTTATTCATACTTGTTTTCACTAGTATAAAATTAAATAAAATTAAATTAAATTAAATTAAATTAAATTAAATTAAATTAAATTAAATTAAATTAAATAAATGTATCTTTAGTTTTATTATACGCAAGAAATGTAATATTAATTAGTGTTTCGTTGTAGCCTTTCTAGAATCTGCGAGAAGAAGTGCAGGGGCCAACTATTACACCTCGAACGAAGATAGATTAAATTGTGGGAAGAGGCAACGTAGTTTAAACAGTCGATGCAGCAGCGAGGAGGAAGAAATTGATCCTTCTCGATCAGCTAAGAGTATGTTTAACTGTACTAAAATTCTTACATAATTATGTATAATTTTTTTGGCAATCCTTGCTTCTCTTAAATAAATTATAAAAAATAAAAATAATAAATTATGAAAATAAATAAAATAAATAAAAATTATAAAAATAAAAATAAATTATAAAAAGTAACATTAAAAATAATATTTTACAGGGAAAGCAGCGAATGCACTGGCTAATAATGATAAAGACATAAATGAGAATGATGCAAAAAACGAAATTGCACCTTCGCAATCTTATTGTCGTATGTATCATTGTTTGTATATCATTAATGTGATATGCGAATGATTATACTTTATAATTTTCAGAAAAGAGGAATAATTATTCCAAACAACAGCAGGATATACAATTTATTGAGATTCCCGACATTCCTGTATACGAAGGTATATATACATTTTACAACAAAATCAGTTGTAAAATTATAATAATAATAGGTTTAAATCATAGTAATATTTTAATAATATTTTTAGACCTCGCTTCATCATCTGATGAGATGCAAGACTCAAACATAAAAAGTATGTATTAATACTTTACATTTTATAATATTGATTTAATATTATATATTTATTTAATATTATAATTTATTTTATATTATTTATTTTATAGATTTATTTTATATCATTTTTATAGATTTATTTTATATTCTTTATTTTATTTTATATTATTTATTTTATATTATTTATTTTATATAGATTTATTTTATATTATTTTTATAGATTTATTTTATATTATTTATTTTATTTTATATTATTTATTTTATATTATTTATTTTATATAGATTTATTTTATATTCTTTATTTTATTTTATATTATTTATTTTATATTATTTATTTTATATAGATTTATTTTATATTATTTATATAGATTTATTTTATATTCTTTATTTTATATTTTTCATTTTATTTTATATTTATTTTATATTATTTATTTTATATTATTATATTATTTATTTATATATATTATATTATTATATTATTTATATATTATTATATTATTATTATTTATATATATTATTATATTATTTATTTTATATTATTATATTATATTATTTATTTTATATTATTATAATTTAATATTATATATTATACATTTATACTTTTGCTTTATTAGCATATGTAATATTAGATGATCATTGTTGCAGAGTATCTGAGGCAAATAATACGTACACAGGATACTTCAAATTTAATATTGCATGACCTCAATCAACGCATAAGCAGAATCGAAGACATTATGAGAGGCCACGCACCTATTTCAATTAAGGACAACAGTCGAATAAAGGAAGATATTATGAGAAACTTCGTTCACGTCTCAATGAAGAATGATCCTATCAATCCCATCACAGAAATTCTACCTTTACAGACGGTGGAAAGGGACGATAGTCTCATCGTAGAGACTCTACCTTTACAGACAGTGGAACAGATAAGAGATTTCGACTTGCTATTGCAAGAGAATGATGAGGCGGTTACACAGTTTGTAAGTTTATATATTGACTTGCCAATTTTGCATAACAATAGTTACATGTAATCAGTGTTTGCTGGTATCTCATCTAGATAATTATCTAGATAAAATTATCTAGATAATAATCTAGATAAAATTATCTAGATAATTATGTTATAATTATAATATATAGATAGTTAAAGATAAAAATAGTTATATAGATAGTTAAAGATAAAAATGATCCATTTCTTTATCTACATAATTATCTAGATAAAATTATCTATTTTTTAAAATTAACTATTTTTATCTTTAACTATCTATATATTATAATTATAACATAATTATCTAGATAATTTTAAGATTATCTAGCTAGTTAAAGATAAAAGCTAGTTAAAGATAACTAGCTAGATAAAATTATCTAGATAAAATTATCTAGATAATTATGTAGATAAAGAAATGGATCATTTTTATCTTTAACTAGCTAGTTAAAGATAAAAATGATCCATTTCTTTATCTGCATAATTATCTAGATAATTATCTAAATAAGATACCAGCAAACAGTGCATGTAATATTGAAAATAATAATTTCGATTATAATTGCTTCATTTTATGTGCTTATCGTTAAAATCTGATATAATTAAGTCACGATATAATTAAGTTTCATAATTTCATATTTCTTTTTGTAGAAAGCATTTTTGTTAAAGATTGGAGGGAGTAATCCTCGTCGTAACGTTTGTCGCATTCTTTCGAAAATATTTACAAATAACTGCGCAATGAAATGTTCTTGGAAAGGCATCCGCAATAATTTTAAAGTCTCCAACTTATATTTTATTAGAATTATGAAAAGTATGTCCTACGCATTAAACGAATATAATTAAGCGAATTAAACGAATCTATGACGAATTATTATTAATTAATAAATTTGTTTCTATGCGATTTTATTAACTCGATCAATATATTTGTCCAGGGGAAGTCACTCTGCATTATTCCTTAACGGAGGCTGAATTTGACAACATAGTAGCAGAATGGCTACGCTTCGCGAAACAAAGAAAACAGAGGGAAGAAAAAGGGAAGGATCCTGGACATGAGCATCCCGAGGGAATTAATGACGAGGAAAATAATTTATTAAAAGTGTCTACCGCTTAGAAGAATGGAAATTCTTAGACAATTTTTTATCTAGACAATTTTAGGGTATTGTAAATTGTCTTTTGATTTTATATTGAGTCAACAATCGACCAAGTCGATAATTAAATCCTATAATTAATTGTAGATGAAGTTGGCATATGAAAATAGCGTTCGAAGGATGGACCATCGTCGACTAATACAGCAGTATAGTCAATTTATACCTCCTCTCAATGGCTCTGGAGGAATACCTGATAGATCTTGAGTATCATTGTCCATGATACGAAGCTATGTGCAATCCTTCTCTCATGAAAATTAGGGTAAACTGACCCAGATTATCCTGAACGCGACGTGGGTACAAATCTGTCCAAATCGGAGCTTGAGTATTTAAACGAGAGTTGATATCTACTTTTTCAAAAAAAGTTCTCTGATAAAATTGTGAACAAAATTGTGAAATGTATGAAAGATAGTTTTACAGATTTTTACATTGATTTTGGTGGCAGATCTGTGTGGTTCTACCTATTGCATGGTGAGAAATTTTTCTGAAAATGTTTAACATTTAATTTTTTCTCTTGTACGTTATATAATGTTATGTTTATATAATGCCTTTATGTAATATTATCTTTATATAATGTTATGTTTATATAATATCTTTATGTAATATTATCTACGTTTTATTTTCAATTTTTATTCAAATTATATAATAAAATAATACAATAAAATATTGTACAAAAAGATTTAAAAAATCTTTTATCAATATGAATCTTTAATAAGGCTTTTAGAAAATTGTAATTGTTACAAATAAATATCATTATTAAATTGCTCAATTAATTCGAAGGAAAATTAAATAAATTTAGTCTTGCTTGATTTTGATACAGTTACAATTTTCATTTTAAAATTAACTGCAACTATTCAGTGATAAAAGATATAAATTACAATATAAATTATGTACGAGATATCTGTAATTAATATAATTTTAAATTATATGAAGTATCTTTAATATAATTTTAAATTTAAAAAAATATTTTAAGAGAAAAGCAACACAAATAGTGGAAATTATTATATTGTTTTGAATTTTTTGCTATCATGTCATTAAAATTAAAATATTTGAATTTTTACCTTTTTAATGTTTGTTCGCAAAACTTTTACATATATCGTTTGTGAAAAAAAAATATATTAAAAAAAATGTACGATACATTTTGCAAAATACAAATCTGAGGCAAATCTCTATTCGAAAATATAAAATTCGAATTATATAAAATAATTGCGAGGATAATCCGAATTATTTGGAAAAATAAATCAAAAACTTACGAAAAATTACAAAATACAATATGCTCTATCATAATTAATAATATAATTACTATTAATTATAATTAAAAAATTGTATTATATTATAATTAATTATATTATAATTATATAATATAATTTATTATAATATAATTATATATTATAATTATAATTATAATTATTAACAATACAATAGTTTTCACTATTTGTGTTGCTTTTCTCTCTCTCCTTAAAATGTTTTTTTTTAAATTTAAAATTATATTAAATATGATACATTTTCCAAAATAATTTAATTTAGAAATCTCGAATCAACTAAAATGAAAAATTAAATTATTTCGATGCGATGGGGAAAAAACTGAAAAACTGCTACTATTTCTTATCCTTTTATTGCAGATATTTTCCAGTGAATGTTAAATGCTGCTATTATGTGCAATCTTGAAATTATAAAATCGTTATAAATTTTCGATGACATATTTCTCGAGGGATATCTCGCTCTCGATATAATAAATACATCAACGGACATTGCACATAATACATTGCTACATAATGCATTATATTGTTCAAGCGCGAAGAGAGAGACAATTAAACAAATCAACAATCTGCATTATAATCTGCATTAGAATTAAAATTGATATTAATGAAGTGAGTACGTACACAATAATAATGAGGTGCTACCAGCAGAAAATTCGCGGTATAAAAATGCGTGGGGAGGAGATAATATTAAAATAAAATCGCTAATTCTTCTAAAATAATCCTTAAACGTAATCTCTACTCAACATTACAAGTAATCTGGGTAAATGTATTATACGCTGTATAATGTGTGTGTGTGTATGTCTGTGTAATGACGCTTGTATTAGTCGCGTTTTAAAGTTCAATCGCTAAATTAGTTCGGTATTATCATAGCCTGATGCTCTACGAATCTTAAAGAAATCTTAAACGAGACTTAAGCCGCCCACTTTATCATACATAAAAAATATTTGCGCAGGATATTGTCGCTCTTCGAACGAAGCTTTTACAAAGTTCCTTCTGCGTAACACGCGATTCTTAATTAATTGAGCGAGAAAAAATTACAAACGTATGATACATTTTCTTCTCTCCCAGGAAACTTAAAAACAAAAGGCAAAAATTTATTATATATATATATATATATATATATATATATATATACTAGTGAAAATATCTAGCTATAATATTTCCTCCTAAAAACTTGTGTAAAAACATATCAAGATTTGAAAAAAGAAGCTTCAAAGAACTAATACGTAATTATTATCAACTAAATTGTTTAACAGTTAAATTCTTGAAAATTGTTAAAATTAAATTACAAGAAAATCGCGTCGAGATTGCGATATGTTTTTTTTTACAAACGTTCCTTGCGTAAATTTCGATTCTATTGTGCACGACACGCCCTACAAGTGCGACCACCAGTGTTTGCTGGTATCTTATCTAGATAATTATCTAGATAAAATTATCTAATTATCTAGATAAAATTATCTAGATAATTATCTAGATAAAGAAATGGATCATCTTTAACTAGCTAGTTAAGATTAAAGATAAAGATAATTCATTTCTTTATCTAGATAAAATTATCTAGATAATTATCTAGATAAAGAAATGGATCATCTTTATCTTTAATCTTAACTAATTAAAGATGATCTTTAACTAGTTAAAAACAATCTTTAACCAGCTAAGTTAAAATTAAAGATAAAGATAATCCATTTCTTTATCTAAATAATTATCTAGATAATTTTATCTAGATAAAATTATCTAGATAAAATTATCTAGATAATTATCTAGATAAAGAAATGGATCATCTTTATCTTTAATCTTAACTAGCTACTTAAAGATAATACATTTTTTTATCTAGATAATTATCTAGATAATTTTATCTAGATAATTATCTAGATAATTTTATCTAGATAATTATCTAGATAAGATAGCAGCAAACACTGACGACCACTTATACAAAATTATATATCGCTCCGAGAGTAACTCTGCGCTATCGGATTCCGATGGCTCGAGTTTCTTCACGCTTTATGGAAGAGAAAAATGACGAACGCTTATACAGCTCTAACATTCTATGTGTTATATGTATATATCTAGAAGATGTCGAGCGCGAATGCACTCGTATCGCTCCTTCAAATGGAAGAAAAAAGTCGCAAATGAAATTAATTTCCTCGAATCAATCGGATATTCATATAATGATGTGAAATGCAAAAATGATGACGATTTATGTTTTTCGATCGAGAATGATTTCCGCAGATGCTTCGAATATTTTCTTGAAGAAATATTCGAGTATTAAATTTTACACGTTACACAGAAGAGAGAGATAAAAATATTTTTTTTAATCACACATTTATATTAAACCCAGCAGCAAACACCAAGTAACAGTTGTACAACTGTCAGTTATAATTTTCTATTCAACAATATAAGCGTTATATGTTAAATAACAATTATGTTGTCGAGTGGGAAATTATAATTAACAATTATATAACTGTTAATTATGATTTCCCACTCGATATAACTGTTACATGTTATATAACTGTTGTGTATTAATTAACAATTATATTGTAGAGCGCAAAATTATAACTAACAATTATATAACTGTTACTTGGTGTTTGGGAATATATATAATATTAATATATTAATATATAATATTAATATATTAATAAATTAATATTAATTTATTAATATTATATATTACTAAATTAATACTAATTTATTAATATTATACATTAATAAATTAATATCAATTTATTAATATATAATATTAATCATTAATTATTAATTTATCAATATATAATATTAATACACTAATATTAATATATAATATATATATATATATTAAAAAAGTTTCATCATCTCCGTAGGATTTTACAATCATATATATTGTACATTAATTCCTTTACTTTTTTCTTTCAATTGCGATTTGAAAAGCCAATCTCCCTCGACTCCTTCGCATTCGAAATTTTCAAAACACAGACATCTACATCCAATCTCATGTGAGAGAAACGCGGCTACCATTAAACACGGCCACAGAAGTTGTGTGAAGTTTAATAAAATATATTACAGAGACCTTTTTTTTTTTTTAACTCGGCTTATATATATACGTATATACATGTTCAAGTCGCCCTCGGACACCACGTGTCGCAATTTTATAATCGTCGAGTTTCGTTCGCTCTTTCGCTTTGGTATTTACAAGAATAATATATATTATATATATATTATTTATATTATATATATAATAATATATAATTAATATATAATATATATAATTATATATATATTATTATCTATATTATATATAATAATATATAATATATATAATTAAATATATATATATATATTATTTATATAATATATATAATAATATATAATTAATATATAATATATATAATTATATATATTATATATTAATTATATATTATTATATAAATAATATATATATATATATATAAAATTATATATATTATATATTAATTATATATTGTTATAATATAGATAATAATATATATGTAATTATATATATAATATAGATAATAATATAAATATAATTATATATTAATTACATATTATTATATATATAATATATATAATATAATATAAATATATATATAATTATATATTAATTATATATATAATATAAATAACAATATATATATAATTATCAATATTATACATAGATAATAATATATATATATTATTATATATATTATATATATATATATATAATAACGCGTGGTGACAATATTCGAGAATGTTACGCATGCGTGCGTGCGTGAGCGTGAAAAAGTCGACGTCTCGCTCGCACGTGGACGTGGCCTTTCTTCTGTCCTCTTCCCCCACGACAGCGTTTTATAAAGATGTACGCGTGCGCGCGCATTAATATTAATTAATGTCTATTTTTGATACGCGATCAAACGCGAATAGAGGCTACTTTTCTAGGTGGATGTTCTTTGGATTTTCCACCTGCCGGCAGGTGCAGGTGAACCCAGCGAGACTTGGAAGATGGGTCCCACGTGCCTCGTCGATCAAGCTCGTCTCGGATGGGGGATGGAAAATTGTGGAGGGAAGGCAGACAATCGTTCTCTCTGGCTTCACAAAGCTCCGATATAGACATTTCGTTCAGGGTATCGCTTTTTTTTTTTTTTCTTTTCTTACAAATTTCATCATCGAAGACTATCTACATCTAAACCTGATGCCTCGTCGAGGGTACACAATGTCTCTGTCATTTATTCCGACGCGAGTTTAGGTAAATACTATTACTGATGATCCACTGTGTGTCGAGCACACCTGATCTCGTCTCTCTAGTCTCCATCATCGCATACAAGAAGCCATACATTTTCGCTTCGTACACACTCTCTCTGTACACTTATGTTACAAGTTACAATCGGTGGTTTCACGATTCGGTTTCGCTCCCTGGAGCGTTTTTTTTTTTCGGACAACCTCGACGATCAGAGTCTCAGCGGGCGACGCACGTAACGAGATACATATTCTAGGAGTCCGGATTTCACGGGGAAATTCCGTTTACTCGGAAGGTCCTTGGCCCCAGCGTGACTTAGTCCTCGGTACTTTAGCGGGCGGCGGTGAGCTACCGTCGTCGCTTAAGTTCCGCTTGACATTCAGCACGATGCCAGTCTTGGGCGAGACTTTCGAGCGAGACGCGACAGCTTTGGGGACGTCTATCGTGGGTGGGATCGAGGGGAACGCGGGAAAGTCCTCGTCCTCGAGGCCAGGCGGCTTGGGCTGCTCGGGGGCGAAGGTCTTCTTGAAGGAGTCCGAGGGAGTGGGCTTGTACGAGGCCTCGGCGACGGGCTCCGAGGGCAGAGACGCAAGAGTCTGGGACATCGATGGCGCCTCGTTCATCGAGGCAACCGAGGACGACGTCAGGACGAGATTCGGGACGGGAGACGCGAGCAGGGACGACGGTGATGTTGGCGTGGACATCGCTGCAGCTGCCGCTGTCGCGGCAGCAACCGCGGCCAGTTCCTCCTCCGCCTTCCGGATCAGGTCCAGGTCGCTCAGCGTGCTCAACGTGCTCTTGGTCTCCTTCGGAGCCTCGGACAGCGTCTTCTCCGGCTGACCGAGCCTGGAGGAGGACGGCGAGTATCTCTCGGTGGTCGAGGCGTAGAGGGAGGCGCCGGCTGAGGGTAGAAACGACGCGCTGGGCTTCGACGGGAGGTAGGGATCCACTTTGGAAGATTCCTGTCGCTTGACGTTCGCCAGAATCTCTTGCAAATTCGGCGGTATCGTGATGTCCGAGACCTTGTCGAGGATGGGCTGCGCGAACTTGGTGATTCCGGGTGGGGGAGGCGTGAAGGAGCGGGCGTCTGACGGGCTGTAAGCCTCCTCGCAGTCGTTGCTGGGTGGATCTAGTCCCAAACCCTGGAATAAATATAAATAGATGATGATGAATGAGATATCGAAAGTCGACGAGATATAAATCGATAGGTGTATAATATGCATTCCGTATACCCTTCTTTTCTTCGAAAATATTTTAAACTTCTCAAACTTCTTATACCAAGAAAATTATTGGTGAAAGGAAATACAGGATGTCCCATTTTAAAAGTTCCACCCTCGTAACTTTTTTAATTTTGATTGTAGAAAAAAATGTTTCAGACAAAAGTTGTATGGCTTGAAGGGGGCCATAAGATGGTGTCATTGGTTTGACCTTGGAAAGTCGTTTCAAGATCACGTGAAGCTCATCTTCAATTTTTTTAATGGAACCACCTATTTTTTATTGAATATTCTGGTAGCTCACGCCGAGAGCTTTCCAAAACACTACAATTAAGTTAGTTTTCATTAAGTATTTTCCGAATTATGAGTCTTGAAATAATTTTTTAATTTTACATAAATCATAAAATATTTAATAAAATATTCATTTTTCGATTATCTTACCTTAATACTTTTATGTACAAAATAATAAGAGGAATCAATTAGTGTAATGAAAACATACAGTTGTTTTTAAGAAAAAATATGAAATTCTCAATTGCAAATTACATATTTTTTCTTAAAAATAACTGTGTTTTCTTTACACCAATTGATTCCTCTCATTATTTTGTACATAAAAGTATTAAGGCAAGATAATCGAAAATTGAATATTTTGCAAAATATTTTACAGTTTATGTAAAATTAAGATATTACTTGAAGCCTCATAACTCGAAAAATACTCAATGAAAAAATACTTTATTATAGTGTTTTGGAAAGCTCTCGAGATAAACTATAAGAAGATGCAAAAGCATATAATGTGTCCCATTTAAAAAGTTGAATGTGACCTTCACGTGACCTTCAGATGACTCTTCAATGTCAAACTAATGACACCATCTTACGCCCTCCTTCAAGCCATACAACTTTTGTCTGAAACATTTTTTTCTACAATCAAAATTGAAAAAGTTACGAGGGTGGAATTTTCAAAATGGAACACCCTGTAGAGCTACTGACAGATTTCTACTTCAGCGAATACTAGCTGATCCACTTGCAATTCTGCAGATATATTTAATTCTTGATAGCAACATCTGCTACGATTCTGTTGCTAAAAAACTCGATACATTTACACGAATCTTAACATCGATTTAAAAAAATAAGAAATATAGAAAATACAATTTTTTACAATCAACTAGATAAATCGCCTAGATATTTTACATAAAACTCGAAAAGTCTGACCAAACGACCAGACTGTCCTGTCCAAAAAACGAAATGATTTCCAACGACGTAAACATCATTTCAGCCAAGTCTTCTCAGAAATAAGAATCTTAGAGCAGCTCGGGATCAGGAGCTCGTGGGGAAGCGGACGAATTCCAAATCAACTTTATTCACATCAGGATAAGCGTAAAAAGGCGAGAGACGGATCTTGAGGAAACCCTCACCGGCAGAGTCGGCGTCGTTTCGTCGAGAAACGACGAGCTAATACTCTGTATCTGTTGCTTCTGCTCCTCGATCTGCTGTTTCTGCTCCTCGATCTGCCGATTCAGCTCGTCCATCTTCCTCTGCAGCTCCGTAGAATTCTTGCTGGACGACAGGATACCCGCGGCGCTGTCGGTCGTGGCCTGCAGGCTGTTGATGTCGTCGTCCATCTCGCCTGGGCTGTAAGGCTCGTCCCCGTCGTCGTCCAACGCGACCTTGCCGGGCGACGAGGTGAGGTCTATCTTGGACGACAGCTCGGGCACGATCTTGCATATCGTCGCCGTGTCTATGACCCCGCGCGACATGCCTATGTGCGCCTTGTTGAGCGACTCCAGGGTCATCTGCGTCACCGTGGCAGGTTTCTCCTTGGTCGAGTCCAGAGATACGGCCTTGTACAGCATGGGCGACGTGGACGGAGGCGGCGACGTGGTCTTCTCCTTCGGGACGCCCACCAGAGGCGGCGTGTAACTTCGGTCGGACTCCTTCTTCGACGTCTTCGTAGGCACCACCGGCGGTACGGCCGTCAGTCGCTTCTTCTTGTTGCGAACTATGATGCCCAGAAGCAGATGCGGTCGATGCTCCTCGAAGCCGGGACCGGTGAGCGGCAGCAGCACTGGCGGTATCGTGCTCTGGCTGGAAAAAGGCATTATGTAAAAGTCTTTGATGTTCTTGGACACGTTGCCCACGACACCCAGACGGCTCCTGCTGTTCAGGTAGCTGTACAGGGTGATATAAGGGATCTTTTCCTCGTCGTTCGCGGCGGTTAATCTGATGACGAGAATCTCCTTCGAGCCGGTCCTCTTCATCTTGGAGATGTAATCCCAAACGGTGTCATGGCTGATCCTACCGACGACGTCGACGGTGTCCGGCAGGTCGTCCATGAGGTCCTTGGCGTTGCCGCTCACCTCCTGGGCGGTTATGAAGAACTTGGCGACGTCCACCATGTTGACGAAGCCGCGCCAGACGGTCCGCCAGCCGCCCTTCGTCGTCGGCTCCTTGTCCGTCTCCTGCTCCTTGTCCCTCTCGGGCTCCTCGTTTATATCGGGGGTCTTGATGGTGACGGTGGAGCTGGGCTCCCTGTCCGATACGTCGGAGTCGTTTCCGTCGATCGTATTCGTCGTCGCCTCGTCCTCAATGTGTCGCCAGAGACGGTCCTCGATTGGCTTCTCCAGAGAGGGCGAGGTCTCCTTCCTCTTCTCCGTCTCCTTCTTCCGGTCCTCCTCCTTCTTGTCGACGTCCTTGGACTCCCTGCTCTCGCTGCGGTTCCTCGTCCAGCTGTCGCTGCTCTTGTGCCTGTCCTTCTCCTTCTGCCGGCCCCTCTCCCTGCTCTCCTTCCTGCCCGACTTGTCCCGATCCTTGTTCCGGTCGCGATCCTTGTCCTTCTCGCGCTCCCTGTCCTTGTCGCGTCGGCTCTCCTTGTTCCTGGACTTTCGCTCCTTGCTCTTGTCCCGCGTCTTGCTGCGATCCCGATCGCGGCTGCGCCGATGCCGGCTGTGGCTCCGCTCCCGTCGATCCTTGCTCTTGGACTTGACGCCGTCGCGTTCCCTGCCCCTCTCCCTGTCCTTCCTCCTGCGCTCGTCCAGACCCTTGGACTTCTTCGCGTCCATTCGCGACCTCAGCCTGTCCTCCTTGTCCTTGTCCTTCTCCAGGTCGTCGACCGTCGAGCTGATGCTGTCGCCGCTGTTCAACGCGGTAACGATATCCTGCACCGGGGTCTTAGGATCGACGTGGTCGATTCCGCCGTCGTTCTCGATTATCTGCTCGCCCTTGTGAGTCTTCACGACGATCGACTTGGCCTGAGCCATCAGATCCAGCTCGTTCTTCTTTATCATCTCCAGCTGATGCTTGGTCTCCTTCTCCCGCCACTCGGCCAGTTCCTGGCTGGCCATCTCGTCCGGGCTCAGTCGTACCACCGCGTCTGGCGTCAGCGAGCGATCAGCGATCTTTCTGAACAACGTCAGATTCTTCGTGTCCTTTATGTTGAACACGAGACTGCGGTACTTGGCCTTGTACTTGGAGCCTGTGTCCTTGAAATACTTGTACATCTCGAGCTCGATGTTGAAGGCCAAGTCGGCAATCTCCTCGTCGGTCAGCTTCAGATCCTCGGTTTCCTTTATACGGCTGGACAGCAATTCCGTCAGGGTTTTCCGTATGTTTAATCGGATGGGCTCCGCCTCCGGTTTCTTCACCGGCGTCGGCTTCGTTTGCAGCTTCGACTGCGACGGCGACGGCTTGATTTCCTGCTTCTTGATCGGCGTCTGTTGCTTCGGTGAACCTGTCGCCTGTGCTTTCACCTGCGTCGACACGACGCTCTTCGGCATCGTCGTCTTCAGTATTATAGGGCTCTTCCCCGGCGTCGTGGAGATTATTGTTTGCTTCATCTGCGTTGGTCTATTGCTCGGCGACACGTTCGCTTGCTGTTGCGCGGCAGGGATTATTGTAATTTTCTTATTGGGCGCTAGGACAGTTTGCTTCGATCCAACTACCTTCGTGTAGATCATCTTTGGCATGGCCTGCACTTTAACCGGTTGCGTTATTTTTGCCTGAAATTATTAGTTGGCGTAACTTTTTATTCGTTTCAGACTCTTATATTTAGATGGAGATTTGTATATATTTATTTTTAGATGGAAGATTCTTAGATTTAGATAGAAATCCAAGTTACTTGATAATATATCTCTTTTATTTACAGGGTGGACCAAAAGTCTGGATATACAGAGTATCGAGTATGGAATGCGTTTTAGAGCAAAATGCTTTAGACAAAAGTTGGTAGGATTAAAAAGATGTATTTAACTGTAATATTCATTTGACCTTGAGTAGCGTCGCCAAGGTCAGGGCAAGGTCAACTTGAATTTTTTAAACGGAACCCCCTATTTTTCATTGCATATTCTTGAGGCTTATCCCGAGAGCTTTCCAAAACACTATAATAAATTATTTTTCCCTCAAGTACTTTTTGAGTTATGAGGCTTGAAATCATTTCTTAATTTTACATAAAGCGTAAAATATCTTATAAAATATTTATTTTTCAATTATCTTACTTTAATACTTTTATGTACAAAATAATGAGAAGAATCAATTGATGTAAAGAAAACACATAGTTATTTTTAAGAAAAAATATTTAATTGTTAATTGCAAATTACATATTTTTTCTTCGAAATAACTATGTGTTTTCTTTACACCAATTGATTCCTCTCATTATTTTGTACATAAAAGTACTAAGGCAAGATAATCGAAAAATGAATATTTTACAAGATATTTTACGGTTTATGTAAAATTAAGAAATGACTTCAAGCCTTATAACTCAAAAAATGCTCGAGAGAAAAATATTTTATTATAGTGTTTTGGAAAGCTCTCGAGGTAAGCTACAAGAATATGCAACGAAAAATAGGGGGTTCCGTTTAAAAAATTCAAGTTGACCTTGCCCTGACCTTGGCGACGCCACTCAGTGTCAAATGGATATTACAGTTAAATACATCTTTTTAATCCTTCCAACTTTTGTCTAAAGCATTTTGCTCTAAAACGCATTCCATACTCGATACTCGACTGTATATCCAGACTTTTGGTCCACCCTGTAAATGTTTAAACTCTCTATATACATGATTAATATCATATTATATTAATAATTGTATTTTAAACTACTTAAACTATAATATCAAAACTATTTTAAACCATTTTAAACTACTTAATTGAATTGAATTTAATTTTATACATACAGTTTTTCCAGATGTTTGGATCTGCGTGACAAGCTTGCCACCTATCTGAAGCGTATTGATATTGTTAGCTCCTATCACTTCAAAAGTTGGATTGTCTTTTAACCATGTTCGCAAATTAGATCTTGTAGGAGCATCTGCACCTGAATTAATAATAATTTACATAAATATTTATATATATATCAAACTTTCCTATCTTTTAAACTTATTAAAAATCTCTTTACATCTTTCTCATCAATCTTATTTAAATGATAAATATAAAAAATGTAGGATTAATTTATAGAAAAAAAGTTATAATAAATATTTTCATTTAATATTTATTAATTCATTTAATATTTATTTAAGTAATCTACGTACCAGTAAGAAGTTTGCCACTTTTTCTATCGAGAACTACCACCCTAGCCTCGGGTTTTGCCTTAGTTTCTGTTACAGGCGACTTTGTGGTTTTTGATCCTGTCGGTACAGGTTTATCCTTGGTCAAGGTTTCCTGAGCATGTGCCAGAATACATGCGTCTGAACAATAAATGCTGGAATTTCTGGCTTCCTTCTTACATACAACGCACTGCATCGTGCCAGAAACTGGAGCAATGCCGCAGTCAACAGAAAGACTCGATAAAGGTATTTCTTTCGACAATACTTTCTGCGATGCTGAATTCTCATTCACGAGTTCAATCTTTGTTCTTTGCTTTCCAGATTGTGGATTCGATTTTGCCTTCTCCTCTTCAGCTTTCTTCTTTAAGCAATTCGGACAAACCCATTCTATGCCTTTCTCCTCCATTTGTTGGCCTATCGCACAAATAATATCATTGAATATAAATATTTCATCGCGTATAATATCACTAAATTAAATATAAATATTTTATCTCGTCATTTAAAGCTAGATTCGAGAATACTTACCCATGGCCTTACTAACGTGTACACATTTTCCATGGAACCAGTCTTCGCAGACATCGCAACATATCATAAATCGATTGTTGTGCGGTCGTTTGCAGATACACCACAATCGATCTGGATCATCCTCTGAATCTGAATTGTCCTCTTCATCTTCCTCATCATCATCATCATCTTCTTCATTCGGTTTTAATTCTTCTTTATTATGCAATAGTTGTTGGACTTGCGGACTATAACATAAGTATTATTATCGAATATTTTAATTAAATATTTTTATTAAATATTATATTTTAATTTTTAATTAAATATTATATTTTAATTTTTAATTAAATATTATATTTTAATTTTTAATTAAATATTATATTTTAATTTTTTAATTAAATATTATATTTTAATTTTTAATTAAATATTATATTTTAATTTTTAATTAAATATTATATTTTAATTTTTAATTAAATATTATATTTTAATTTTTAATTAAATATTATATTTTAATATAATATTATAACTAGATCTTTCAAATAATTATCTAGTCTCCAATATTAAACAGATCTTTCAAATAATTATCTAGTCTCCAATTATTTAATAAAATTATGTAAGGTAAATTCAACGATAGTAAATTATTTATAGTGTTATTCATTTCGAAACCTTTGAAAACTTTCCTTTATATAATTATTCAAATTTGAGTATAAATAATTACAAATAAACTCTATCACTTCCACAGTATTTTCTTCCTTGAAATTATTAGAATTTTAGATTCCAAGCTTTGTTTTTTCGAAAATAAAATTATTCACAAGATATTTTAAAAATTATTCAACAAATAAATATTTTCTTCCTTGAAATTATTAGAATTTTAGATTCCAAGCATTATTTTTTCAAAAATAAAATTATTTACAAGATATTTTAAAAATTATTCAACAAATAAATATTTTCTTCCTTAAAATTATTAGACTTTTAGATTCCAAGCTTTGTTTTTCCGAAAATAAAATTATGTACAAGGTATTTTAAAAATTATTCAACAAATAAAAATTCAGAAAATGACTTAAGTGAATCATTTACAAATAAAAATTTAGAAAATGATTTATGTGAATTATTTACAAAGTATTTTAGAACAATATCAGTAGAAAATATTATTAGTAAATTATTTATAGTTTTTTCAAAAATAAAATTATTTACAAGGTATTTTAAAAACTATTCAACAAATAAAAATTTAGAAAATTTTTTAAGTGAATTATTTACAAGGTATTTTAGAACAATATCAGTAGAAAATATTATTAGTAAATTATTTATAGTGTTATTCATTTTGAAGCTTTTGAAAACTTTCCTTTATATTTAATTATTCAAATTTATGTATAAATAATCACAAATAAATTTTATCAGTCCCACAGTATTTTCTTCCTTGAAATTATTAGAATTTTAGATTCCAAGCTTTGTTTTTTCGAAAATAAAATTATTTACAAGGTATTTTAAAAATTACTCAACAAATAAAAATTCAGAAAATGTTTAAGTGAATTATTTACAAATAAAAATTTAGAAAATGATTTACGTGAATTATTTAGAAGGTATTTTAGAACAATATCGTAGAAACTATTATTAGTAAATTATTTATAGTGTTATTCATTTTGAAACCTTTGAAAACTTTCCTTTATATTTAATTATTCAAATTTGAGTATAAATAATTACAAATAAACTCTATCACTCCCACAGTATTTTCTTCCTTGAAATTATTAGAATTTTAGATTCCAAGCTTTGTTTTTTCGAAAATAAAATTATTTACAAGGTATTTTAAAAATTACTCGACAAATAAAACTTCAGAAAATGATTTAAGTGAATTATTTACAAATAAAAATTTAGAAAATGATTTAAGTGAATTATTTACAAGATATTTTAGAACAATATCAGTAGAAAATATTATTAGTAAATTATTTATAGTGTTATTCATTTTGAAACCTTTGAAAACTTTTCTTTGTATTTAATTATTCAAATTTGAGTATAAATAATCACAAATAAACTTTATCAGTCCCACAGTATTTTCTTCCTTGAAATTATTAGAATTTTAGATTCCAAGCTTTGTTTTTTCGAAAATAAAATTATTTACAAGGTATTTTAAAATTACTCTACAAATAAAAATTCAGAAAATGTTTTAAGTGAATTATTTACAAATAAAAATTTAGAAAATGATTTAAGTGAATTATTTACAAGGTATTTTAGAACAATTTTAGTAGAAAATATTATTAGTAAATTATTTATAGTGTTATTCATTTTGAAACCTTTGAAAACTTTTCTTTGTATTTAATTATTCAAATTTGAGTATAAATAATCACAAATAAACTTTATCAGTCCCACAGTATTTTCTTCCTTGAATTTATTAGAATTTTAGATTCCAAGCTTTGTTTTTTTCGAAAATAAAATTATTTACAAGGTATTTTAAAAATTATTCAAATAAAAATTTAGAAAATGATTTAAGTGAATTATTTACAAGGTATTTTAGAACAATTTTAGTAGAAAATATTATTAGTAAATTATTTATAGTGTTATTCATTTTGAAGCTTTTTGAAACTTTCCTTTATATTTAATTATTCAAATTTAAGTATAAATAATCACAAATAAACTTTATCAGTCCAACAATATTTTCTTCCTTGAAAATATTAGAATTTTAGATTCCAAGCTTTGTTTTTTCGAAAATAAATTATTTACAAGGTATTTTAAAAATTATTCAACAAATAAAAATTCAGAAAATGATTTAAGTGAATCATTTACAAATAAAAATTTAGAAAATGATTTAAGTGAATTATTTACAAGGTATTTTAGAACAATTTTAGTAGAAAATATTATTAGTAAATTATTTATAGTGTTATTCATTTTGAAACCTTTGAAAACTTTTCTTTGTATTTAATTATTCAAATTTGAGTATAAATAATCACAAATAAACTTTATCACTTCCACAGTATTTTCTTCCTTGAAATTATTAGAATTTTAGATTCCAAGCTTTGTTTTTTCGAAAATAAAATTATTTACAAGGTATTTTAAAAATTATTCAACAAATAAAAATTCAGAAAATGATTTAAGTGAATTATTTACAAATAAAAATTTAGAAAATATATTTTAAAAATTTAGAAAATGATTTAAGTGAATTATTTACAAGGTATTTTAAAACAATATCAGTAGAAAATATTATTATTCCTCTTGGATTTGCTTTTAATATCGGAATATTGTTACACGTGCTTCAAAGTAAAACCGAAAAACTTTGCTTTTTTACATTTCGACACAGAAAAATTTCGATAATAAAGTCGAATAGTCAAAAAGTATTAATCGAATATTATAAAAAAGTTTATATATCGACACAAGATATATTAACACGAGATAAAATTTTTTTGCTTACAACTTTCTCGCTGGCAAAGTTAATCGATTAACTCCGAAATACCCTGTGCATTGTTGCAGTTTCTTCGTTCCAAAAGTCACTCAAATTACAACCTTTTTGATTGACCAATCAGAAAGGGAGAGGCAAAAATGATTTGTTCTGATTGGCTAATCAAATTTTATTTCATCAGACGAGCAGTTCTCGAAATCTAATTCTTCCTATTTCTTAATTTGTATACAGATATTAAAAAAAATAAGTAAAATTAAACAAAATAAACAAAATAATAAAAAATTAAATAAAAATTTTCTGATATAAAAGCAAGATTTAGGTAAGAGAAATTTTAATTTTAAAAATTATTCAACAAATAAAAATTCAGAAAATGATTTAAGTGAATTATTTACAAATAAAACTTTAGAAATTTCGATGAGATTCCTTATGAAAAAAAATATTGCACATAACATGATGTCATACTTAGAAAGGAAGTCACTAGAGGTCACCAGACAAGAGGTGTAAAAAATATATTTTTCCCACGTGCTAAGCCCTTTTTATTATTTTGTTGAATTTTACTATTATTTTTTTTATTTAATACGAGTAGAAATATTATCCAAGTTACTCTTATTTTTTTCAAATTTAGAACCTTAGAAAAGTAACTTTAGGACAAGTTTCCACTCGCCCAATTTCCAAGACACATTAAAAAAATGTCTTCTTATTAAACCTACTTCATCAAAGTCCTGATCTACCTTATTTCAAGGTTCTAGCGTATTCAAGTTTATAAGCATCGTCGGTTTGTACATCTCTTGTCAGCAGAGGTGACCTCTGTGAGGATATTTTTTTCATAGTTTTCCTCCATATTTATAATTTAACACCAGTTCCACGTGACCTGGATTAAGGCCTTTGCACGCAAAAATTTTCGTCGTAATTTTAAGGTCGTAAAAAAATTGACCAATCACAGATGATTATTCTTTTGTCATAAAAAAAATACTCGATTATGATTTGTCAGTTTATAACTAAAATTTTTCTACGTGAAAAGGCCTTTAGGAAGGGGAATTTTCTGATGAGACTCTCGATCTTTGACTATACTAATGCCTCACGTTTCCCATTGAAGCAATCCGATCTCAGCGATCCCAGGTACCAAATGGCCAAAACAGGAACTAATAATTAAGAATCATATGCAGTGTTTGCTGTAATTTCAAAATTATCTAGATAAAGATAAAGATAAAAATCCGTAAATTTATCTTAGATAAAGATTTTACTTTTACTTAATCTAGATGAAAGATGAGAATTATTGTGATAATTTATTAATAAATAGTAATAAATAAATATTTATCTAGATAAGATTATATCTAGATTTATCTAGATAAGATTATATCTAGATAATTATCTAGATATTTTTGTTTATTTTAAAAGACTATAAATATTCCTTCTCTTTCCTTAAAGAATATTTAAATAATAGCAAAAAAATATATAAATGATATGATAAATAATAGCAAAAAATAATTAATAATTTATAATTAATAATTAATAATTTTTAATTAATAAATAATTAATAATTAATAATTAATAATTTTTAAATAATAGCAAAAAAATATATAAATGATATGATAAATATTTATTTATTACTATTTATTAATAAATTATCGCAATAAAATATCTAGATAATTGTCTAGATATTTTTGTTTATTTTAAAAGACTATAAATATTTGTAAAAAATGTGACGCAGATTATAAATGGGATATTAAAATCATAAACACATATTCCTTCTCTTTTCTTAAAGAATATTTAAATAATAGCAAAAAAATATATAAATGATATGATAAATATTTATTTATTAATTTATATTTATAATATATTTATAATATATTAATAATATAATAATAATATATTTATAATATATTAATAAAAACAATTGTAGAATTGTATTTAAAAATAAAATTTTACTTCGCGAAAGAATTTACTTGAAAATCGCATTTAAATTATGTTAGAAACAATTTTACGAAAACAATATTATTTAAAAGGCAACAATTGGAAATTATAATAAAAAGTTATATAATTCGTTTATTAAAAATTGCGTTTATGATTATTAGTTCTTTTTTTGGCCATTTGATACCTGGAGGTGCTGAGATCTTGGATTGCAAAATGGCTGTCCATTAGCAGTTCATAGATATAAGTCAAAGCTCTCGATGGACAAACTATTACGCAGAGTCTACGATGCGAGTCTTAGAGTCGTTCAGTAGGAAAATGCAATGCTATTTTCCCGCAAAAAATGCTCACTTCTGATTGGTCCGTCCCAGCGACATGTTGTGGTCGTCGTCGTTGGAATTAGAATCGAACCAATTCGAGCGACTGCGACTGGAAACAAGGAATATCACGACTATAAAGACTAGAAACCAGGAGATAAGCCAGGATAGACATACGAGTCTTCGACCTTGGTTTACGACTGTATCAAGAGTTAGATTATATTTCCAGTACTTAATTGTCGCCAGCATTTGGTATTAATAGATAGAATGTACGGATTTTGGCTTCACTCTATCAAGCCTAGTTTGGTCTCCTGGTTCTAGTCTTCATAATTATCGTCTTTGGGACTCTGAGACTCGCATTGTAGACCCATCAAGATGCTTCTCATCGAATTTAAGCCTATCATCTGGCAGCATGGGCAAACAGTGAAATAATCCAGTGCCACAGATTGAAGAGGAATAATAATTTGAGCCTGAACTTCGAGCATAGAGAACAGATAAAAAAATTCTACACCTTGATTGCATTTATAGTACATTACTGTTGGAGTCACAATCACAGGAATATAGTTCTGCTCATAATATATTGAAAACTCACGTGAATTTTTCTATCTTCTTGATCGGTTCGGGGGTTTTCTGGGATATTTCAGTTTTGGCTTGCAATCGTTTGCTTCTAGTTGCAGGCGCCTCGATGGGGGGCAATGTAATCACGCGGCCACCCCGAATGATCTGAATCGGCTCTTTATCATCCTTTGATGATTTCTTGCTCGGTTCTTTCAAAATATTTGTCGTTTGACTCTGTGTCGTTGTTGCTGTTTCCACTGGTTTAGTTAATTCTTGTTCGGATGTTATTAATGGAGGCATAAGCATGTTGTTTGATGCCAACGATTCCGATACAGATGGTGTGCTATCGACCAGTGTACTCTGCACAATTCATATATAGAATAAAAAGATATACAATGAGAAAAATAATTTTAATTATTTTTATACAATAATAATTTAAAATAATTTTAATTATTTTAAATTATTTTTATATAATAATAATTTAAAATAATTTTAATTATTTTAAATTATTATTATATAAAAATAATTAAAATTAATATAATAATTATATAATATAATTATATATAATAATAATTATATATAATAATAATTATAGTATTATATAATAATATTATATAATAATTATTATATGATAATAATTATATAATATAATTATATAATAATAATTAATTACTTAAAATTATTTTAATTATTTTAATTACTTAAAATAATTTTAATTATTTTTACTTATAATATTTTTGAGAGAGAGAAAGAGGGAGAGAGAGGAGGGAGGAACAATGTGATTATTAGTGATTATTAGTGATTGAAATAATTAAAAAATAATTAAACAAAAAAATAATAAAAAAAATAATAATAAAACAAAAAAAAATAATAAAGCATTAGAATAATGATTGTGTGTTCTCATATATAAAGTGACAAATTGCATTTTAGAATTTTTTTGATGTTATGAGAGATACATGCAAGAGTAGAACATAACTAATCTAGTAATTTTTTGTTTGGAAGTGGATTTATTGGTTTAATAAAGTTTATTGCAAAAATAAAAAAACGTGTTTGAAAGGTAAAAAAAAGCCATTAGATTAAAAAATATGTATTTTCCGAAATCATTAGATTGATATGAAATGTCGACAGTTTTTCGCAGTGAACGAAAAGTTGATTGGCCATTGCAAAAGTCCAAAAAATTGATTAAGACAAGTACAGTCACTAGATTAAAGTGTAATTATATTTTCTTAAATTATTTTATTGATATATAAAAAAAACGTAAAAATAATAGAAAAAAAACTAATTAAACTAATTAAATTAATGATCAATTCTTATTATCGAGTCTTATGAGATTGAAACGGAAGTTCCCCCCCTTCATTTATTATCAATTGTTCCATATAAATCTTGCCAATTCAAATAAAAAGACAAGAAAAGATGAAAAATGAATGAGATATTAAAGGATCATTTTTTGTTAAACAATTTTTCTATACAAACTATTTTTTTAAAAATATTTAAATTTTAATAATCATAATTTATTAGAACAAAATAGAAATAAGTTTCAATTTTTGGATTGAAAAATATTTTAATATTGATAAAAACTTGATCAATAAACAAATCAAATCAATAATCAACATAAATGTTGATCAAGAGTAATAAAAAATCATTTGCATTAATGTTTAATATCATTATGTGTTTTTTTCATGTTTTTTTTGTCTTTTCTGCAGTTTATTAATTTTCATATCGCACGATACAAAATAAAAAAAAATATAAAACGATGTCATAGACATATAGACTGCTTAAAATAAAAGGAGAGTGTCTTCCTGAGAGAAAAAGTTAACATAAATACTTTTCTGTCTTTTTCTGACACACAAGTTCATTCATGCTACCTTTTTCTTTCGAAAGGACATCTACACTTAGGTTCCACTGCCTCATAAGCAATCTATATGTTTATATGTCTGTAGATTGGATTAGAAAAAAAATTCTTTATTTTAAAATTTGTGTAGAGACAATTGTATAATTATTGGTAATAATTATGAAAATATTTCCTAGTACGATACAAAATATACAAAACTGTTTAATCAAATTTACAATCATTAAAATATAATATTGAAATGAATATCCAATTTATAAATATTTATAAATTTATAAATATTTCTAATTTATAATAAATAAATATAAATTTATAAATAAATAAAATAAATTTATAAATTTATTTATAAATATATAAATAAATTTAATAAATATCCAATTTATTTATAATATTTATAATATATTTAAATAAATTTATATAAATTAATATAAATAAATTTATAAATATATTATATATATAAATAAATTTATAAATATCTAATTTATAAATATTTCTAATTTGCAAATATTTATAAATTGGATATTTTTCATGCATTTATTAATTTATTAAAATGTATGTACGCAAATAAATAAATACCAAAATGAGTCAATGTGTTAAAATTTGAAAACGATTGAAGATAAAGTAATTCCTATCTTCTAAACCTATGAAATTAATAAATTAATGATCAAAATAACAACGCACAATGATTTACAATGTGAATGTATAATAATAGGATTTTCATAAATATCAATATTATTATTATGTTCATTATGCATTTACTGCGATAAATATTTATGTATATATGTATGCGTTGCTTATTGTAGGCTTTCTTTAGCAAAAAAAGACTACAACACTTTTAAACATTGAAAGAATATGTGATTACATATTGAAGTTTAGAATCAGATTTTATTAAAATCTTGATATCATTCCATTGCTGAGAAAAGGCTCACTAAAATTCTAATCCAAACTTCAATATTCTTTTACATATTGCTATACATATTCTTTTTACGCATATATATATCATTATATTTATTTTTGAAGGTTCTTATTATGAAGGTGCTTATTATGAATTAATGTATTTTACTCACATATTATACTTACTATTATTATAAAGTGAAAAAGGATTATACATGCTTACATGTTCAGCTAAATCATCTGTCAATTCCTCTTGTAACAATAATGCTTCAGCTAAAAGATCTTCTTCAGGTTTGTTAGCTTCCATTTCTAAAGTAGCAAATAATTGTTCCTCCCCTTCAATCCCACCTTTAACAAATAAAAAAATACCATCTTTAAAAATACAGAACCTTTAACAAATAAAAAATACCACCTTTAAAAATACAAAATACATTTATGAATTATCGTCAAATAATATAAATATCATATTTAAGAGAAAAAGGAAAAAAATTAAAAAAAGGGATATATTTAGAAAGCAAATAGAGATATAAATTCGTAAAGAATAAGGTGCAATTATCGTTATAGAGAAAATGTATAGAAAAATAGATGTATACAGATGCGTAACATTTTCATGTCGATACAGTATAAATTAATGATAAAACTTACTATTTTTAGAAACATGATTTGAGACACTAGGTACCGCAGGTTGAATAATTCCCTCTGATGAAGCAGTATTTGGCGCTAAGAAAACATATGATAGTACCGCAAAACATAAATCTCACATAAGCATACAATGGGATCCTCGACAATATAAAATAATATAAAATATTTGTGAAAACAATAAAAGAATCCAATAAAAAAAAAATAATAGAACGCATTAAAATATATTAATGGCACATTTTTCTTTGAACAAAAAAATGTAAAGATAAGTAATAGTTTTACAAAAATCAATCGTGAATAAATAGCGTAGAAATAACACTAGAGGAATATGCAAAATTAATAAAAAACTTTGTCCAAGATCTAGTTTTACCTGGATCCAGTGATGGTTGCAATTCTTCAAGGGGTGTCTTAATTTCCGATTTTTCTTCGTTTTCATCCCCTGGCATCACACTGCTACTCTCATTGAGATTCAATTGCGATTCTGTTTCAGCAGACTGATCCAAAATATTGGACACTGTCTTTTTATTAAAATTCGAAGCAACGTTTTGCGCTGCATTTGAACCAGCACAAATGCCAATATCCAACGAAGGGACCGGCGACATGGGGATTGTCGATGATCCGGGTGTAGACACCACTGTCGCAGAAGGCGTTGTCGGAGTTGTAGGTGTTGCAGTGTTATCCGCAGCTTTTCCATCGCTATTAGAACCAACGCGTCGAATTATATCTGGCGTCGAGAAAAGTGCTGGACCCAGACTATCGGCTACAAATCCTGGAACCTTTCGAGTCTCCTTTTTAAGCTTCTTCGCGCCTGTAAGAGAATGATTTAACATTTGAAGGTAGAATTTAATGAAAGATTTTTTCATTTTCATTCACTCTTAATTTTGATAATACAGAGTGTCTTTAAACTGTGTACCTAAATATCTCTCTCATTTTTGATTTTAGAGAAAAATTAGTTCAGACATGTTTTGTATGGTTTCGAGGGGGCCATAAGATGGTACCATTGGTTTGATCTTGAAGAGTCATTTGAAGCTCATGTGAAGGCCACCTCAATTTTTTTAAATGGCACCCCTATTTTTTATTACGTATTCTTGTAGCTGACCTCGAGAGCTTTCCAAAACACTATAATTAAATGTTTTTCATTAAATACTTTTCGAGTTATAAGGCTTGAAATAATATTTTAATTTTACATAAACCATAAAATATCTAGTAAAATATTCATTTTTCGATTATCTTACCTTAATACTTTTTATGTACAAAATAATGAGAGGAATCAACTGGAATAAAGAAAAAACATAGTTGTTTTGAAGAAAAAATATGTAATTGTTAATTGCTAATTATATATCTTCTTCTTTGAAACAACTGTTTTTTCTTTACACTAATTGATTCCTCCCATTATTTTGTACATAAAAGTATTAAGGTAAGATAATCGAAAAATTAATATTTTACTAGATATTTTATCATTTATGTAAAATTAAGATCTTATTTCAAGCCTTATAACTCAAAAAATACTTAATGGAAAAACATTTAGTTATAGTGTTTTGGAAAGCTCTCGAGGTCAGCTACAAGAATATGTAATAAAAAATAGGGGGTGCCATTTAAAAAAATTGAGGTAGCCCTCACGTGACTTTCAAATGACTCTTCAAGGTCAAATCAATGATACCATCTTATGGCCCCCTCGAAACCATACAAAACATGTCTGAACCATTTTTCTCTAAAATAAAAAATGAGAGATATTTAGGCGCGTAAAGTGGGACACCCTGTATAAATTGGAAAAGTTCTGACCATCCAACGCCTTGTTCTCCATAAGCTTTGCGGAATTTTCTTCTCCCTTCGAGAATAAGTCTATGTTAGTATCAGATTTCCTCTTTTCTCTCTTTATATCGCCTAGTTTGGTCCTTAGCGGAGTGCTGCTGGCTGCTGGGGAAATTTTTGCCTGCTGCTGCACCGGCAGTCCTTGACTCACGACCTGTGCAGATTGCTGTGACGCGGGTTGCTGGGTCAATGTTGTTTTTACTGGGGAAACTTGTATGTTTGGACTTATCGTTTTAGACGCTATCGGTACCAGTTTTCCATCCTTGGTCGCAAAGAACTTGGCGCCCGTTTGATTCACAGGTGATTTTCCCTTAGGAAGCATCATGGGCTTCTTAAGCCCGATATTCTTGAATTCGTTCGGTTTCATCGGGATTTGTTTCTGAACGAACGTAACCTTTTGATTGCTTCTTCCTTGACCAGGCTTCGTTAAGATCATATCGCCCTTGATCATGTTGGCGTTGATTAGATTCGCCTTCACTTGATTTGTCGTCTGCAGAGGTTTCTCGTAGGGCGCCTCCTCAGACGCAGGGGCTGCTTCCATGTACGATGACTCCTCTTTTTTCTTTCCACCGAGAGTTTTGATCTGTCTCTTATTTTTAGTTGGACTAAACCTCTCTGGCAACATTGAAATTGCGTTGTTTAATTCGTTAAATCGCTCACTTTCTTCACAATTCATTTTACTCACCTGATTTCTCGTCCTTCTCCGGAGTTTTCATTGCATTCACAGCAGCAGCCATTTCCATGTCTAATCGTCGCACTTGCTCCATATCCATCTGTTTGTTTTGACCTCTTCTCCGAACAGCTGTCATGCTGCCGCCCCTGGTAGTGAGACCTTTTCGTCCCCCTCGAGCCTTGGTATTAGCCCTCTTGGTTTGGCGAGGGCCAAAGTCCGAATCGTTGTCATTGTCAGACGGTGGTTCAGATTCTGAAGATTCTGTGGATGATTCTGTAACCTCGTCGCCCTCTTCCTCTTCATTATTTCTACCTTGTGCTACAAACACGATTGATAATGAAATTAATTGATAATAAATTGATAATAAATATTGATAATAAATTATATTGATAATAAATTATTGATAATAAATTATATTGATAATAAATTATTGATAATAAATTGTTAACAATAATTTTAAATTATTGTTAATATAAGATTGAAGATTGATATCCTTAGTTACACCATGCTGGACATTTGTTTAATTGATAAATTATATTGATAATAAATTATATTGATAAATTATATTGATAATAAATTATATTGATAATAAATTATTGATAATAAATTATTGATAATAAATTGTTAAAAAATAATAATTTAATAAAAAATTAATTTAATAAAATAAAAAAATTAATTTAATAAAATAATAAAAAATAATAAAAAAAAAAATAATTTTAAACTACTGTTAATATAAGGTTGAAGATTGATACCCTTAGTTACGCCATGCTGGACATTTGTTTAATTGATAAATTATATTGATAATAAATTATATTGATAATAAATTATTGATAATAAATTATTGATAATAAATTATTGAAAATAAATTATTGATAATAAATTATATTGATAAAAAATTATATTGATAATAAATTATATTGATAATAAATTGTTAAGAAATAATAATTTAATAAAAAATTAATTTAATAAAATAATAAAAGATTAATTTAATAAAATAATAAAAAATTAATTTAATAAAATAATAAAAAATAATAAAAAAATAATAATTTTAAACTATTGTTAATATAAGGTTGAAGATTGATACCCTTAGTTACGCCATGCTGGACATTTGTTATATTTCTTGACGCAAGATGATGTCCTGCTAACTTGGGAGTTCCAGTAATGGTGGTGTTAGCTCTAGAGAGCCCAGTTACACTTGTAGGGGTGGACACAGTGGCTTTACGTATCGGTCTATTTATTTTGTTCTGCAACGGTGCCTATTGAAACATATAAGGTAAGATAATAGAGAATAAAATAGAGAATAGAGAATAAAATAGAGAATAAAATGGAAATATAATAAAAGAGAGATGAATAATACACATTATTAATTCCATCAAGTAACAAGAATCACTTACACTAATACTCTTTACAATAATTTTGCTCTTAACTCCAGCATTTTCCACGTCATTAGACGCCACACCAGTTGTTCTAGGAGACAACGATTGATGTACATATTGAACATCGTTAGAATCAGGCGAGTCGTCGACAATCGGCAGGGGATCTCTCGGTATCGGATCATTGGGTGACAATCTGCTCGTATAACAATGATCCAGTTGTATACTGTAGCGTATGGTGTTCTGCTGCTCTTCTACCGACAGCATATCTGAGGAGAACAAATACATGAAGAGGTCCGAACATAAATCGACGTCGAAGAAATAATAGGAGCGCTTGCGCATCGGTGTCAGAAATTTGTGGACATATCTATATCGACAGAACTCAATGAAAAATCGCTAATGTAAACAGAAAACTCCTACCTAGCGCGTCGCAATCAGTAAGAAGGGGGCTTAAACTTAACGCCAAAAAAAAAAAAAAATAATAAACAAAGTACCAAGCATCGCAGTGACATTCTCCCCGAGTATCTGCTTTGCCTCTTCGCTTTGGAGAGCTGTCTCTAATCTTTCCAACTGTTCCGGATCCATCTCCATAAAAGGATCTACCAACCCACCCGAGTCGGTGCTGGCATTGGCGCTTACCGAGCTCGCTGTAGGATGCGTAAATGGCGGTGGGTCTACGGTCAAGGTTATATCCCCGTTTTCCATGTCTGTCTCAGTTTGTCCGAGTCTTACCACGCTAACATTAGCGGTCGATTGGGTCACTGCAACACGTTCGACCAGCCGTTCAGAGAGTTCTATAGAGTATCCAACACAAATCCAATCTCGACGAACCTCCAACTTACTTATCAGGTTCTGCAGAGTGGCCTGGTCGACGGACAAGGTCCCATCGTCGTTCACGACGATGATCAGCGTATCGTCCTTCTTCCCCTCGCTCTGAGGCTCCACGATGTACGAGCTGGACATCCTGGTCTACCTGGGCAAGGGGGTCAACGTGCGATCAGCGTGTCTCCTAAAATCCCCGCTACACGAGCTCGTCTAGGTTATAACTACCTGGCCCGCCAAATTCCGCTCCAAAGTCCACTATCTCCTCTTCGCCGACCTGGAGAGCACCCGAGCGCCGCCTCCAGGTGAACGCATATCTCCGGAGAGGACCTGATGACGCGAGACCTGATGATCCCGACGCGACAGGTTGCGAGATCAGGCTCGTTCGGGCTTCCAAGTCCAAGTCCACGCCGCCAATCGCTCACCACCACCACCACCACTCGGAAACTGACGTAGCCTGCGCAGAAAAAAGCGGAAGTGACTCAAGGGAGCCGAGGACGGGACGCCACTGGCCGGGGAACGCCTCCTCGCCACCCGCGTCAGCCTTCAGGGGTAAACAACAGCATCGTCGGGGACCCGTGGGCGGCCATTTTGTTCGGCTGGCATAGGCTGGACGGCGGGGAACCCGGGCCAGGGTACGGCCCAGTCGTCGTCGACGACGTTCTTACGTTTCTTACCCGATAAGAGTCTCTAGGGATGCCTCCTGACGTCGCTCGCCGCGAGCGAGATCGGCCCACGATGCATACGCGGTGTCGCGGAAATAATGACGCTGCGCCCGCGAGCACTCAGCGACCCATTGCGTCGTCCCTCCGCGAATTGGCGGCCGATTATCGGGCGCGAATATTCACGCACACACGGGGAGCGGATGTCGCGTCGCACATGTACATAGATATACACGATGCGCGGAAAGGTTGCGCAGTGGAGGCTGGTGGCGCGCGATTTTGACGGAGAGAGAGAGAGAGAGAGGAGGGAAGTGGAGAACAAGAGAATTCAGGAATATGTTCTTTAGGAATTCTTGAGGAATATGTTCTGTTTTTTTTACTTAAGATCGTGTATTTATTTCGAGGCAACTTAATAGATTAGATGGGATGAGAATTAATTAATTAAAAATTTTGTTCTATAGGGTGAGATTTTTTATTCGAATTTTAAATTTTCGCGCGATCAGCTTTGATATGTGTCAGAAAATTCTATAATTGTTAGTTGTAATTTCTCATTTAATATAATTGTTACATGTTATATAACAGTTATATAACATATGTAACAATTATAATATTGAATGGGAAATTACAACTAACAATTATATAAATATTACTTATAATTTCCCATTCAATAATATAATTGTTACATATGTTATATAACTGTTACATAATATGTAACAATTATATTATTGAATGGGAAATTACAACTAATATTTATATAATTGTTAGTTGTAATTTCCTATTCAATAATATAACTGTTATATATGTTATATAACTGTTATATAACATGTAACAGTTATATTATTGAATAGGAAATTATAAGTAATATTTATATAATTGTTAGTTGTAATTTTCTATTCAATATTATAATTGTTACGTATGTTACATAACTGTTATATAACATGTAACAGTTATATTATTGAATGGGAAATTATAATTAATATTTATATAATTGTTAGTTGTAATTTCCCATTCAATAATATAACTGTTACATATGTTATATAACTGTTATATAACATGTAACAGTTATATTAGTTGATTGGGAAATTACAACTAACATTTATATAACTGTTAGTTGTAATTTCCCATTTAATATTATAATTATTACATATGTTATATAACTGTTATATAACATGTAACAGTTATATTATTGATTGGGAAATTATTATTAAACTAACATTTATATAACTGTTAGTTGTAATTTCCCACGATGCGCGGAAAGGTTGCGCAGTGGAGGCTGGTGGCGCGCGATTTTGACGGAGAGAGAGAGAGAGAGAGAGAGAGGAGGGAAGTGGAGAACAAGAGAATTCAGGAATATGTTCTTTAGGAATTCTTGAGGAATATGTTCTGTTTTTTACTTAAGTGTATTTATTTCGAGGCAACTTAATAGATTAGATGGGATGAGAATTAATTAATTAAAAATTTTGTTCTATAGGTTGAGATTTTTTATTCGAATTTTAAATTTTCGCGCGATCAGCTTTGATATGTGTCAGAAAATTCTATAATTGTTAGTTGTAATTTCTCATTTAATATAATTGTTACAGGTTATATAACAGTTATATAACATATGTAACAATTATAATATTGAATGGGAAATTACAACTAACAATTATATAAATATTACTTATAATTTCCCATTCAATAATATAATTGTTACATATGTTATATAACTGTTACATAATATGTAACAATTATATTATTGAATGGGAAATTACAACTAATATTTATATAATTGTTAGTTGTAATTTCCTATTCAATAATATAACTGTTATATATGTTATATAACTGTTATATAACATGTAACAGTTATATTATTGAATAGGAAATTATAAGTAATATTTATATAATTGTTAGTTGTAATTTTCTATTCAATATTATAATTGTTACGTATGTTACATAACTGTTATATAACATGTAACAGTTATATTATTGAATGGGAAATTATAATTAATATTTATATAATTGTTAGTTGTAATTTCCCATTCAATAATATAACTGTTACATATGTTATATAACTGTTATATAACATGTAACAGTTATATTGTTGATTGGGAAATTACAACTAACATTTATATAACTGTTAGTTGTAATTTCCCATTTAATATTATAATTATTACATATGTTATATAACTGTTATATAACATGTAACAGTTATATTATTGATTGGGAAATTATAACTAACATTTATATAACTGTTAGTTGTAATTTCCCACGATGCGCGGAAAGGTTGCGCAGTGGAGGCTGGTGGCGCGCGATTTTGACGGAGAGAGAGAGAGAGAGAGAGGAGGGAAGTGGAGAACAAGAGAATTCAGGAATATGTTCTTTAGGAATTCTTGAGGAATATGTTCTGTTTTTTACTTAAGTGTATTTATTTCGAGGCAACTTAATAGATTAGATGGGATGAGAATTAATTAATTAAAAATTTTGTTCTATAGGTTGAGATTTTTTATTCGAATTTTAAATTTTCGCGCGATCAGCTTTGTTGAATATATGTCGGAAAATTCTATAATTGTTAGTTGTAATTTCTCATTCATAATAATACAATTGTTACATGTTATATAACAGTTATATAACATATGTAACAATTATAATATTGAATGGGAAATTACAACTAACAATTATATAAATATTACTTATAATTTCCCATTCAATAATATAATTGTTACATATGTTATATAACTGTTATATAACATGTAACAATTATATTATTGAATGGGAAATTACAAACTAATATTTATATAACTGTTAGTTGTAATTTCCCATTCAATAATATAACTGTTACATATGTTATATAATTATTATATTAATATGAAAATTATAATTAATTATAATTAATTTTAATATGAAAATTATAATTATTTATGACTAATTTTAATATGAAAATTATAATTAATTATGATTAATTTTAATATGAAAATTATAATTAATTATGATTAATTTTAATATGAAAATTATAATTAATTATGATTAATTTTTAATATAAAAAATTATAATTAATTATGATTAATTTTAATATGAAAATTATAATTAATTGTGATTAATTTTAATATGAAAATTATAATTATTTATAATTTTTAATATGAAAATTATAATTAATTATGATTAATTTTAATATAAAAATTATAATTATAGGAATAAAAATAAAGATTGAATTAATATTTATTTGACAGATTATGATGCAAGATAAGAGAAACCGAATTTTCAACATATCGATGACTTCTTGTCATGTGATTGATTTTAATTCGCCCGCGTCCGAGTTTGAAGACAGGTGGCGCTGAAACTCGCTTCCCTCCCCCTCCTCTCAGCTTTCACGTTTTTCTGAAGTTTTCACTAGTTTTCCATCAAATTGAGGAACACGTGCTGAAAAATATTATCATGGAGACGAACAACGTGGTAAAACCCGGCAAGAAAGTTAAAAGGGGAATAATATATTTGTCAACAATCCCGAAATATATGAATGTCACAATGATTCGAGAAATATTCTCGGCTTATGGCAAAGTGGACCGAGTGTATTTACAACTGGACGAAAATGGTTAGCTTGTGTTTCTATTTTTTTAAAAATATATCATTAATTATAAATAATTTTAATAACTTTATTTTTGCGATTAAAAAATCGCTCGATATAAATGTGAGAAAACAATTTTCAAATAATTTTAAATTTCAATAAATAATTTTAACTTTATTTTTGCGATTAAAAAATCGCTCGATATAAATATGAGAAAATAATGTTCAAATATTGAGAAAAATAAGAATTAAAAATGATTTTATTTTTCTTTGAATATATCATTAATTGTAAATAATTTTATCCTTATTTTTGCGATTAAAAATTCGCTCGATATAAATATGAGAAAATAATGTTCAAATATTGAGAAAAATAAGAATTGAAAATTATTTTATTTTTCTTTAAATATATCATTAATTGTAAATAATTTTATCCTTATTTTTGCGATTAAAAAATTGCATGATATAAATGTGAGAAAATAATTTTCAAATATCGAGAAAAATAAGAATTAAAAATGATTTTATTTTTCTTTAAATATATCATTAATTGTAAATAATTTTAACTTTATTTTTGCGATTTAAAAATCGTTTGATATAAATGTGAGAAAATAATTTTCAAATATCGAGAAAAATAAGAATTAAAAATGATTTTATTTTTCTTTAAATATATCATTAATTGTAAATAATTTTAACCTTATTTTTGCGATTAAAAAAATCGCTCGATATAAATGTGAGAAAATAATTTTCAAATATCGAGAAAAATAGGAATTAAAAATGATTTTATTTTTCTTTAAATATATCATCAATTGTAAATAATTTTAACTTTATTTTTGCTTATTAAGAATTAAAAATTATTTTATTTTTCAATACATATATATATTGTAAATATGATTATATATAATATATGCACAAAAGCTGTATTTTATTTAAGATATCAAAATGTTTTAGAGGCGCAATCGGTGAAGAAGAAACGGAGAAAGGCAATCAAGCATTTCACTGAAGGCTGGGTAGAGTTTGAAAGCAAGAAAGTAGCAAAATTTGTAGCTGCGACCTTAAACAACACTCAAATATCTACGAGAAAGAAAAGCAAGTTCTTTGACGTTATGTGGAATATAAAGTACTTGCCTAGGTGAGCATCAAGAACAAAAAAAATATATCTCATTATCTTTATTATCTATATATAATTAATATTACTCGTCATTATTTATATCATAATTTTAGATTTAAATGGATTCACTTGAGCGAGCGCTTAGCATACGAACGTGCAGTGCATAAACAAAGACTTTTGACTGAAATAGCACAAGCTAAGAGAGAAGTTAACTTCTTCTCGTATAATGTTGATAGGAGTAAGAAATTACTTAAGAAGCAAAAACAAGGAGAGGAAACTACTTTCAAATTGCCTGAAGTTAAACAAAGGGACACTGATAGTGAAATAAGAAATAGAAAAGCAGAAAAGATGGTTGCGGAAGATAGGACAGAATTTCTTAAATCGATATTTGGATAAAATTATAAATTCAGTGTGTGTATATGTGTGTGTATAGGTATTGTACAGCTGTATAATATGTTCATAATGATTATAAGTCTACAGAGGAACATGAATTGTTGAATCGTTTTATAATAAAACTCATTTTTTTTATCATTTTTTTTTTATAAAGCCCCAAAGTTATGTAAATAATTTCATTTATTCCATACATGTAGCATTCATTAATTAAGAAATTACATTTATCACAAAGAAACATTTTATTAATTTATTATACAGTAGAATTTTATTCGTATTATAAAAAAATTATATTAAATCTCAAGAAAAAATCACTTTTAAGCATTTTCTTTCGTTATAATCAAAACAAAATTACATTAAATTAAATTTTTAATGCTGAATAATATTTATTTTTAGTAGAAATGATAGATATTCAGTTTAACATGAATAAAATATTATTTTATATATTTTAGTAAATATTTCTTGATGCGCATTGTTTGATTTTGGCCACATAATGTAATGTATCGTTGCAATTAAAATTATAACAAGTGCGAAAACATTACATATGCATATGTACTGTACAATAAAGGATCTTTTATGCGTGTAAAATCTTTTAATCGATTTTAATCAAACAATGATTCAATAATTGATTCAGCATTTTTTGCGAAATAAACATTTAAATGGATTTCAGTCAAATAAATGTACGTGTATGGAAATTCGAGCGAAAAATGTTTAATATTTCTAACTCTTCTATGTTTAAAAATATATTGAGGATAATAAATATAGATATTTTTTTTTAATTTTCTAGCTCTGTAAAAATTGAACAAATTAAGTACGTTAAAAAATGTAATCTGTTTTTAAAAACTCTCAATATATGGAATAATATTTAAATATTTATATATAAATAATTAAATAAAAATATTTATATATAACTAATTAAATATAAATATTTATATATAAATAATTAAATATAAATATTTATAAATATAAATATTTATATGTAAATAATTAAATATTTATATTTAAATAAGCTTCATTTAGAAATTTCTGTATCGTTTTTTTGTATCGTTTGGCAGGTGTTAGACATAAGAGGACCTAAACAAATTTATTCCAAGATATCCCACACACCATCCTTTGCATATAAATATCCTTAAAATCAATTGATGTACATATATGCATACGGTGGCTCTGAAGAACCAATCTATAGACAGAATGCGGGTTTGGCCGGCTTCCAAAGTAGTAGAAATTACATTACAACGTGGTAAGTTGACTCGCGTTGTCCCTTTTTTTGATGCATTCACTTTCTTACTCGCCTAAATTTATAAGAAATAAATTATTTTATGGCAATTAAGAAAGTACGCGCGTAAATAAAATAAATCTCGCGCTCGCAAAATTATATACGCGCATGTCTAAACAACACACATATACAGGGTGAGTCATTTTAATGTCCCACCCCAAATATTTCTTTTCCTACGGCTTTGACAAGAAATTGTTTCAGACAAAAGTTGTAGGTTTCAAGGGGGCCATAAGATTGTACCATTGGTTTGACTTTGAAGAGTCATTTGAAGGTCACGTGAAGATCATTTCAATTTTTTTAAATGAAATATCCTATATATTTTGCATTCTTTAGCTCATGTCAGAGCTTCAAAACACTATAATTAAGTTAGTTTCATTGTACTTTCCGAGTTATGAGGCTTGAGGCTCATTTCTTAATTTTACATAAACCGTAAAATATTTAGTAAAATATTCATTTTCGATTATCCTATCTCAATACTTTTATGTACAAAATAATGAGAGAATCAATTGGTGTAAAGAAAATACATAATTGTTTCGAAAATAAAATATGTAATTAACAACTTCATATTTTTTCTTCGCAATAATTATGTGTTTTCTTTACACCAATTGATTTCTCTCATTATTTTGTACATAAAAGTATTAAGGTAAGATAATCGAAAAATGAATATTTTACAAGATATTTTATAGTTTATATAAAATTAAGAAATGACTTCAAGCCTCATAACTCGGAAAGTACTTAATGAAAACTAACTTAATTATAGTGTTTTGGAAAGCTCTCGACATGAGCTACAAGAATGTACAAAAATATATAGGGTATTCCATTAAAAAAAATTGAAATGACCTTCACGTTACCTTCAAATGACTTTTCAAAGTCAAACCAATGATACCATCTTATGACCCCCTTGAAACCATACAACTTTTGTCTGAAACATTTTCTTGTCAAAGCCATAGGAAAAGAAATATTTGGGGTGGGACATTATGGCTGGGATATTATATTAAAATGACTCACCCTGTATATGTATATATGTATATTTCGTCGCAAATTTATTTAGACGACACTTTGTTGATCCTGCTTACTTATCGATTTGTCTAAGTATTTATTAGTAGAACCCTCGCCTATTGATTACTCTGAAAAAATAAGGTCAAATCGTTTAAAGGGTGTCAGTGCAGCTTCCTAGATCTCTCGGTACTTTCATAAATAATATTAAAGCCGATCTATCTGTTTAAACTGGGCGTATGCATCATCGTCATTTGTCAAATCCAGCGAGCAATTTATCCAGCAAGAATTTCTCGCAGCGAAGATGAATACAAGAACCAAGATTTCCCTGTAAAATAATGTTATGATATATTTGAAAAAATCCATTTTTGATTTTCGAAATCGAAAATTGAATTTAATACTTTGATCTTGTTTTATTATTTCTCGATTAAGGCGTCATGTAATTAAATGTCAAATGTGAATAGAAAAAATGTTTAATATTTCTAACTCTTCTATGTTTAAAAATATATTGAGGATAATAAATATAGATATTTTTTTTTAATTTTCTTTAATTTTTTTAAAATTTTCTTTAATTTTCTAGCTCTGTAAAAATTGAACAAATTAAGTACGTTAAAAAAATGTAATTTCTTTTTAAAAACCCCCAATATATGGAATAATATATAAATATTTATATATAAATAATTAAATATAAATATTTATATATAAATAATTAAATATAAATAATTAAATATTTGAATAATTAAATATTTATATTTAAATAAATAAATATTTATATATAAATAATTATATATAAATAATTAATATAATAATATATAAATAATTAATATAATAATATATAAATAATTAATCCCAGGAAGCACCAAATGACAGTTATAAAACTTATTTATCATTTCCCACTCAAGAATATATAAATGTTACATGTTATGTAACAGTTACATTGTTGAGTGGGAAATTGTAACTAATAATTATATAAATATTACTTGGTGTTTGCTGGGATGATGTTTAGATTTTTTGACGCTTCATTACTAATGAATTGAGTTATTGTTTTTCCAGATCGCGTCCCCTTCTCCTGCCAGCATCTCAAATTGCAATCAATAGATACCCGTCGAGACGGCGCCAAAACGCTCGTCTTTATCCCGCATAGCTGTAGTTTCCACGATAACTACACAGGAAGGATGAGATAACAGGGCGAAAATCATGACTTTTAGAGTCGATGTCACACTTCCCTCTCGCCTTATGATAGGTAGTTGCTGCTTCCGCACAGAAAAAAAAATAAGAGAGTGTCAAATCAAATTTTATATATTTAAACTGACGCGTTTATTGTTTCGTATATATGCAACAATTTATAATCTTCTTGGAAGAATTTAATAATTTTAAATTTCAACAATATTATAGTCTTATTTTAATATAATTGTCACCTCAAGAATATATTTAATTCTGCTTTAAGAAAATCATAATCCTTGAATTAAAAATGTTACTTTCTATCTAACATTGTTTCTCTTCCATTCGAGAAAATTAAATCTTAAATCGTGAATATATTTTTCTTGATTGAACTATATTTTAGTCAAATAAGGAATTCTATTTTTTTTAATTAATGCAATAATCTCATTTCAAGATTTCCATGTTAAAAAAAAATGTAGAACTTGATCGCGCAAAGAATCTCTCACAGAAAAAAAATAAGTGTCGAATCAAAACTTATATACTTAAATTAACGCGTTCATTGTTTCGTATATACGAACAATTTATTTCGTATATACTAATAATTTATAATCTTCTTGGGAGAATTGAATAATTTTAAATTTGAACAATATTATAGACCTATTTTAATATTATAATTGTCATCTCAAAAATATATAATTATTTAATTCTACTTTAAGAAAATTAAACTCTTTAATTTAAAAATATTATTTTCTATCCAACATTGTTTCTTTTCTAATCAAGAAAATTAAATCTTGAATCGTAAGAACATATTTTTCTTGATTGAACTATATAAAATGGCTTCATTCAAATAAGCAATTATATTTTTTTTTTATTAATGCAATAATCTCATTTCAAGATTTCCATGTTAAAAAAAATAGAACTTGGTCGCGCAAAAAATCTCTCACAGAAAAAAATAAGTGTCAAATCAAAATTTATATACTTAAATTAACGCGTTCATTGTTTCGTATATACGAACAATTAACAATTTATAATCTTCTTGGAAGAATTTAATAATTTTAAATTTCAACAATATTAGTCTTATTTTAATATTGTAATTGTCATCTCAAGAATATATAATTATTTAATTCTACTTCAAGAAAATTATAATCCTTGAAATGTTACTTTCTATCTAACATTGTTTCTCTTCCATTCGAGAAAATTAAATCTTAAATCGTGAGAATACATTTTTCTTGATTGAACTATATTTTATTCAAATAAGCAATTTATTCAAATAAGCAATTATATTTTTTTTAATTAATGCAATAATCTCATTTCAAGATTTCCATGTTAAAAAAAAATGTAGAACTTGATCGCGCAAAGAATCTCTCACAGAAAAAAAATAAGTGTCGAATCAAAACTTATATACTTAAATTAACGCATTCATTGTTTCGTATATACGAACAATTTATTTCGTATATACTAACAATTTATAATCTTCTTGGAAGAATTTAATAATTTTAAATTTCAACAATATTATAGCCTTGTTTTATTATAATTGTCATTTCAAGAATATATAATTATTTAGTTCTACTTCAAGAAAATTATAATCCTTGATTTAAAAATGTTACTTTCTATCTAATATTGTTTCTCTTTCATTCGAGAGAATTAAATCTTTAATCATGAGAATATATTTTTCTTGATTCAATTATATAAAATGGCTTCATTCCAATAAGCATTATTTTTTTTTAATTAATGCAATAATCTCATTTCAAGATTTCCATGTTAAAAAAAAATGTAGAACTTGGTCGCGCAAAGAATCTCTCATAGAAAAAAAAATAAGTGTCGAATCAAAATTTATATACTTAAATTAACGTTCATTGTTTCGTATATATGAACAATTAACAATTTATAATCTTCTTGGAAGAATTTAATAATTTTAAATTTTAACAATATTATAGTCTTATTTTAATATTGTAATTGTCATCTCAAGAATATATAATTATTTAATTCTACTTCAAGAAAATTATAATCCTTGATTTAAAAATGTTACTTTCTATCTAACATTGTTTCTCTTCCATTCGAGAAAATTAAATCTTAAATCATGAGAATATATTTTTCTTGATTCAATTATATAAAATGGCTTCATACAATAAGCATTATTTTTTTTTTAATTAATGCAATAATCTCATTTCAATATTTCCATGTTAAAAAAAATGTAGAACTTGGTCGCGCAAAGAATCTCTCATAGAAAAAAAATAAGTGTCGAATCAAAATTTATATACTTAAATTAACGCGATCATTGTTTCGTATATACGAACAATTAACAATTTATAATCTTCTTGGAAAAATTTAATAATTTTAAACTTCAACAATATTATAGCCTTATTTTATTATAATTGTCATTTCAAGAATATATAATTATTTAATTCTATTTTTAAAAAATTAAAATCTTTAATTTAAAAATGTTATTTTCTATCCAACATTGTTTCTTTTCTAATCAAGAAAATTAAATCTTGAATCGTAAGAACATATTTTTCTTAATTGAATATAAAATTTCATTCAAATAAGCAATTATTCAAGCAATTATATTTTTCTTTAATTAACGCAATAATCTCATTTCAAGATTTCCACGTTAAAACTAAATATATTTTCGAAACAAGAATGTCCTTTTTTTTCTGTGCGGAAAGAACTCTGGAGAAATAAGAACTTTACAAAACCCATCTTGAAAAGCATTTCCTGAAAATTTTATTCAAATTGATGCGACACGAGTGATCAATCCCTTCGTATGAAATCTTTGCGAATAAAACTTCTGATGCCGCGAATCCTGAAAACGGAGAAGCGCCTTGAGAATTGAAACTTGGAAGCTCGCGAAGCAGAACGTTGTAATTTTAATTGAACCTTGTAACTTTAGCTAATTAATTAACAGAGCTCGATCGATCCTTGGACGAAGTATTGCGTCATATTCACGATGCGAAACATCCGAGTCGAAGTTTGAAAAAGAGAAATTTTAAACAAGACATTTCTGATAGTTTGTGAGCTTTTTTAGCGATATGTAAATATCCAAAGTACCAGTTTTTCTAATGTTACGATTTGAAAATATCACGATTTGTATAATTATAAAATGTGCTGCCAGCAAGCATCAAATAACAGTTATAGTGTCTACCAAAAGTTCCAGGATGGTCGAATATTTCATAAACTATGCGTCTTAGAAAGAAATGTTTCAGACAAAAGTTGTATGGCTTGAAGGGGGCCATAAGATGGTGTCATTGGTTTGACCTTGAAAAGTTGTTTGAAGGTCACGTGAAAGTCACCTTTAATTTTTTAAATGAAACTACCTATTTTTTTATTGCATATTCGTGTAGCTTATCTCGAGAGCTTTCCAAAACGCTATAATAAAATATTTCTTCATTGAGTACTTTTCGAGTTATGGCTTGAAATAATTTCTTAATTTTATATAAACCATAAAATATCTTGTGAAATATTCATTTTTTGATTACCTCACCTTAATTCTTTTATGTACAAAATAATGAGAAGAATCAATTGTAAAGAAAACGCATAAATGTTTAAAAAAAAAATATGTAATTTTTAATTGCAAATTACATATTTTTTCTTATGTTACTTGGTGTTTGCTGGGCTGTATCCTCGCGCAAACGTCAATTCCAAAAATGTAGAACTTGGTCGCGCAAAGAATCTCTCACAGAAAAAAAATAAGTGTCGAATCAAAACTTACATACTTAAATTAACGCGTTTATTGTTTCATATATACGAACAAATAACAATTCATAATCTTCTTAGAAGAATTTAATAATTTTAAATTTCAACAATATTAGTCTTATTTTAATATTATAATTGTCATCTCAAGAATATATAATTATTTAATTCTACTTTAAGAAAATTATAATCTTTAATTTAAAAATTTTATTTTCTATCTAACATTGTTTCTTTTCTACTCAAGAAAATTAAATCTTGAATTATAAGAATATATTTTTCTTGATTCAACTATATAAAATATCTTCATTCAACTAATCAACTATATTTGTCTTTAATTAACGCAATAATCTCTTCCCAAAATTCCCACGTTAAAATAAGAATATCCTTTTTTTCCCGAAGAATCCCTTGAATAACTCCTCCTGAAAAATTTCCACTCATAAAATTCCATCTCTAATTCTCTCTCTTTCTCTCTTCAGGATATCCATAATAATGGAGGGCGGAAAAACCTGATGCCAATGTCATTCGCATAATTAATTTAAAAATGTTATTTTCTATCCAACATTGTTTTTTTTCTATTCAAGAAAATTAAATCTTGAATCTTGATTAAGAATATATTTTTCTTGATTGAACCATATAAAATGTCTTCATTCAACTAATCAACTATATTTGTCTTTAATTAACGCAATAATCTCCTCCCAAAATTCCCACGTTAAAATAAGAATGTCCTTTCTTTCCCTGAAGAATCCCTTGAATAACTCCCTTCCTGAAAAATTTCCACTCATAAAATTCCATCTCTAATTCTCTCTCTTTCTCTCTTCAGGATATCCATAATAATGGAGGGCGGAAAAACCTGAAGCCAATGTCATTCGCATAATTAATTTAAAAATGTTATTTTCTATCCAACATTGTTTCTTTTCTCTTCAAGAAAATTCAGTCTTGAATCATAAGAATATATTTTTCTTGATTCAACTATATAAAATATCTTCATTCAACTAATCAACTATATTTGTCTTTAATTAACGCAATAATCTCCTCCCAAAATTCCCACGTTAAAATAAGAATGTCCTTTTTTTCCTGAAGAATCCTTGAATAACTCCCTTCCTGAAAAATTTCCACTCATAAAATTTCATCTCTAATTCTCTCTTCTCTTCAGGATATCCTTAATAATGCAGGGGAAAACCGAGCCAATGCATTGCATAATTAATTTAAAAATGTTATTTTCTATCCAACATTGTTTCTTTCTACTCAAGAAAATTAAACTTGAATCATAAGAATATATTTTTCTTGATTGAGCCATATAAAATATCTTCATTCATCTAAGCAATTATATTTGTCTTTAATTAACGCAATAATCTCCCCCAAAATTCCACGTTAAAATAAGAATATCCTTTTTTTCCTGAAAAATCCCTTGAATAACTCCTCCTGAAAAATTTCCACTCATAAAATTCCATCTCTAATTCTCTCTCTTTCTCTCTTCAGGATATCCATAATAATGGAGGGCGGAAAAACCTGAAGCCAATGTCATTCGCATAATTAATTTAAAAAATGTTATTTTCTATCCAACATTGTTTCTTTTCTCTTCAAGAAAATTCAGTCTTGAATCATAAGAATATATTTTTCTTGATTCAACTATATAAAATGTCTTCATTCAACTAAGCAATTATATTTTTCAGGATATCCATAATAATGGAGGGCGGAAAAACCTGAAGCCAATGTCATTCGCATAATTAATTTAAAAATGTTATTTTCTATCTAACATTGTTTCTTTTCTACTCAAGAAAATTAAATCTTGAATCATAAGAATATATTTTTCTTGATTCAACTATATAAAATGTCTTCATTCAACTAAGCAACTACATTTTTCTTTAATTAACGCAATAATCTCCTCCCAAAATTCCCACGTTAAAATAAGAATGTCCTTTCTTTCCCTGAAGAATCCCTTGAATAACTCCTCCTGAAAAATTTCCACTCATAAAATTCCATCTCTAATTCTCTCTCTTTCTCTCTTCAGGATATCCATAATAATGGAGGGCGGAAAAACCTGAAGCCAATGTCATTCGCATAATTAATTTAAAAATGTTATTTTCTATCCAACATTGTTTCTTTTCTACTCAAGAAAATTAAATCTTGAATCATAAGAATATATTTTTCTTGATTGAGCCATATAAAATATCTTCATTCATCTAAGCAATTATATTTGTCTTTAATTAACGCAATAATCTCCTCCCAAAATTCTCACGTTAAAATAAGAATATCCTTTCTTTCCCTGAAAAATCCCTTGAATAACTCCTCCTGAAAAATTTCCACTCATAAAATTCCATCTCTAATTCTCTCTCTTTCTCTCTTCAGGATATCCATAATAATGGAGGGCGGAAAAACCTGAAACCAATGTCATTCGCATAATTAATTTAAAAATGTTATTTTCTATCCAACATTGTTTCTTTTCTACTCAAGAAAATTAAATCTTGAATCCTGATTAAGAATATATTTTTCTTGATTCAACTACATAAAATATCTTCATTCATCTAAGCAACTATATTTGTCTTTAATTAACGCAATAATCTCCTCCCAAAATTCCCACGTTAAAATAAGAATATCCTTTCTTTCCCTGAAAAATCCCTTGAATAACTCTTCCTGAAAAATTTCCACTCATAAAATTCCATCTCTAATTCTCTCTTCTCTTCAGGATATCCATAATAATGGAGGGCGGAAAAACCTGAAGCCAATGTCATTCGCATAATTAATTTAAAAATGTTTTCTATCCAACATTGTTTCTTTTCTACTCAAGAAAATTAAATCTTGAATCCTGATTAAGAATATATTTTTCTTGATTCAACTACATAAAATATCTTCATTCATCTAAGCAACTATATTTGTCTTTAATTAACGCAATAATCTCCTCCCAAAATTCCCACGTTAAAATAAGAATATCCTTTCTTTCCCTGAAAAATCCCTTGAATAACTCCTCCTGAAAAATTTCCACTCATAAAATTCCATCTCTAATTCTCTCTCTTTCTCTCTTCAGGATATCCATAATAATGGAGGGCGGAAAAACCTGATGCCAATGTCATTCGCATAATTGATGGCTCTTGTCCGGAAAGCGGCGCCGTCGACCTTCGCAAGCGCTCTCGTTAATAGACGACTCATCGGGGGGGAGGGAAGGCGAAGAGGCCTCACTTCAAGGTCCCACAATCAGAGAGAAGCCTAGACTCGCGCTCGCGCTCGCGCGTGCGAACGTCGACGAGGCAAGGATCCAGGACGAGGAAGAGAACGACGCGAGCGATGCCAGGCGGGCAGAGCATCCCCACCGACACGTCGACGCCGAGCGCTCCCCGAGCCACCCCCGTCCGTCAGTCGGGGCGCTCCGTTCGGTGGAGCCGCTTGGCAGTGGTCGCGGCACGTTTCCTGGGAGCGGATCCACACCCATGACGCGCTGCGAGCTTAGGCGTGCGGACAGACATCGGCGCCCTCGATCATTTTCCAGCCCAGCGGGGCTGCCGCGATGCGAGGCGGTGGGGTAGGTCCTCCGGAATTCGAGGATACGTATGTCGAGGGTCGAGGATGCCAAGAATGTCCCCCAAAGTGGCGGTAAAGTACGACAATCGCGTGCGAGCCGCGTGTGTCGGATGTATATGTGACTCGCACGACACGTATGCGTCTCTCTGTCTTGATGTTCTCTTCGTTTCTCCTTGCTTCACGAGCTCGAGGCTGATTAGGAAAGTGAATTATAATTTATTATTATATATTATATTATATATTATTATATATTACATTATATATTATTGTATAAATTTATTTTTTTATATTAATTTATTATATATTATATTATATATTATATTATTATATATTTTATTTTATTATATTATATTTATTATATATTATTATATTTTTATATTATTTATATTATTTATATTATATATTTATATATTATATTTATATATTATATTATATAACTGTTATAATTTATTATAACAGTTATTAATTTATTATATATTATATTATATATTATATATTATATTAGTATATATTATATTTTATTATATTATATTTATTATATATTATATATTATTATATTTTTATATTATTTATATATTATTATATTATATTATTTATATTATATTATTTATATTATTTATATATTATTATATTATATCACTGTTATAATTTATTATAACAGTTATTAATTTATTATATATTATATTATATATTATATATTATATTATTATATATTATATTTTATTATATTATATTTATTATATATTATTATATTATTATATTATTTATATTATTTATATTATTTATATTATTTATACATTATTATATTATTTAAATAACTGTTAAAATTTCCTACTCAACAATATAACTGTTATATAACTGTTATATGTTAAATAACAATTATATCGTTGAGTGGGAAGTTATAAATAAATGTTATGACAGTTACTTGGTGTTTGCTAGTCGATGGATGGTGGAAAATATTTCGCGTTCATGTATACGACTGCGATTTAATATTCGAAAACAATTATAGGAATTGCATGACGCGAGCGTTTGCCCAGATAATTATTTTGATCGCGAGCGAAATCTTTTTTGCGCTTGCATTAGTCTGCATTAATAATGCTCGGATGCCCTTGATGTATCGGAAAAGTGGCGTTGCACGCCGAGGAATTTTCGCACGTTGCACCGCTGACATTCCGCAGTCATTAGCACCTTTTCAAGCTTATGTACAGGCTCCCAGCAAGCACCGAGTAACAGTCGTTTAATTTAGTTATAATTTCCCACTCGACAATATAATTGTTATTTAACATATAACAGTTGTTAAGTAGGAAATTATAACAGTTATATAAATAATATAAATAGTATAATAATATATAAATAATATAAAAAATATAATAATATAATAATATAATAATATAATAATATAAATAATATAAATAATATAATATATAATAAATAATATAATAAATAATATATAATATATAATAAATAATATATAATAAATTAATATAAAATAAATTAATAATAAAATAAATTAATATAATAATATAATAAATTTATATAATAATATATAATAATAATTATATTATATATTATATAATAATATATAATAATATATAATATAATATATAATAATAAATTATAAACAGTTATACTGTTGCTTGTTGTTTACTGGGATGCTTTTTGCAAAATATCCGTCAAGATGTGAATGTTTAACGAGGCCAGATTAATTTCGACCTCGATATGCGTAATAGCCAAATTACTGAGCAATTGATTTTGCAATCTTTACATAAATTAATGTGCGAATCCCGCGTAAACACGTGGGTGCTATTATTTCTTCCACTCGAAACGTCGATAAACCTCGATCGCTTCGAAATCTCACAACCAATCGCGCAGCTTCTGAAAAAATCTCGAGATAAAAAGTCATAAAAGAAATTAAAGTAAGATCAAATAAAAAAAAAATTAAAGTAAAACTAAGTAAAAAAAAAGTATCCGCAATTTTTGAAGCACCGCTCGTTCATTCGACTTTGTTGAAGTGGAGAAAAATTAAGTAAAAAAAAATTAAAGTAAAATTAAATAAAAAAAAAATTAAAGTGAAATTAAGTAAAAAAAAAATATATATCCGCAATTTTTGAAGCATCGCTCGTTCATTCGACTTTGTTGAAGTGGAGAAAAATTAAGTAAAAAAAAATTAAAGTAAAATTAAATAAAAAAAAATTAATGTAAAATTAAGTAAAAAAATTAAAGTAAAATTAAATAAAAAAAGAAATATCCGCAATTTTTGAAGCATCCCTCGTTTATTCAACTTTGTTGAAGTGGAGAAAAATTAAGTAAAAAAAATTAAAGTAAAATTAAGTAAAAAAGAAATTAATGTAAATTAAGTAAAAAAAAAATTAAAGTAAAATTAAGTAAAAAAAAATATATCCGCAATTTTTGAAGCATCGCTCGTTCATTCAACTTTGTTGAAGTGGAGGAAAATTTCGTAAAAATAATTAAAGTAAAATTAAGTAAAAAAAAATTAAAGTAAAATTAAGTAAAAAAAATTGAAGTAAAAAAAATTGAAATTAAGTAAAAAAAATTAAAATAAAATTAAGTAAATAAAAATATATATTCCCAATTTTTGAAGCATCGCTCGTTCATTCGACTTTGTTGAAGTGGAGAAAAATTTCCAATTTTGCGGCGAAGCAATTTATGTATTTTGTATCGGATTCCATTGAATATCGAGAGATATCGACATAAATCATTTTCAGACGGGGCAATTTGCTTGCAAAAGCTCTTCTCCGACAAAAAGCTCGGACGTATTCATAATAAATCCCAGTAAGCACCAAGTAACATTTTTATATTGGTCTTTTTATATTGGTTGTAAGTTTGTAAACATGTTATATAACTGTTATAAAACGTGTAACAGTCGTATCGTTGAATGGAAAATGATAATGAACTGTTATTTGGCGCTCGCTGGGATAATATTACGATGTCCCGCGGTTTTCCGATATAATTTCAAGGTAAAAATCCCTCAATGGAAGAGAAGAATAATAGATTGTTATCGTGATGCCGCAGGATCGCAGGAGGGTGCTACCGATTCGACGAGGAATGAACGAGAAGGGTGACGTACTACGGCGCTGAAATGACGCAATTTCGTCTCTGACGTCGGTTATAATCGTCCAATTCGAGGGCAGGCCTGCTGGATAACACGATCACGATGAATCGGGAAAACGAGGAAGTACGTTGGCGAATGCAGGACCCCCTTTCCCCTCTACAGTCAACCCAAACTTCGTGTGAAATTGATTCCAATTAGTTGCTCGGAATTTGTTTACTCTTGGAGCAAAACTAGAAGAGGAATTTTGCACTCCAGAGGAAGAGTATACTTCCCAGCAAACAAATCAAATATGTTATATAACTGTATATTATTGTTATAATTTTCCACTCGATAATATAACTGTTACATGTTATGTAATCAGTGTTTGCTGGTTTTTTATCTAGATAAAATTATGTAGATAATCATCTACATAAAATCTAGATAAAAATCTAAAATATCTTAGATAAAGATATTTTGTAATTTCTTCATTTAGTTAAAGGTGATCCATTTTTTTATCTAGATGATTATCTAGATAAAATTATGTAGATAATCATCTACATAAAATCTAGATAAAAATCTAAAATATCTTAGATAAAGATATTTTGTAATTTCTTCATTTAGTTAAAGATGATCCATTTTTTTATCTAGATATATATTATATATTATATTAAATATATATTATATATTATATATTATATTAAATATATATTATATATTATATATTATATTAAAATATATTAAATATATATTATATATTATTATATATTATTATAATAATATATTACATGTTATGTAATATATTATTATAATAAATACATATTATATATTATATTATATATTATATATATTATATTATATTATATATATTTAATATATTTTAATATATTAAATATATATATTTAATATATTAAAATATATTAAATATATATTATATTAAAATAGATTAAATATATATTATATATTATTATATATTATTATAGTTATATTTTTATATATTATTATTATATATTATTATAGTTATATTATTATCTATTATTATAATTATATTATTATATATTATTATTATACATTATTATAATTTTATTTTTATATATTATTATTATATATTATTATATATTATTACAGTTATATTATTATATATTATTATTAATTATATATAACGTGTAACAGTTATATTGTTGAGTGGGAAATTAACAATTATACAAATGTTACCTGGTGTTTACTGGGTTGAATCTGAAAAGAATTAATAAGCACATATTTTCCTAATGAAAATATTGATAATTTCGTTCCACTTAATCAAGAAGAATCTTACAATCGTAATGCATCACTATAAAATTTTGTCCAGATACACAGATGAAATAATGCTATTTATTTTGAATAAATAAAAGAGATATTAATATTGAAAAATAAATCTTATTTAATAAAAATAAATTTTATTTAAAAATAAAAATATTTAAAAATTTCTAAAAATTATCAATTTCACACGATATAAGAGATTCCAGATTTATTTGAATTCCAAGATTCAAAAAGGTAGTATCTCGTTCATCGATACAGATGAAAAATAATAGAAGAAAGATTAATAATATGGGATATCTATAACATGGCGCATATCCAAGACGTTCGAGGCAAAATTGCCAATCTCATTGAAACGTCCATCCATTAGTCGAACATTAATTTCCAATAAACCCTTCCCGCCCTCTCAATAGCTAACGAACCCCCGCACATTAATCTTTCACCTTCAGCAGCGACCGGTGCCTCAGACGTTCTGCGGCGCGCTGCAAAAGGAGCCCAACTGCAAGTGCTTGGTGCTGACGGTGCTGATATACGGTTGTCTCGCGGCAGTGACCTGGTGCCGATGCGCCAACGTTACCAAGGTACGTGACAGGACCGGTCCATCTCTCGTCAGGGTACTTGACAAAAATTCCTCTCTACGATCCTGCCAAAGAAAAATGCTAAAAACTCCTCTCTCTTCTTCCACAGATCATGGTCAACTATTCCAAGTACCCCATCAGGAGCACCAAGCACATCTCGTCGCCCTGCGACGACGGCTACATATATATTCCGGTACGTAACACTCGAAATGGCGAGCCAGAAGAGAGAAGAGCAGGTCCCCCTTCCGCTTTTTCTCCCATGTTCACCAATGAATCGACCGGGTACGTTGTCTTTTTTTTTTTATCACTCGACGAGAAGTAACATCGACGTCCCTCCGGCTTCTCCTCCACCCTTTACGCGCGCTTGGATGGATGCCACGTCGCTCCAGCGGCTCCTCTACCCTCTTTTCTCTTCCCCCTCGGTCTCATTCTCTCTCTCTCTTTCTCTCTCTCTCTGTCTGTCGTGCAGGTGGCATTTATGGGGATGCTGTATCTGGTCTATCTGGTGGAGTGCTATCATTCGCCGATCAGAATCGATCTGCTGCACGCGGAGAACCAGGACAGCGTGCTGTCGAAATTGACGCAGCTGAAGATGGCACAGCCGAGGATATGGTGGAAGGCCGTTTCCTACCACTACGTGCGCAGGAAACGGCAGATCACGCGTTACAGGAACGGGGATAATTATACGACGACGCAGGTGACGCATCCACGCGGCCCCATTCGGCTTCATCGGACCTTTAAGCGCTTCCCCTTCCGACCCTTCCGCCAGCGTTCTTCCAGGCATCCGCGAAATCCCTCGGGAAGTTATCTGAAAGGAGACGCGAAGAATTTGTACAGATATTTATAAAGATTATAGGGATTATAAAGATTTATATAGATATTTATAGGGATTATAGGGTGTCCCATTTTAACTTGGACAGTAATATCTCAAAAACTAAGCCCAGCGAACAAAAATGTTTCGGACAAAAGTTGTATGGCTTGAAGGGAGCCATAAGAGGGTGTCATTGGTTTGACCTTGGAAAGAAGTTTGAAGATCATGTGAAGATCACCTTCAATTTTTTAAATGGAACTACCTATTTTTTATTGAACATTCGTGTAGCTTATCTCGAGAGCTTTCCAAAACGCTATAATAAAGTATTTTTTCATCAAGTACTTTTCGAGTTATGAGGCTTGATAATAATTTCTTAATGTTACATAAATTGTAAAATATCTTGTAAAATATTCATTTTTCGATTATTTTACCTTAATACTTTTATGTATAAAATAATGAGAGGAATCAATGATCAAAATTGATGTAAAGAATGTAAAGAAAACATAAAGTTATTTTTAAGAAAAAATATGTAATTTGCAATTAAAAATTGCATATTTTTTCTTTGAAACAACTATGTGTTTTTTTTTACACCAATTGATTCCTCTCATTATTTTGTACATAAAAGTATTAAGGTAAGATAATCGAAAAATGAATATTTTATGATTTATATATAATTAAGAAATTATTCAAGCCTCATAACTCGAAAAGTACTCAACGAAAAAATATTTTATTATAGTGTTTCGGAAAGCTCTCGAGATAAGCTACAAGAATACGTAATGAGAAAATGTAGGTTCCATTAAAAAAATTAAAGGTAACCTTCATGTGACCTTCAAATGACTATCCAAAGTCAAATTTTTGCCATCATCTTATGACCCACTTGAAGCCACACAACTTTTATTTGAAACATTTTTCGATTTAACGCACTGTTTCTGAGATATTTGAGTGGATCCTTTAAAATGGGACACCCTGTACAGAGCGTAAGATACATTTGTAACACGTACGTTGTTCTACATTCAGTCGTATAATAGAGATCCACTGTTTCAAGGCGATGTTCTGACACCCTATCTGTTTCAGTTTCTTTGACAAGCCTCTAGATAAAGAGGCAGCTCGATAAAAATCGCAGATGTGTAGATATTCCGTTTCTGCATATTGCAATTGCATGGTAACAGCGATGTCGCGATAGCGAAAGGGTTAAGGACGCGCCCGACGAGGTCTCCCTCTCCCCCCTGACCCCCCCGGCTCGCTCCTCCGCAGGTCTATTACGAGAGGGTGAACACACACTCGGCCACCTCCCACTACTACTACGACTATTGCGGAGTGAAGGACATCAGCAAGGAATTAATGCTCGAGCCGAAGATACCGATCACGAAGATTATGCTCACCAAGGGCTTCGCGTTCTCCAACATAAGATCCGCCACGGAATTCGAGGAGGCTCGATCGCGATTCTTCGCCGAGCAAGTACGAAAATAAGCGACAGACCGGTTTTATATCCCTGTCAGAAACTTGGATTTTCGTTTCTCGTAATTAATGTATCCGCCCAACACGAGATATTGTCGCAACTTTGCTGCGATATTCTGTGTTTGCTGGGATCTACGAAAAGTAAAAGTTTCGGGACGGTCGAATATTTTATAAACTGTGTACTTTAGAAAGAAATGTTTGGGACAAAAGTTGTATGGCTCGAAGGGGACCATAAGATGATGTCATTGGTTTTAGCTTGAAAAGTCGTTTGAAGATAACGTGAAGGTCTTCTTGAATTTTTTAAATGGAACCACTTATTTTTTATTGCGTATTCTTGTAGCTTATCCCGAGAGCTTTCCAAAACGCTATAATAAATTATTTTTCCATGAAATACTTTTCGAGTTATGAGGCCTGAAATCATTTCTTAATTTTATATAAACTGTAAAATATCTTGTAAAATATTCATTTTTCGATTATCTTATCTTAATACTTTTATGTACCAAATAATGAGAGGAATCAATTGGTGTAAAGAAAACATACAGTTGTTTTTAAGAAAAAATTGGAATTGTTAATTGCAAATTACATATTTTTTCTTAGAAAACAACTATGTGTTTTCTTTACACCAATTGATTCCTCTCATTATTTTATACATAAAAGTATTAAGGTAAGATAATCGAAAAATGAATATTTTATTAGGTATTTTATGATTTATGTAAAATTAAGAAATAATTTCAAGCCTCATAACTCGAAAAGTACTTAATGAAAAAATGTTTAATTATAGTGTTTTGGAAAGCTCTCGAGGCAAGCTACAAGAATATGCAAAAGTATATAGGGTGTCCCATTTAAAAAATTAAAGATGACCTTTATGTAACCTTCAAATGACTTTTCAAGATCAAACCAATGATACCGTCTTATAATCCCCTTCAAGCCATACAACTTTTGTCTGAAACATTTTTTTCTAAAGTGTATAGTTTATGAAATATTCGATCCTAACTTTTGGTAGGCACTGTATACACCAGTAAACACCAAGTAACATTTATATAATTGTTAGTTGTAATTTCTCACTCGACAATATAACTGTTACACGTTATATAATAGTTACATAACGTGTAACAGTTATATTGTTGAGTAGGAAATTATAACTAACAATTATAAGTTATATATTAGAAGTTATATAATTGTTAGTTGGTGTTTTCTGGATAGGTAATTTTATGTAGAAAATTGTTATGATGAAAGAAATAATGTACACTTGTCTTTCTAGGAACTCAGCGACGATTACATGGAAATGAGAGAGGGTCTTGATCTCGGATATAACGTCAACACGATGCTAGTCGCCGTTCTTGGTAATCCCTGGTTCACGAATCGTTACATTTACTGGTGTCTGAGCGCCCTGTTGCTCAGCTGGCCGCTGAGGGTGATCATCGAATATAAAACGCAATATGCCGATTATCAGGTAAAAAGGAGAGAAATTAATCATTACACGATTGACTTGGCATTGACAGTTTCAATATTCAGTAATCGTAGTCTCGGACAAAATTTTGTTCAATATAAAAATTGCGATCAAGTCCCAATGGAAATATACAGGGTGTCCCATTTTAACCTTTACACTCGAATATTTCGAAACCATGGCGGTTTCGGTGAAAATGTTTTAAACAAAAGTTGTATGGTTTCTAGGGGGACATAAGATGGTGCCATTAGTTTGACCTTGAAGAGTCACATGAAGGTGACGTGAAGGTCATTTTGAATTTCTTAAATGGAACACCCTATATATTTTTGCATATTCTTGTAGCTTATCTCGAGAGCTTTCCAAAACACTATAATAAAGTATTTCTTCGTTGAGTACTTTTCGAGTTATGAGGCTTGAAATAATTTCTTAATTTTACATAAATCATAAAATATCTAGTAAAATATTCATTTTCGATTATCTTATCTTAATACTTTTATGTAGAAAATAATGAGAGGAATCAATTGGTGTAAAGAAAACATACAGTTGTTTTTAAGAAAAAGTTGAAAATTGTTAATTGCAAAATACATATTTTTTTTTTTTAAAACAACTGTTTTTTTCTTTAGACTAATTGATTCCTCTCATTATTTTCTACATAAAAGTATTAAGGTAAGATAATCGAAAAATGAATATTTTACAAGATATTTTACAGTTTATGTAAAATTAAGAAATAATTTCAAGCCTCATAACTCGAAAAGTACTTAATGAAAAAATGTTTAATTATAGTGTTTTAGAAAGCTCTTGAGGCAAGCTACACCAATACGCAATAAAAAATAAGTGGTTCCATTTAAAAAATTCAAGGTGACCTTCACGTGACCTTCAAACGACTTTTCAAGGTAAAACCAATGACACCATCTTACGAGCCCCTTAAAACCATACAACTTTTGTATAAAACATTTTCACCGAAACCGCCATGGTTTCGAGATATTCAAGTGTCAGAAAGTTAAAAATGGGACACCCTATATAAAAGACTTCCTCATCACAGGTCACCAAGCTCTTCGGCGTGAATTACGACACGCCAACTTCCGGCGAACCCATCCACGCGTCCATGAGCCAGCTGAGCCAGCCAGGCTCTTACATGTTGGCGCCCAGTTATAGCGAGGCGCTGCTGATGGATCCCGCCACGCCTCGAAACGACGGCCCGGAGCGAAATCAGGAGACCTGGCAGGCGCAGCGACGAGAGGCCGATGCCGCGACCGACATGGTACCCAGCTACTCCGAGGCTCTTCTCTACGAGCGCGCCGAACACGATCATCGGACCGCGATCGCGGCCTCTACCGTCGCCGCAAACGTCGTCCCTAGCGACGTGACCCATCCCTCTTGCAACGCGAACGACCCTAGACAGGTGCTGTCGCCGATGCCGTGCGAGTGTCACTGCCCATGCCCGTGTCACGGGAACGCGAACGATTACGAGCGTAGTTACGTGGAAATTGCGGCCAGCAGCGAGCTGCCTCCGGCTGTTCCAGGTGTTCCAGGTGTTCCTGTCGCCAGCGACACCTTCGAGAGCGAGATAGCGACGCTCCGGACGACGGCTGACGGCCGCTTACACCCTCCCGGGAACGTGATGCCACATTCCATGGACAGTCTTCAGGCCGGAGCGTCCCCGAGCAAGTGCGGCAGCTGCGGCAGGATCTCCACCAGCACGCAAACGATCAACACGGACGTTCCTGCTCGCGTGGTCGCGAGAAATAAATCCGTAGCGAGCTCCCAGACCTTCACCTCATCGGCAGACCTCATTGGACCTATGCCCCGCGACATTTCCGAGCCCAACTTGCGTTCGCGGGCGGAACCGGCGGTCGCGTTTCCGAATGGGAATGTCAGGAGTCTGGAGAACATCCTGGAGAACGAGGAGGAGCTGATGGGAGGCGTCAGAGCCGGCTTCAACGCGCCAGAGAGGGCTCTTGCGAGCGAGAGACTGCACTTTCCCGAGCGTCATAGAAGGCTGCCACCCTCTCTGGCCCATCTCCGGTCCTTCTCCCTCGACGAGGCGAGCGTCTCGCCCAGGAACGCCAGCGGCAACGGCACCATCCCGAAGCTCGAGCCGCGCAGCAGGATCATGGTGAATCCCATGTCGAACGAGGCCTGCTGGAAGCTGCCCGACTCGAGGACGTACTTCTGCCTCAAGTCGATTCTGAAGCAGAACAGGCGAAGGTACACGCTGGTGACCGCGGACGAGTTTCAGAACCTGGCTGATCAGGAGCTCATCGACCAGGGTATCGAGTGCGTCCGGAGCCCCGTCGGCAGAAGCGAGAAGGGCCCGCGCTCGAGGGAAAGATTGAATCCCAGAAGAAGGATGCCATCGTTCGAGGAATTTATGCCAAGGGACAAAATGTATTCTGTCTATGATCAAAAACGAGAGAGCACCAGGTGCGCCTTGTCGTTATCTCTATGTTTTATTCGTGGTGTGCTACTTTTTTAGATAAATGTTGGCGTCTCTCTCTCGCTCTTTCGCTTTCTCTCGCTGTGCATTCATATTCCTTGCAATGATCCCAGAAAACATCAAGTAACATTTATGCAGGGTGTCCCATTTTAAAGGACCTACTCAAATATCTCAGAAACACTGCGTTGAATTGAAAAATGTTTCAAACAAAAGTTGTGTGGCTTCAAGGGGACCATAAGATGGTGGTAAAAATTTGACCTTGGATAGTAATTTGAAGGTCACATAAAGGTTACTTTCAATTTCTTAAATGGAACCTACTATTTTTCATTGCATATTCTTGTAGCTTATCTCGAGAGCTTTCCAAAACACTATAATTAAGTTAGTTTTCATCAAATACTTTTCGAGTTAGGTGAGGCTGGAAATTGTTTCTTAATTTTATATAAACCGTAAAATATTCTGTAAAATATTCATTTTTCGATTATCTTATCAGAATACTTTCATGTACAAAATAATAAGAGGAATCAATTGATGTAAAAAAACATATAATTGTTTTTAAGAAAAAATATGGAATTGTTAATTGCAAATTACATATTTTTTCTTCGAAACAATTATGTTTTTTCTTTACACCAATTGATTCCTCTCATTATTTTGTGCATAAAAGTATTAAGGTAAGATAATCGGAAAATGAATATTTCACTAGATATTTTATGATTTATGTAAAATTAAGAAATGATTTTAAGGCTCATAACTTAAAAAGTACTCAATGAAAAAATATTTAATTATAGTGTTTTGGAAAGCTCTTGAGATAAGCTACAAGAATATGTAATGAAAAATAGTAGATTCCATTTAAGAAATTGAAGGTGACCTTTATGTAATCTTCAAATGACTCTCCAAGGTCAAATTTTTGTTACCACCTTCTATCCCCCTCGAAATCAAGCAACTTTTATTTGAAACATTTTGTTGTACATTCAAAAATAAAAAAGTTATTGGGCTTAAAGCTTAAAATGACTCACTCTGTATAACTATTATATAACATGTAACAGTTATATTGTTTAGTTTGTCGAGGAAATTACAACTAATAGTTATATAAATGTTACTTTGTTTGCTGGGATAGCAACAAAATTTATGTAAGCAATATTTATTGATTATTATTAATATTGATTATTTATTGCTTATTAATAATGAATATTATGCTGAATTTTGTTTCTGCTTGCTCTCATCGCATAATGGCGTGTGTTGTGGCTTATTAATTGGTAATTATCTTATATATATCATTATTAACTTTTCACACTTGGCGATATATTTCATGTACGCTATTGTATTTCTTCTTGTATTTTTCATTCAGATCTGCAATCTTTTCTACTCGCATTTTTAAATTCTTAAAAATTCTTCTCTCTCCAAGTTTTCTTTTTTATTCGATTATAATTATTTAATTATATTTTTTATCATGTATTATATATAATTATATAATTTAATTATATTTTTAATTATATAATTTAATTACATTTTTAATTATAATTTAATTGTATTTTTAATTGTATATATTTAGGTATATTTAATTATATTTTTAATTATATATATTTATGTATATTTAATTGTATTTTTAATTATATTTTTAATTATGTATTTTTAATTATATATTTTTATTATGCATTTTTAATTATATTTTTAATTATATTTTTAATTATGTATTTTTAATTATATATATTTATGTATATTTAATTATATTTTTAATTATATATTTTTAATTATATTTTTAATTATATATTTTTATTATGCATTTTTAATTATATTTTTAATTATGTTTTTAATTATGTATTTTTAATTATATTTTTAATTATGCATTTTTCATTATATTTTTAATTATAATAAATTCATAATTTTTAATTATAATTTTTATTATATTTTTTATTATATTTTTAATTATATTTTTAATTATTTATATATTCTTCGAGATTCGTTTTCCTAATTTATACAAAAAGTTTGCTATAAAGTTACAAATTGAGGAAGAAATCAAAAATTTTAAGTTCTCGATTTTCCTCATACCTTGATTTTTGCCAAACTGAGGATCAACATTTGGAGTCGAGGCAATCGTTGCTTGTGAATAGGACGACGAACACCATCGATCTGAGCCACTCGTAGCCCCATTTCCAAGTCGATCGCCCCGACTCCAACGAACATATATCTCCAGCAAACAATCCACTAAATCAATATCCGTGTTTCTAGAACGCTCATCTTCGCCAGTCCGATCCAGGAGGTCTTCCCCGGCGATCCCTTCGGAGGCAAGAATATCGTGCCGATCGGAAACTCCATGGAATACACCGGTAGAGAAGACTCCGCTCGTCCAAGCCGATCACCGGCCATCCGGGAGCCTCCTCCTGGGCGCTGCCTCCCGGACGCCTACCTCGGGGAGCGGACGGGACGCGTCCCGGCCGAGCCGTTCCGAGCCGATGCTGTCGCGTATCCAGCTCGCGTCGCCCATCCCTCGTATCGTCACGAGAGGGACCTTCGGTTTCTCTTGCAGACCAGGAGCCCGTCGACCACCATGGACGCCAACGTGGACGTCCGGGTCAGGGTAGACGAGACGCCGCCCTTGCCACCTCCGCGAGCTTACCGGACCGACGCTGCTCTTCCTCCACCCTACGGAGGGCTGCCCTCCGAGCGTGCCAAGAGGTGGTCGACGAGCTCCAACGAGTACGACGACATGAGGTCCTACGAGGGACGTCCAGGCGACTTCTACACGCCAGACAGGAGACACCAGGTGAACCCGCACCGGCCGAACAGGCCCGGCCTGAGGCCTGGATCCTTCAGGGAACGGCGCCCGAAGCTCGTCCACACCGACAGAAACTTCCGGCGCAGCTTCACAGGCAGGGTGGAGGATTATAGAGCCGAGAACGACCTTAGGCGAGCGAATTTCAGCATGGAGACGTCGTTGTAACGAGCGTACTTGTTCTCGGGCGATCGAACGCGCCGGTCTTGGTTGGACGCTTCTGCTGTATGAGGTGCTGCGTTCATTTCGCAGCCAGGAAACGTGATTTTTGGGTTTCTTAGCGAAGTTTGAAGAGAAAACTTCACGTTTTTATTCGCTAATCTGGAATATTAGCCGGCAAACGCCAAGTAACATTTGTATAATTGTTGGTTGTAATTTGTCATGTTATATAACTGTTATATAACGTGTAACAGTTATATTGTTGAGAGGGAAGTTGTAACTAACAGTTATACAGGGTGGTTTAAAAGTTTGGAAAATTATCTCCAAAAATGATGATCCTGTTGGAAAATGTTTCAGACAAAAGTTGTAGGGTTTTAAGTGACGCATTACACAGTAATATTACTAGAACCTTGAAGAGTGTTGTCAAGGTCACATGAAGGTCATCTTAAATTTCTTAAATGGAATCCCCTATTTTTTATTATATATTCTTGTAACTTATCTCGAGAGCTTTTCAAAACACTATAATAAAGTATTTTTTCATTGAATACTTTCCGAGTTATGAGACTTGAAATTATTTCTTAATTTTACATAAATCATAAAATATCTGGTAAAATATTCTTTTTTCGATTATGTTACCTTAATACTTTTATGCACAAAATAATGAGAGGAATCAATTGATATATAGAAAACACATAGTTGTTTCGAAGAAAAAATATGTAATTTGGAATTAACAATTACATGTTTTTTTCTTAAAAATAACTATGTGTTTTCTTTACACCAAGTGATTCCGCTCATTATTTTGTACCAAAAAGTATTAAGGTAAGATAATCAAAAAATGAATATTTTACAAGATATTTTACAGTTTATCTAAAATTAAGAAATGATTCAACCCTCATAATTCGAAAAATACTGAATGAAAACTAACTTAATTATAGTGTTTTGGAAAGCTCTCGAGATAAGCTACAAGAATATGTAATAAAAAATAGGGGGTTCCGTTTAAGAAATGGAAGATGATCTTGACGTGATCTTAACAACACTCTTCAAGGTCATAATAATATTACTGTGTAATGCGTCACTTAAATCCCTACAACTTTTGTCTGAAACATTTTCCCACAGAATCACTATTTTCGGAGATAATTGATCGTTTCCAGACTTTTAAACTGTTTGCTGTTTGATGTTTGCTGGATAATATTGTAGATTAATAAAGCAATTATATATAGTTGAGTGGAAAATTATAACTAACAGTTATATAACTGTTATTTGCTGGGTATATACTTTGATAATCATAAACATTGAATGAAAATTCTAAAGTGAGAATTTATGCAAAATTAACGAAGACAAAATACTCTCTGATCTCGTCGCAAACTCCTAAAAATTTACAACTGTAACATCAATTATACATCAAAAGTTGTTAATTTTCCCAAAAGATACAATCAAATTTTTTTAAAGCAGAGCGTTTAACCAAAATGATCGGTTCGCAGAAGTAAGATAAGGAAGATTGCGAGTTTCCCTAGTCTGTCTACAATATTATAAACGGGACTGTAATGTATTTAGGAAACAGCGAGTCGCCGATTGCGGGGTTTCTAGCTAATCCAGTCGGTCTCGACTCAGCCTTAAAATTGTTATTGTCCTTCGTTCCACGCTATATATTTGTATTGTAAGTATCCGTCCTACTACTTTCGAGTTGAAACCAGTTAACGGGTCGTGCGGTTTTATCAAAGAGACATTCCAATGCGGGCTATTGCCCTTTGCGCCTTCGCTTGAGGATGGCATTCTTCGCAAGAGGACCACGACCGAGTTTAGAGACGAGAATTTCGCGAATATAGGTCTCGGGTAGAACTTTGAAGAAGACGTCCGCGTGCTTTGCGTCTAATTCAAACATTCCGCAAGGTTACCGAAAGGCTTCGCCAGACTAGAAGAGCTTCAGAATAGACGAAATATAAGCTATATAAGCGAAGCGATTGGAAGCAAAGTCCAAGTACAATTATAATTTTTCGGGACGACGTGCCTCGCTAATTTAGCCAAGCCAATTCGAAAGTTAACGCGCAATTTACTATTAGGCGTTATACGCTGTTATACAAAACGTCGAGTCAATTATGTACGCAGGCTATCGCGAGTTGCGGCCAAGAGCAACGAGTCTTTAGATTGTCGGTTAGCGATCGTTTAGTGGATCCGACCCGCTTAAGTTTTGTCATCGAGACCATTTCGTATACTCCAATCGAGCGATTTAGTTACGTATTATTGACCCAGCAAACACCAAATAGCAGTTATACAGGGTGGTTTAAAAGTCTGGAAACGGTCAATTATCTCCGAAAGTGGTCCTGTGGGAAAATGTTTCAGACAAAAGTTGTAGGGTTTTAAGTGACGCTTTACACAGTAATATTACTAGGACCTTGAAGAGTATTGTCAAGGTCACGTGAAGGTCATTTGAAATTTCTTAAATGGAATCCCCTATTTTTTATTACATATTCTCGTAGCTTATCTCGAGAGCTTTCCAAAACACTATAATAAAGTATTTTTTCATGGAGTACTTTTCGAGTTATGAGGCTTGAAATGATTTCTTAATTTTACATAAGCATAAAATATCTTGTAAAATATTCATTTTTCGATTATCTTACCTCAATACTTTTATGTACAAAATAATGAGAGGAATCAATTGGTGTAAAGAAAACACATAGTTGCTTCTAAGAAAAAATATGTACTTTGCAATTAACAATTCCAGAGTGATCTGAAACAGCCTGTATAACTGTTAGTTATAATTTCCCACTCAATAATATAACTATTACATGTTATATAACTGTTATATAACATGTAACAGTAATTTTGTTGAGCGGGAAAATTACAACTAAAAATTATATAAATGTTACTTGATGTTTGCTGGGAAGTATTCCAGCAAACACAGAATATTGCTGCCAATATTGCTACAATATTCTGTGTTTATTGGGATATATTCCACGTTGCTAATGGATATAAATCCAAAGAAGGATTTGATAAGGCTCATATTGTTATCGATTTTTAAGTGTCCTCATTTTTCTATTAACTATTAATTACAATCATCTGTCTCCGAGTTGTTTGTAATTTGTCTACGTAAAGTGGACAGAGAACTTGCGACCTTAAATGTTGTGGTAACGAAAGATACCCACCAGATGCGTGGAACAATGTAAGCATTTTTCCGGTTCTTCTCTCAAGTCTTCATCATCGTGCGAACATCTCGAGCGTAAGCGACGAATCGAACGAAAATATTTCACTTGTTACTAGTTGTTATAAATTTAACCGAGCCGGGAAAATGGACAGAGTGATGAGGATTTTCAAGGATTCGTTCCATCAGCTCAAAGTTATTTTCTTCCTCAAAAAAAAAAAAAAGGAATTATCTTTTTTTTAAAAAAAAAGGTTGAACAAATCATCAAATCCTTTTTTTCAAATTCTTCACTTGGTAAAAAAAAGAAATAAAAATTACAGAACAAAAAATGGAGAACAAAATTATTAATATTTTTCGAAAAAAAAAAAAAAAATGAAACAGTTTAACGATTTAACTTTTCATGGAACGTATCTCTGTCAATCCCCCTTGAGTCGATCGTGTATTTTCTTCGCGAATCCATCGAGCGATACCGAATTACCGTATTTTCTAAGGACGATATATAATATATAAAGCGAGGTGTAAATTTGATGTTAAGCGATATAGCTCAATTATAATACACTGCACGCGACAATTATATTATTATTATTATTATCATTATTATTATTATTATTGTTGTTATTATTATTGTACCAGGTGCGAGTGTTTCGTGTTTGTATTCGACACCTGACGACCACAATCGCTGAGTTTTTTGATAAATGTTCCACCTTTCAACCATACGCACACACGTACACACACGCACGCACACGCATTTACCGACATATGCCTTCGTCGTATTTATATATATATACTTTAGATCCGTAATTCTAAGACTTGAAAAAAAAAAAAAAAAAAAAACAAGCATAGAAATTAATTCGCGATTCTAGGGCTTAAGGTGATGTGAAGAAAGTCGTTACCGAGGCTGCTTCGTAAATATGCAGTTGTCTTGCGCATACCTCCTTTCACTTATTAATTTCTCGATCAATTTGAAGGCGATCCTGAAGTGGACATTACGTCCCAGTTAGGGACTTTTTCAATGATACGTCGTCAATGACATGTGATAATTTAATCGTTTCAGCCCGTGATATTAAGTGTAATAGGAATACGATAGCAAACATCAAATGACAGTTATATTAAGTGTTTTAATTTTTCTCACTCAATAATACAGGGTGTTTCAGACCAATATCACCCATTTAAAAACTAGAGAAATGGTTATTTCAAGAAAGTAAAAATATTTTCTTTATAAATCAAGTGCGCTCTATCGAATGGTGATATTTTGAACTTCTGGTTCCGACCGGAAATAGGCGATTCAGACCGGAAGTGCATTTTTCATTGCGTATTCTTGTAGCTTACCTTGAGAGCTTTCCAAAACACTATGATAAATTATTTTTCCATGAAGTACTTTTCGAGATATGAGGCTTGAAATCATTTCTTAATTTTACATAAACAATAAAATATCTTGTAAAATATTCATTTTTCGATTATCTTACCTTAATACTTTTATGTACAAAATAATGAGAGGAAGCAATTGGTGTAAAGAAAACACATAGTTGTTTCGAAGAAAAAATATGTAATTTGCAATTAACAATTCTATATTTTTTCTTAAAAACAACTGTATGTTTTCTTTACACCAATTGATTCCTCTTATTATTCTGTACATAAAAGTATTAAGGTAAGATAATCGAAAAATGAATATTTTACAAGATATTTTATGGTTTATGTAAAATTAAGAAATGATTTCAAGCCTCATATCTCGAAAAGTACTTCATGGAAAAATAATTTATCATAGTGTTTTGGAAAGCTCTTCAAGGTAAGCTACAAGAATACGCAATGAAAAATATAAGGTTCCGTTTAAAAAATTGAAGGTGACCTTCACGTAACCTTCAAACGACTTTTCAAGGTCAAACCAATGACACCGTCTTATGGCCCCCTTCAAGCCATACAACTTTTGTCTGAAACATTTCTTTCTAAAGGGCACAGTTTATGAAATATTCAACCGTCCCGGAACTTTTTTTTGCCATATACCCAGCAAACACCAAGTAACATTTATATAATTGTTAGTTAATTGTAATTTCCCACTCAGCAATATAACTGTTACACGTTATATAACAGTTACATAACATGTAACTTTTATATTGTCGAGTTGGAAATTATAACTAACAATTTATATAAATGTTACTTGGTGTTTGCTGGATAATTGTTACATGTTATATAACAGTTACATAACATGTTACAGTTATATTGAGTGGGAAATTACAACTAACAATTATATAAATCTTACTTGATGTTTGCTGAGCGAAATGTGACGAAAGGAATGATTTGAAGATCGATCCGAGTTTCAAAAGCATCGAGAGACTACGCGAATCTTGGTTCACCCTTGTTGCCTTGGACCTTATAGATATACATGTCCAAGTGTATTGATATAAAGTTAAAATTTTCGATAAAGATATACATATTTCAAGGTTGTTTCTCTGGAAAAATTGCGACTCTCGCGTTTTTCGGGGCTGAAACGAAATAAAAAAAAAAAAGAAAAAAGCTCACGATGAGGTCATTCTGAAAAATCTCAGGGCGACGAGGTCGACGAAGAAGCTAGCGTTTAATTTGAACGAGCGACGATTTCGAAAAAAGTGAGATCGCGATATTTATTAATTCACGTTGGATCGAACGTGCTTTTAAATAAGACAACCTTCGCAGCAATGGCAGCGATAAGGTATAAGCTTTGCGTCGCGTAAAAGAAATAATGGTCGTCGTTAGAAACTTAGGTAAGATAGATAGACAGCTTTGACGTTTCGAATTCGTCAACTGCCATGCACGTGGTGCGTAATAATTGCGCATTACAACACGAACGAATCGTTTTCTAAATTTCAATCGTCGCGATGATGCTCGAGGAACAAAAAATAAGATCAATTCGCGGGGAAAAATTTATATCGCGCGAAAAAGGAAGAGGCGAAAAAAAAAATTAACAGGGGAAAAGACCCAGGAAACACCAAGTAACATTTATATAATTGTTGGTTGTAATTTCCCACTCAGCAATATAGCTGTTACGTGTTATTGTTGAGTGGGAAATTACAACTAACAGTTATACAGGGTGGAGCAAAAGTGTGGATACAGTCGAATATCTTGTATAGAATGCATTTTAGAATAAAATGCTTTAGATAAAAGTTGTAAGGATTTAAAAGATGTATTTAACTGTAATATCCATTTGACATTGAGTGGCGTCGCCAAGGTCAGGGCAAGGTCAACTTGAATTTTTTAAATGGAACCCCCTATTTTTCATTGCATATTCTTGTAGCTTATCTCGAGAGCTTTCCAAAACACTATAATAAAGTATTTTTCCCTCGAGCGCTTTTTGAGTTATAAGGCTTGAAATCATTTCTTAATTTTACATAAATCGTAAAATATTTTGTAAAATATTCATTTTTCGATTATCTTACCTTAATACTTTTATATACAGAATAATGAGAGAAATCAATTGGTGTAAAGAAAAACACATAGTTATTTCGAAGAAAAAATATGTAATTTGCAATTAACAATTAAATATTTTTTCTTAGTTGTATACTCAATGTCAAAAGGATGTTACAGTTAAATACATCTTTTTAATCCTTACAACTCTTGTCTAAAGCATTTTGTTCCAAAATGCATTTCATTCGATTGAGATCCAGACTTTTTCGATTGTATTCAGACTTTGGTCCACCCTGTATAACTGTTTTTTGGTGTTTGCTGGGGAAAACGTCGCACAATAGCTCTCGTACTGCGAGAGCATGATTTGTACAACAACGAAGCCGTATTTTTTTAGCGAGGGAACCCAGCAGCAAACACCAAAAAACAGTTATATAACTGTCAGTTATAATTTTCCCACTCAACAGTTTATATTAAAGTTTACCAAAACACTATAATTAAACATTTTTTCATTAAGTACTTTTCGAGCTATGAGGTTTGAAATAATTTCTGAATTTTACATAAATCATAAAATATCTTGTAAAATATTCATTTTCCGATTATCTTACCTTAATACTTTTATGTACAAAATAATGAGAGGAATCAATTGGTGTAAACATACAGTTGTTTTTAAGAAAAAATATGGAATTGTTAATTACATATTTTTTCTTAAAAACAACTATGTTTTTTTTTTACACCAATTGATTCCTTTCATTATTTTGTCCATAAAAGTATTAAGGTAAGATAATCGAAAATGAATATTTTACTAGATATTTTATGATTTATGTAAAAATAAAAAATTATTCCAAGCCTCATAACTCGAAAAATGAACTCAATGAAGAAATACTTTATTATAAACATGTAACAGGTATCTAACAATTATATAAATGTTACTTGGTGTGCGCTGGAGAGGTGAAACGTGCGTACTTTGCGCTCAGGATGGAGCTCAGGCTCGTCCAAGTATGCTTAAGTTAGATACTATTACAAGTAATACATATATATATATATACTGTCAGTTGTCGAGCCGAGTGTAAAACGAGCCAGCCAACTCTGGCAACTCCCGTCGTTTGATCGGCGCTTACATTTAATCTCTTGCGGACAATCTACGTGTGTATTTTTAGGGCGCGCATATAATGGAATCAATTTCGCTCTGTGTCTCCTTTCCCGAAACAAATTAACGATACAAAACTCATGCCGTCTGAAAAAAAAGTGCTCTTCTAATTAAACGTCGTTTATAGGTCGAAGCTAAACGCGTGATAAAAGTGGGAGTACGACAAGAGCGGAATCAAGCCGGCATACCCGTTAGTGTATAACTTATTTGTAGTTGGATGTTACAGAATATATACAATTATTATTACTATTATTATTATTATTACCATCATTAATATCGTGAGTGATATATTAAACAGGGTGTCCCATTTTAAATTACGCACCTAAATATCTTCCGTATAATACGTTTTACAGAAAAATGTTTCAGACAAAAGTTGTATGGTTTCGAGGGGGCCATAAGATGGTACCATTGGTTTGACTTGGAAGAGTCATTTGAAGGTCACGTGAAGGTTGTCTCCAACTTTTTAAATGGGGACACCCTATATACTTTTGCATATTCTTGTAGCTCATCTCGAGAGCTTTCCAAAACACTATAATTAAGTTAGTTTTCATTAAGTACTTTCCGAGTTATGAGGCTTGAAGTTATTTCTTAATTTTACATAAACCGTAAAATATCTACTAAAATATTCATTTTTCGATTATTTACCTCAATACTTTTATGTACAAAATAATGAGAGGAATCAATTTGTGTAAAGAAAACACATAATTGTTTCGAAGAAAAAATATGAAATTGTTAATTGCAAATTACATATTTGTTTTCGAAACAATTATGTGTTTTCTTTACACCAATTGATTCCTCTCATTATTTTGTACATAAAAGTATTAAGGTTAAATGATCGAAAAATGAATATTTTACAAGTTATTTCATGGTTTATGTAAAATTTAGAAATTATTTCAAGCCTTATAACTCGAAAAGTACTTCATGGAAAAAATAATTTATTATAGTGTTTTGGAAAGCTCTCGACATGAGCTACAAGAGTGTGCAAAAAATATATAGGGTATTCCATTTAAAACTTTTGTCTGAAACATTTTTCTGTAAAACGTATTATTCGGAAGATATTTAGGTGCGTAATTTAAAATGGGACACCCTGTATATGATCGCACGATTTTTTGCTGTAAAAGTAATATAGCTACGTAGAATAATAAACGTTATAAAACCAAAAGAGAGAGAGAGAAAGAGAGAGAGAGAGAGAGAGAGGAGTGAACTTGGTCGTCGAGTCGCAAATAAAACGAGGAAAAAGTGCGCGCTTCATCTCTGTTGCTGTATTTCTCCTTAAAGAAAAATCAGATAATTTTAATAAAAGCTACATGACATAGTGAACACTAATACAGTGATAAAGTCTGTATAACACGGAGTTAGCAAAAAACATTCCAAGCAAATATTCATATAGACGATACAAAAGCGCATGTGTATACATTTAACCCTTTGTTCTAACACGAAACATTTTTTTTTTTTAGAGAGATATATAATATATAAAGATTTGCGCGCCGATATTATAAATATAATATTTTAAAGTATTTTCCAAAATCACGACGACACCAGGAATCGCAGCCTGAATCGAAGAACGACGCAAGAATGCGAGAATCGCCGCAGATTGATTGCGATATTATGTAGATAGAAGAGTTAAATGTTAATATACACAGTCATCTCGTAGATAATCTTTTAAGAATCTGTTTCGTGCGCACAGTTTTTTTGCCACCTTTAAACAATATAGAACATGTGTGTGTGGTGTCCTTATCTGACTATACAATAAATATATATTTTCTTTGTATGCGAACAGATTTTATCGCTCTCGCGGGAATCCGAATCGGGAACATGAAACTTATTTTAGTTGGACTAGCATTATTAGTAGACAATTATTTATGCCAAGGCTAGTGCTCAACAGACGACGACGTATACCCGATACACATCTCGGCTCTTCAATATGTAACGTAAAGACTAATCGTTATTCTTCACGAAGTTCTGCCGTGTGTAATACACTCGGTAGTAAAGCGTTTTGCTCCGCCAAAGCGAGTAAGAGTTGTCGAACTTTAGAAGATATATCCCCTGCAAAAATAAGAAATTAATCATTACCTTGAAATATATACACATACACAGAGTGGTCCCCATTTTAACTTTCACACTCGAATATCTCGAAACCATGGCGGTTACGGTGAAAATGTTTTAAACAAAAGTTGTATGGTTTTAAAGTGGCTATAAGATGGTATCATTGATTTTAGCTTGAAAAGTTGTTTGAAGGTTACGTGAAAGTCATCTCCGACTTTTTAAATGGGACACCCTATATACTTTTGCATATTCTTGTAGCTTGCCTGAGAGCTTTCCAAAACACTATAATTAAACATTCTTTCATTAAGTGCTTTTCGAGGTATGAGGCTTGAAATCATTTCTTAATTTTACATAAATCGTAAAATATTTATTGAAATATTCATTTTTCGATTATCTTACCTTAATACTTTTATGTACAAAATAATGAGAGGAATCAATTGGTGTAAAGAAAAACATACAATTGTTTTTAAGAAAAAATATAGAATTGTTAGTTGCAAATTACATTTTTATTCTTAAAAACAACTATGTTTTTTCTTTACATCAATCGATTCCTCTCATTATTTTATGCATAAATGCATCAAGGTAAGATAATTGAAAAATGAATATTTTACTAGATATTTTATGTAAAATTAAGAAATTATTTCAAGCCTCATAATTCAGAAAATACTTAATAAAAACTAACTTAATTATAGCGTTTTGGAAAGCTCTCGAGATAAGCTACAAGAATACGTAATAAAAAATAGGAGGTTCCATTTAAAAAATTGAAGGTGGCCTTCACGTTACCTTCGAGTAACTATTCAAGCTCAAATTAATGACACCACCTTACGTCCCCCTTCAAGCCATACAACTTTTGTCTGAAACATTTTTGCTGAAAATGCTTCGTTGAAGAATTATCGAGGCGCGTTTAAAATGAAACACCCTGTATATGCAGAGACTATAATTCTGGGGCAAATTTTCTTATGCTCTTTACCTCGCCTGGATACTGATGACTTCCAGCGTAAATCTCCTCTTGAGAGTCCCTCCTATATACCTTTAAAATCATAAATAATCAGTGCAAGTTCTTACGTTCAAGCTGAAGAGACAAGAGATCATGTTCGATTACTCACAGGTACTATGACGCTTATGGGTGGCGTGCTCGTTTTTCGTTCAGGTCGAGAGGTGCCGTTTACCGAGCCGCTCTCCAGGTCTTCTCGCGGCTCGTACTCCTCCTCCTCGTCCTCGTCCTCGGACTCGCTTATGTGAACGGACACCTGATTCGACTCCGGCTTGGACCACTCGAAGTAAACCCCGAAGCCGATGTCGTAACCGTCCGTCGCGAATTCCCAGAACAAGCACGTCCCGTCCTCGTGCGTTGGCACTCGCACCGTCACCGTCTCGCCATGGCCGACCTTGATGACCGCGTCGCCCGCCTCTCTCCTGATGATCTGCTTAAACTCGTCCACGCCCTTCCTCGTCCACATCTCGGCTGGGGTGATGGGCGGCCAGTCCTCCAATTCGTCCGAGTCGTCATCGTTCAGAGGCGCGTTCTCGGTCGAGTCGTCCTTGTTGTCGTCGTCGTCGTCGTCGTCCTTGCACAACGTGTCCTCCGGCTCGACGCTCTTCTTCTCCTCCTCCGGCTGGTCCTCGATGACCAACTGGTTCTGCTTCAGCTGCTGCATGTACTGATGGTAATGCTGCTCCTGCAACTGCCTGATCAGAACGCCCTGCTGCTCCGGATTGCCGGGATACTGCTGCTCGGCGTAGACCTTGAACTGATAGTAGGTCTGCTGATTCAGGGCGTCCTGGATCTGCCTCCTCTGGGTCTCCTCCTTCAGTCTTTCCTCCTCCTGCTTTTTCCTCTCCTCCTCCAGCTCCTTGAGCTTCCTCTCCTCGTCCAGCTTCTTGGCCTCCTCCTCCTTCTTGAGCCGCTGCTTCTCCTCGGAGTCCCTCTTCTGCGCCTCGACCACGGTTCTGAATAGAGGACAGAGCTTATCCAACAGTACTATGAAACCCTCCATCGCCTGTTCCCTTGATATATCCCCTAGGTTTTGCCATGCCAATCGCCTGTCCCTTCCAATCACGTCCAGGACGCCCAGAGGTGGTGCGTTTTCGGCTGTACATTTTCCATGCGTCACTTGCTGCGTGAACGCCACCAATTTCAATTTATCCTCGTAGGAGAGATGCACAGCCTTGCCTTCTTTCTCTAAATAAATACAATTTTTCAATAAGAGTTTTGTAAATGATATACAGGGTGTCCCATTTTAAAGGACCCGCTCAAATATCTCAGAAACACTGCGTTAAATCGAAAAATGTTTCAAACAAAAGTTGTGTGGCTTCAAGGGGGTCATATGATGGTGACAATGATTTGACCTTGGAAAGTCATTTGAAGGTCATGCGAAGCTCTCCTTCAATTTTTTAAATGGAACTCCCTATTTTTTATTACTTATTCTTGAAGCTTATCTCGAGAGCTTTCCAAAACACTATAATAAAGTATTTTTTCATCAAGTACGTTTTGAGTTATCAGGCTTGAAATTATTTCTTCATTTTATATAAACCATAAAATATCTTGTAAAATATTTTTCGATTATCTTACCTTAATAAAATATTTTTTCAAGTACTTTTCGAGTTATGAGGCTTGAAATCATTTCTTAATTTTACATAAACCGTAAAATATCTTGTAAAATATTTATTTTTCGATTATCTTATCTTAATACTTTTATACAACTTTTACTTATACAACTTTTGTACAAAATTTTATACAACTTTAACTTATACAACTTTTGTACAAAATAATGAGAGAAATCAATTGGAGTAAAGAAAACACATAATTATTTCGAAGAAAAAAAATGTAATTTTGCAATGAAATATTTTTCTTTACAATTAAATATTTTTCTTAAAAGTATGTGTTTTTTTACACCAATTGATTCCTCTCATTATTTTGTACATAAAAATATTAAGGTAAGATAATCGAAAAATATTTTCCAAGATATTTTATGGTTTATATAAAATTAAGAAATGATTTCAAGCCTCGTAACTCGAAAAATACTTGATGAAAAAAATACTTTATTATAATGTTTTGGAAACCTCTCGAGACAAGCTACAAGAATAAGTAATAAAAAATAGAAAGTTCCATTTAAAAAATTGAAGGTGAGCTTCGCATGATCTACAAATAATTTTCCAAAGTCAAATCATTGTCATCATCTTATGGTCCCTTTGAAGCCACACAACTTTTGTTTGAAACATTTTTCGATTTAACGCAGTATTTCTGAGATATTTGAGTGGGTCCTTAAAATGGGACACCCTGTATAATACATATCTAGCAAGCACCAAGTTACATTTATATAATAATAAATATATAATATATATAATTTAAATGTAATAAAAATATAAATATATAATTTATATAATAATAATAAATACACAATTTATTATTATAATTTAAATATAATAAATATAAATATATAATTTATATAATAATAATAAATAAAGGTACATTTATATAATTGTTAGTTGTAATTTCCCACTCAGCAATATAACTGTTACATGTTATATAACATTTATTTTGTTGAGTGGGAAATCATAATTAATAGTTATATAATTGTTATCTTTTTACTATTAAAATTTATTTAGAAAATATTAAAAATACACACAATTTTTCTGACATTTTTCTTATATTTTAAAAATACATCCGTACCATTATATGTGAAGATATTTCACAATAGAACAGACAAACAATGTTGTATTGTGTCAATGGTGTCAATGATCAATGATTATTGCACAATATCAAATTAAATACGCAAGAGACTCGCTTCATTTTACTTTCATATAAGGATTTTTATGATCATGTTTTGTAAATTTAAAAATGCTCTTGCATTTATATATCAGCAAAATTTGCATTCACATTTATTTCTATTTAATTAATCATATAATGTAGCCTTTGAAACTCTAACAATCGGAGGAAAAATATAAATTTTTAATTGTACTACATATTTTTATTAAATAAGATTCTAGAGTAAAATCTTTCAAGAAAATTATTTTTCTTTACCATAAAAATTTACATAAAAAATTAAAAATATAAGGAATATTTATAAAGCGATAATAAAAATTCTAGGGCCAATAATAACTAATTACTAAGATCTAAATAAAATAAAAGCATTATTAATAAGTTCATTTAATTCAAAAATAATATAAAAAATAATAAAATCAACATATTAAAATGATCTGTATTTCTTTAACAATATTATTCGTATGTCGCAGAAAAGTAAGTAATAAATATAAATTAATAAATAAAAATTAAATAAAAATTAATAAAAATTAATAAAAATTAATAAATAAAAATTAATAACAAAAATAAATATAAATTTAGTCAAAATGTAAAAAAAGAAAAATCCAGCGTTACAGGATAAAATAAACAATAAAAAGCCCACATATATTCATGCAAAACCAAATGCTTCAACAGCCAAAAAAAATGAGTAATTAGCCGGACATTTAGCATTCTATTCAAACCAACTTCATCGTTGGGAGGTAAAAGCTCTTAATTTAAGCCGAGTCTATCACTTGTATGTTGTAATTATATTGTTAAAATTCTTCAAAAGAAAATTCGTTGTTGAAAATGTTATTGAAAATTCGTTGAGTGTGACTTTTGAATTAAATGAACTTATTAATATTGGTTTTATTTTATTTAGACCTTATTAGCTCGTATTATTAATCCTAGAATTTTTATTATTGCTTTGCAACACATGAGCAGTATTAGTGTTATTATTATTATTTATTTTCGTAATATTTATAAAGTTCTCAGTTTAAGGCATTCGAAGGAATTCGAGGATCTTGTCTAATAAAAATTAAAAAATTCAAGAAATATTTATAAAGTCTTTGGCTCAAGGCATTCAAAGGAATTTTTTAATCTACAGAAATTGAAGGAATATTTATGAAGTCCTTGGCTCAAGGCATTCGAAGAAATTCGAGGATTTTATCCAACAAAAATTGAAATAATACAAGGAATATTTATAAAGTCCTTGGCTAAAGATATTCAAAGGAATTTTTTAACCTACAAAAATTCAAGGAATATTTATAAAATCCTTAGCTCAAGGCATTCGAAGGAATTCGAGGATTTTGTCCAACAAAAATTGAAAAATACAAGGAATATTTATAAAATTCTTGGCTCAAGGCATTCGAAGAAATTCGACAATTTTATCCAACAAAAATTGAAATAATACAAGGAATATTTATAAAATCTTTGACTCAAGACATTTAATGGAATTTTCTAACTAACAAAAATTCAAGGAATATTTACAAAATCCTTGACTCAAGACATTCGAAAAAATTCGAGGATCTTGTCCAACAAAAATTGAAAAATACAAGGAATATTTATAAAGTTCTTGACTCAAGACATTTAAAGGTATTTTTTAACCTACTAAAATTCAAGGAATATTTATAAAATTCTTGGCTCAAGGCATTCGAAGGAATTTTTTAACCTACAAAAATTCAAGGAATATTTATAAAATCCTTGGCTCAAGGCATTCAAAGGAATTTTCTAACCAACAAAAATTCAAGGAATATTTACAAAATCCTTGGCTCAAGGCATTCAAAGGAATTTTCTAACTAAAGGAATTTTCTTCAACAAAAATTCAAGGAATATTTATAAAATCCTTGACTCAAGACATTTAAAGGAATTTTCTAACCAACAAAAATTCAAGAAATATTTATAAAATCCTTAGCTCAAGGCATTCAAAGGAATTTTCTAACCCACAAAATTCAAGGAATATTTACAAAATCCTTGGCCCAAGGCATTCAAAAGGATTTTTTCCAACAAAAATTAAATCAAGGAATATTTATAAAATCCTTTAAGAATTTAACCTCAAAAATTCAAGGAAATTTAAAAGCCTGGCTCAAGGCATTCAAAGAATTTTTCTAACCAAAGGAAAAAAAAAAAAGAAAAAAAAAAAGAAGGAAAGGAAGGAAAATTTTCTAACAAAAAAAAAGAAAAAAAAAAAAAAAACCCTCCCTCACCGCGGCCAAAGGAATTTTAACCAAAAAAAATTCAAGGAATATTTACAAAATCCTTGGGCCAAGGCCAATTCAAGGAATTTTCCAACAAAAATTCAAGGAAATTTACAACCTTGACCAAGGCACAAAGACGAGATTTTGCCAACAAAAAAAATACAAGGAATATTTTAAAATTCTTGACTCAAGACATTTAAAAGAATTTTTTAACCTTCAAAAATTCAAGGAATATTTATAAAGTCCTTGGCTCAAGGCATTCAAAGGAATTTTCTAACTAAAGGAAATTTTCTTCAACAAAAAATTCAAGGAATATTTACAAAATCCTTGGCTCAAGGCATTCAAAGGAATTTTCTAACCAACAAAAATCAAGGAAATTTAAAAAACTGGCTCAAGGCATTCAAGGAATTCTAACCAACAAAAATTCAAGGAATATTACAAAACCCCCGAACCCCACAAAAAAGAAAACAAAAATCCCATTGACTGCATTCAAAGGAACTCCTCCCACCAACAAAAATTCAAGGAATATTTACAAATTCCTTGACCCAAGGCATTCAAAGGGAATTCAGACATCTTGCCCACCAAAATTGAAAAAACAAGGGAAATAAAGGTCCTTAAAAGGGATTTGAAGAACAAGAATCTGTTCCAAAACAACAAATCGTAAAACCCCCAGACAAACAACCACAAAAAAATTCAAAGAATATTTACAAAATCCTTGACCCAAGGCATTCAAAGGAATTCGAGGATCTTGTCCAACAAAAATTGAAAAATACAAGGAATATTTATAAAGTTCTTGACTCAAGACATTCAAAGGAATTTTTTAACCTTCAAAAATTCAAGGAATATTTATAAAGTCCTTGGCTCAAGGCATTCGAAGGAATTTTTTAATCTACAAAAATTCAAGGAATATTTATAAAATCCTTGGCTCAAGGCATTCAAAGGAATTTTCTAACCAACAAAAATTCAAGGAATATTAACAAAATCCTTGGGTCAAGGCATTCGAAGGAATTTTCTAACCAACAAAAATTCCAAGGAATATTTACAAAATCCTTTACCCAAGGCATTAAAAAGGATTTTCCAACAAAAAAAATTCAAGGAATATTTATAAATTCCTTGACTCAAGGCATTTAAAAGGAATTCGGGACCCCAAAAAATTTGAAATTCAAAAAATATTTAAAAAGTCCTTGGCTCAAGGCATTCAAAGGAATTTTCTAAAAAGAAATTTTCTTCAACAAAAATTCAAGGAATATTTCAAAATCCTTGGCTCAAGGCATTCAAAGGAATTTTCTAACCAACAAAAATTCAAGGAATATTTATAAAATCCTTAGCTCAAGGCATTCAAAGGAATTTTCTAACCAACAAAAATTCAAGGAATATTTACAAAATCCTTGGCTCAAGGCATTCAAAGGAACTCTCTAACCAACAAAAATTCAAGGAATATTTACAAAATCCTTGACCCAAGGCATTCAAAGGAATTCAACGATCTTGCCCACCAAAAATTGAAAAATACAAGGAACATTCCCAAAGTCCTTGACTCAGGCTAAGGAATCAACTGGTCCAAAAGACATTTCTTAAAACACACACACACAAAAACAAATTCAAAGAATATTTACAAAATCCTTGGCTCAAGGCATTCGAAAGTTCGAGAATTTTTTCAAAAAAATTTTCAAAAAAATTCAAGGAATATTTAAAAAGTTCTTTTGACAAACATTCAAAGGAATTTTCTAACCAACAGAAATTCAAGGAATATTTACAAAATCCCTTGGCTCAAGACATAAGGAATTTAAGATCTTGTCCAACAAAAAAATTCAAGGAATATTTATAAAGTCCTTGGCTTAAGGCATTCAAAGGAATTTTTTAACCTACAAAAATTCAAGAAATATTTATAAAATCCTTGGTTCAAGGCATTCGAAGGAATTTTCTAACCAACAAAAATTCAAGGAATATTTACAAAATCCTTGACTCAAGGCATTCGAAGGAATTCGAGGATCTTGTCCAATAAAAATTGAAAAATTCAAAAAATATTTACAAAGTCCTTGGCTCAAGGCATTCAAAGGAATTTTCTAACTAAAGAAATTTTCTTCAACAAAAATTCAAGGAATATTTACAAAATCCTTGGCTCAAGGCATTCAAAGGAATTTTCTAACCAACAAAAATTCAAGGAATATTTACAAAATCCTTGGCTCAAGGCATTCAAAGGAATTTTCTAACCAACAAAAATTCAAGGAATATTTACAAAATCCTTGGCTCAAGGCATTCAAAGGAACTCTCTAACCAACAAAAATTCAAGGAATATTTACAAAATCCTTGACCCAAGGCATTCAAAGGAATTCAACGATCTTGCCCACCAAAAATTGAAAAATACAAGGAACATTCCCAAAGTCCTTGACTCGAGGCATTCGAAGGAATTCAAGAATCTGTTCCAACAAACATGCCTCAAACTGCGTCGTAAACACACACATACACACAAAAATACACACACAAAAAAAATTCAAAGAATATTTACAAAATCCTTGACTCAAAGCATTCAAAGGAATTTTCTAACTAAAGGAATTTTCTTCAACAAAAATTCAAGGAATATTTATAAAATCCTTGGCTCAAATCATTCAAAGGAATTTTCTAACCAACAAAAATTCAAGGAATATTTATAAAATCCTTGGTTTAAGGCATTCAAAGGAATTTTCTAACCAACAAAAATTCAAGAAATATTTACAAAATCCTTGATTCAAGGCACTCGAAGGAATTCAAGAATCTGGTCCAACAAACATGCCTCAAACTGCGTCGTAAACACACACACACAAAAACACACACACAAAAAAATACACAAAATCAGGTGACTACCCAGGAACTAAAATACCGGCTCACCTTTGTAGAAGTTATGCGCGAGCTTGTACAATTCTCGGGTCTCGAAGCCCCAGAGCCGGGTCTCGCCTCCGCTCCCGTCACCGTTCTCCACGTTCCCGCTCTCGACCCCGACCGTCCTCGTCGTCGTCGCCGCCTCCTCGTCCATCGTCGTCGCCGACACGCTCAGCTTGTCCACCCGCTCCACGAGCGCGGGCACATCCTCCTCGGCCGCCATTTGCGCCTCGCGTCTGACACGTCAGGATTGATAATAAACCGCGCGTCTAACCTCGTCGTCCCCGTCCCCGTCGTCGGCGACCGTCCAACAGCGGCCCGTGACATTATCTGGCGCGTGGCATGGCGGACGACGTAGACTGGCCGGTGGAAGGGTCAGCGGGGGCGACAGGAATTTTTTTCTCCGACGAGAAATCCTCTGAAACTCGGCCGGTGACGAGGGAAACGTCAGCCGTCAGCTCAGCTGGGCGGGCGGCGCGATACTGGCGCGTCCTACGCCTACGGGCGCCGCGCCGCGGCGATGACAGGTACTACGCGCCCGCGAATATACGGGGTGGGCGAAAAGTTTCGGGAAAAGAGTGGGATATCTCGAAAACTAAGCGTTTCGGGAAAAAATGTTTCGGATGAAAGTTGTGGGAGTTCGAAGGAGCTATTTAGTGGTGTGGAGAGATTCATCTTGGGTGGCGTCGTTAAGGTTAGAGCCGGGTTACTTGGAGTTTTTTAAATGGGATTCCCTACTTTTTATTGCATATTGTTGTAGCTTATCTCGAGAGCTTTCCAAAACACTATAATAAAGTACTTTTTCGAGGAGTACTTTTCGAGTTATGAGGCTTGAAATAATTTCTTAAATTTATATAAATCGTAAAATATCTTGTAAAGTATTCATTTTTCGATTATGTTACCTTAATACTTTTATGTACAAAATAATGAGAGGAATCAATTGGAGTAAAGAAAACATATAGTTATTTCGAAGAAAAAAATATGTGATTTGCAATTAACAATTACACCCTCTATATTAGTAGCATACGCATGTACACACACCGATGACCCTCGGAGAGACGCGTATTTACGTCTTTACACTTTGCATACGTGCCCCGTGTCTTCCTGGTAGCGTGGCTCGATACGATGAATAAATAGAAAAGTCATGGAAAAACTCAACTCTCCTCCCTCCCCTCCCCCGTTCCTCCCCTGGACATCTTATAGCCTAAGAAAGGTATCGAACGAGGAGGTAGCTTGTGAATTTATTATCGCGCACGTGTCTTTTTTTTTCTCTCTCTCTCTCTTTTTATTTTCTTCGAAAAGATGATGCGCGCTCTCTCGATGTTGACAGCGAGAGATGACGTTTGCGAATATATTTTTTCCGTGGAATGTTCTTTTTTTTCATCGGTTTAAACCGGTTGTGGAAAAAATTGTTTACACTCTATTGTGTTTTCGTTCTATTCCCAGTAAAATATCAAACAACAGTTATATAACTGTTAATTATAATTTTCCACTCGATAAAAAAGGTTATGTAACAGTTATATAACATGTTACGTAATATATTGCATGTTATGTAACAGTTATATAACGTGTTACGTAATATATTACATGTTATGTAACAGTTATATAATGTATTATGTAATATATTACGTGTTATATAACAGTTATATAACATGTAACAGTTATATCATTGAGTGGAAAATTACAACTAACAATTGTATAGATGTTACTTGGTGTTTGCTTTTCGAAGCAGGTGTATTTTTGCATTTTTTTCGAAAATATATACAGGGTGTTCGAAAAATGTGTGTCAAAAATTTAAGGAGATATTCTTCACCTAACCTAACCTGAATGAAAAAATGTTATATGGACGCATCTGCGTCCATATAATTTCTTCATCCTTCAGGTGTGAGCAGTGTTTGCTAGTATCTAGATAAAATTATCTAGATAATCATCTAGATAAAGAAATGAATCATCTTTATCTTTAACTAGATGAAGAAATACAAAGTATTTTTATCTTTATCTTAGATGAAAAATATATGTCATCTTATCTAAAAATTATCTAAGATGACGTTTTCATTATGCAAAAAAGTTTTCCAGGCAAGCTTCTAAAAATCTATATAAAATATATTTTTTCTATTATTATTATTAATATATTATAAGTATATTATAAATATATTATAAATATAAATTAATAAATAAATATTTATCATATCATTTATATATCTTTTTGTTATTATTTCTTTATAATATTAAATATTCTTCAGGAAAAGAGAAAGAATATGCGCTTATGATTTTAATATCCCATTTATAATCTGCGTCACATTTTTTACAAATATTTATAGTCTTCTAAAATAAACAAAAATATCTAGATAATTATCTAGATTATCGCAATAATCATCTCATCTTTCATCTAGATTAAATAAAAGCAAAATTATCTTTATCTAAGATAAATTTACAAACTTTTATCTTTATCTTTATCTAGATAATTTTGAAATTATCTACAGCAAACACTGGGTGTGAGGAATATCTCCTTAAATTTTTGACATATCTTTTTAGAACACCCTGTATTATCGATCATGAAAAAAAAAATATAAATAAAAATGAATATACATCTGATATATATTCTCTGATCTTTTGCTCCCTTTCTTTTTCTCTTCTGACATTTTAATTAATAATACATATATGTTTGATTTTGAATATGGAAAATATTGTGGCATTTTATAAAGAACGTTCTCTCTTTTACAAAGAACGGGAGCTTTTACATATCACTTCTCCAACGCTTTCAATGTTCTTTAGCTGGGGGACTCGCAATCTTCGTTGAATATTTTATGGGTAAGTAATCTTTGAAAGAGCCGTACACTATGTAAGTATATACAATACTGCAGTAAGTCGCAGCTAGGTTTTATAGTCGGTAAAATTACATAGTGTAAAATATCGATGCAAGACGCAAAAGTGAAGCGAAGAAGATAAAATGTATAAAATACTCAGCAAATAAGACTAAGTGACAGTTATATAATTGTTAATTATAATTTCCCACTTTTCAGTGGGGAAATATATATAACTATTATTTGTGTTTTTTGGGATCCCATACAGCACAAAATATTGTGTATTTTGTAGAAATATTATTAATATTATTGTAACATTGCAGCAATATTGCTAAAAAAAATCTCTTACCCAGCAAACATAAAATAATAGTTATATAACTGTCAGTTATAATTTTCAACTCAACAATATAACTGTTACATACACGGTGTTCAAAAAGTCTGGACGAATCATGGTCGAATATCTCGATAAGGAAGAGTTTTATTAGAAAGTATTTCAGACAAAAGTTGTATGGCTTCGAGGGGGACATAAGATGATGCCATTAATTTGATCTTGAAGAATCACCTGAAGGTTACGTGAAGGTTACCTTCAACTTTTTAAATGAGACACCCTATATATTTTTGCATATTCTCGTAGTTTATCTCAAGATCTTTTCAAAACACTATAATGAAGTATTTTTTCATTGAATACTTTTCGAGTTACGAGGCTTAAAATAATTTTTTAATTTTACATAAATCGTAATATATCTAGTAAAATATTCATTTTTTGATTATCTTGGCTTAATACTTTTATGTACAAAATAATGAGAAGAATTGGTAAAGAAAATTAATAAAGAAAACACATAATTGTTTCGAAGAAAAAATATGCAATTTGCAATTAACATTTATATATTTTTTCTTAAGAACAATTGTGTGTTTTCTTTACACTAATCGATTCCTCTCATTATTTTGTACGTACAAGTATTAAGATAAGATAATTAAAAAATAAATATTTTATTAGATATTTTATGATTTATATAAAATTAAAACATATTACTTTTTTAAGCCTCATAACTCGAAAAATACTCAATGAAAAAATACTTTATTATAGTGTTTTGGAAAGCTCTCGAGACAAGCTACAAAAAAATGCAAAAGTATATAGGGTGTCCCATTTAAAAAGTTGAAGATGACCTTCACGTGACCTTCAGGTGACTCTTCAAGATCAAATTAACCTAACCATCTTACGTCCCTCTCGAAGCCATACAACTTTTGTCTGAAACACTTTCTAGCAAAACTCTTCCTTATCGAGATATTCGACTTTTTTAACACCGTGTATAAATGTCGCTGGGATTTTATTCTTAAATACCTTGGTCATTTTATTTCGTGTTTATTTAAACGATCGAGGAGGACCTTCTTTTTATCTCGCAACTCTTGAAAATCTTTATCGCGCAAGATAAAGATACTATCTCTCCACTTGAATCTCTTTCAAGAACATCCACGTGTTGCGAGACGATCGGGACACCCTGTATACAGGGTGAGTCATTTTAATGTTCCACTCCAAATATTTCTTTTCCTACGGCTTTGACAAGAAAATGTTTCAGACAAAAGTTGTATGGTTTCAAGGGGACCATAAGACGGTATCATTGGTTTGACTTTGAAGAGTTATTTGAAGGTCACGTGAAGGTCATTTCAATTTTTTAAAATGGAATACCCTATATATTTTTGCACATTCTTGTAGCTCATGTCGAGAGCTTTCTAAAACACTATAATTAAGTTAGTTTTCATTAAGTACTTTCCGAATTATATGTTTGAAGTCATTTCTTAATTTTACATAAACCGTAAAATATTTAGTAAAATATTCATTTTTCGATTATTCTACCTCAATACTTTTATATACAAAATAATGAGAGAAATCAATTGGTGTAAAGAAAACACAATTGTTTCGAAGAAAAAATATGTAATTTGCAATTAACAATTAAACATTTTTTCTTAAAAAGTAACTAAATGTTTTCTTTATCCCAATTGATTCCTCTCATTATTTTATATATAAAAGTATTAAGGTAAGATAATCAAAAAATGAATATTTTACAAGATATTTTACGGTTTATGTAAAATTAGAAATGATTTCAATCCTTATAACTCAAAAAGTACTCGAGGGAAAAATAATTTATTATAGTGTTTCGGAAAGTTCTCGACATGAGCTACAAGAGTGTGCAAAAATATATAGGGTGTTCCATTCAAAAAAATTGAAAAGACCTTCACGTGACCTTCAAATGACTCTTCAAAGTCAAACCAATGGTACCATCTTATGGCCCCCTTGAAACCACACAACTTTTGTCTGAAACATTTTCTTGTCAAAGCCGTAGGAAAAGAAATATTTGGGGTGGGACAAAACGGACTCACCCTGTATAAGGACGCGCGTTGACAGCTTGAACCGCTTGAAGTTGCCGCGGCAGGTCACGTGGGCCGCGTCTAGTTCGCGACTTCCGCGAGCGAGGTGGCGCTGCCGATCGTCCAAGGTCCCTCTCGAGAGGAGTTTGTATTATTTTCTCAGAAATCTCGCTGAGATATCGCAGTTTCTTTTTTTTTTTCGCACATACGCAGGTGAGAAATGACGTTGACGGAACCGATGCTCGTCGACGCGTCATTCGCTGAGAAACAGCTGATGTGAGCCGATGTCCGGGGACCTAATCTGGCATCATCTCGCGGCATCCTTGGACGAGACGGGGAAGGAAACTGGAGGCGGAGGCCCTTATTTACGTTTTGCCCGAGCGAGAATCTCGCGCGAGGCGCGTCCTTAGAAGAGGCAGGAGGATCACTCGGCGCGATTCCCAGCAACTCGCTCGTTTCCCATGTCGAATGGAAGCATGGACCGGGAGAAAAACGAGAGGTTAACCATGAGGAAGATCGAGGAGGAGGAGATGAAACGCAAGCTCACGGGTAATTGCGGTTGGAACCGATGCGAAATATCCAATGTGGAAAATCAAGCAATTGAATTAATTAATTGAATTTTCAATTAATTAAGTTTTCAATTTTGCCAAAAATATTAAGGAATATTAGTAAAATTGTATTAGTTGGTAATATAAATTAGTAATTAATATAAATTATTTGTTATATTTAATAATAATAATTTAATATATAATTATATTTAATAATTTAATTTATAATTCTACTTAATAATAATATTTAATAATAATAATTATTAGTTATATTTAATAGTATAAATCAGTAAACATTAGTAAATATGTGTCCGAGACATTAGAATGCATTGTCGTAAACCAATAATTAAAATACACATGTGCAATTGTCATAAATCAAGGATTAAAAAATATATAAATTATATTTAATAATAATTATTATAATTAGTTATGTTTAATAATATAAATTAGTAAATATTAAATACATGTCCGAGACATTAGAATGCATTGTCGTAAACTATTAATTAAAATATACATGTGCAATTGTCATAAATCAACGATTAAAAAATATATAAATTATATTTAATAATAATAATATTTAAGAATAATAATTATTAGTTATATTTAATAGTATAAATTAGTAAACATTAGTAAATACGTGTCCGAGACACTAGAATGCATTGTCGTAAACTATTAATTAAAATACACATGTGCAATTGTCATAAATCAACGATTAAAAAATATATAAATTATATTTAATAATAATAATATTTAAGAATAATAATTATTAGTTATATTTAATAGTATAAATTAGTAAACATTAGTAAATACGTGTCCGAGACACTAGAATGCATTGTCGTAAACCATTAATTAAAATACACATGTGCAATTGTCATAAATCAAGGATTAAAAAATATATAAATTACATTTAATAATAATAATTATTAGTTATATTTAATAATATAAATTAGTAAATATTAGTAAATATGTGTCCGAGACACTAGAATGTATTGTCGTAAACCATTAATTAAAATACATATGTGCAGTTGTCATAAATCAAGGATTAAAAAATATATAAATTACATTTAATAATAATAATTATTAGTTATATTTAATAATATAAATTAGTAAAGATTAGTAAATACACATCGAAGACACTAGAATGCATTGTTGTAAATCAATAATTAAAATACACATGTGCAATTGTCATAAATCAAGGATTAAAAAATATATAAATTATATTTAATAATAATAATATTTAATAATATTTAATAATAATAATTGTTAGTTATATTTAATATAACTTAAATTAGTAAACATTAGTAAATACATGTTCAATACACATGTGCAGTTGTCATAAATCAAGGATTAAAAAATATATAACTTATATTTAATAATAATAATTATTAGTTATATTTAATAATATAAATTAGTAAACATTAGTAAATACATGTCCAAGACACATTGTCGTAAACCAATAATTAAAATATACATGTGCAGTTGTCATAAATCAAGGATTAAAAAATATATAAATTATATTTAATAATAATAATATTTAATAATTATTAGTTATAAATAATTATTAAATATTATTATTATTAAATATAATTTATATATTTTTTAATAAATATTTTTTAATAAATATTTAATAATTATTAGTTATAAATATATAAATTATATTTAATAATAATTATTATTAGATATATTTAAAAATATAAATAAGTAAACATTAGTAAATACGTGTCCAAGACACTAGAATTATTCTAAACCAATAAAATACACATGTGCAATTGTCATAAATCAAGGCTTAAGAAATATATAAATTTTAAAAAATTGTATATTTTCATCAGAAGAAAAAATAGAGTATTTATTACAAGTATGATTGATAATTGTTAATTTTCCTCTAGATATCGGGATATACGAGCCAGAATTCACGTACAAGGAAATGAAACGACTGCTTGGATTTATCAACGAGTCCCAAGATACATCAAAGGTTGCCTCCAATAACAATGATACGCACAGGGTACATAATATAAATAAATGTCACGTAAATTCTATCACGCTTTGAAATCTATAATAATTACAAGAAATTCAAGATCAAGAGATTCGAAAAGAAACGAAGTACATTATTTGTTTAAAAATTCCAGGGACAACATAATAATCAACACCTTCCGGAAACCACATCCGACACGAATGCATCGCAAGAGACAGCTTCGCAAGAGTCTACGGAGCTGCCTAGACCATCGTACTCTTACAAATTGAATCGCACGTCTCCAACGGTGCACGAGCATAAGACCACTCACTACAACAATCAGGATTCCCCGCCTCTCTTCGAGGTACGAAACCCCATGTACAGACGCAAGAGTTCAGATAGCGAAGACATATTCGAGAAACAGTTGGAGAGCACCAATTCTACCCACAGTACAAATCGTTTGCTCTCGTTGAGATCGTCGAGCAATCCACGGGAGGGCCAGAACGTGGCGGATAGGAAAGCGGCGCAGGAGCCCCAGGGCGACTTGGTCCAAAGGTTGGACAGATGGCGACTGAACCCGCTCGATCTCTGCATCAACGAAAACGACGTGCCTTTGCAACAACCGAACCGTTCCTGGATTCGTGAACGTGTGCTCTTCAGATACTGCAAAGAAACGCACACGCCCGACCAAGCAATACGATTAGTCGGCCAGCATTTGAAGGAGGTGGCAGACTTGTGGTACAATTGGCACCCTGCCGCCAATTCGATATTTCAATGGGGGTCACCCATTCAGGTGGGTACCACCCTACAATCCCTCCCATATCGCTCGTATCGTTAAAAGAGCGTGAGGTCTTCTTCTTTTCTTTCAGTATGCAAAATATATATATATATATACGCGTTTTTTCTAACACGAAAGAGACCACTTTATACGTAATTATACGACGTTGGAAAATTTCGCCAGTATTACATTTCATTTCCTTGTTTTATTCGCTGCATTTCTTTTCTTAGATGTAAGGTCTTGTACTTGCTTGAAGAATTTTATTTCGAAGTATACTCACTTTCTATTATTGTCCTTCATTAAGCATCATTGATTAAGTGCGCTGATTTAAACTGGAATTGTGGATGAAGTCAAATTATGAGGGTTTCACCTTCGAAAGGATGCGCAAATTAATATGAGAAAAATTCTTTGTGGTGTAATTCTTTGCTCTCCTACTCTTGTCCTTTTACGAGAGACCTGGCGAGATTTTGCCAAGATTCTCAGACTTCTTTTTTCGAAACTGTATAGTATTATGATACGCTGTGTCCAGAAGGTGCATCTATTTCGATATATCAATACTGTGTGTAACTTCCATGTATTACTTGCTAACGTCGCTACATCTTAGCCTTATAAACCAGTATGTACACGTAAACTGATTTATACGAGCCATTTTTTTAGCCATTTTGTTATCCAACGAATTATCAGGAGGAACATTTGATATTTTCTATTAATATATTATATAAAAAAAAACCTATGGCATTTATACACATGTACACATGAGCGTTTACAAGAGAAACACAGTTATTAAATGCTGTAAAACTGCAAAACATTTTTGAATAAATTATATTTGTGTAAAAAAGAACAGTTAGTTGTTTACTTCATTCAATTCTGCTTTATCTTCTATTCTGATGAACTGATCCTTGTTTCTGTAGGTCGGCACCGCTAACGGTAGCTTGGATAAAAATCCATTAACCGAATCTAAGACTGAACAGAGCAAAACAGAAACGTGCAGGGATAGTCACGAGCGAGCTAGCAAACGTAAAGCGAGCTCTCGCATCGCTAATCTGACTAGAGGTAGCTCCACCGAGGACGAGGAGGACAAGTGGTACAATTGTTACGATAAGAAGAGGAGAACCGACAGTAAATCGAGCAAGGTCGACGAGAATCGTCGACACGTGTCCAACGATTGTCACGAAAGAGCAACGTCGAGCGTGATCCTGCGTCAAGGAAACCCCATCAACGACAACAATAGCGATGCAGACCTTGATAACGAGCACATTAAGTGTGCACGGTTCAAGAAATCCGACGAGGAAAATGAAAGCGTCTCAGACTTAAATATTTATCCCAGAAGGATAGTACCACCGAATCCTAGCAAGCCACGTCCAAGACAGAGAAAGGCTATTGCTACATCGAAACCGTCCCCGAAAACGCGGGGGAATAAAGCTGTCGAGCAGACGAAAAAGCAGAAGAATATATTGACGGACAACGAAATCGAGCAGTTGATAGAAGAGTGGGATGTCGACGAGGAGAAGGTCGCGGTGAAGAAGAACGTGGAGATGCGACCGTTGCCAATACCGAAAGAGGTACGCTCCAGATTACACGAGAAGCGACTTTCGCTTCGTTATATGAAGGTGATTAAAGAAACGAAAGAAGAAGAGAGCGATGGGCAGAAGAAGGAGAAGAGGCCGAAACTTTGCGAACGAGAGGAAGAGGAATCGTGTAGGATTAGAAATGGAAATCAGAGCTGGGAACGTCAACTAATGTCCGATGATGAGGACAGTTTATTCGAAACAAATCAAGTGAGTTAGTAAATAAATTGTACAGGGTGGACCAAAAGTCTGGATGCGGTCGAATAGCTCGGATAGAATGCGTTTTGGAACAAAATGCTTTAGACAAAAGTTGTAAGGATTAAAAAGATGTATTTAACTGTAATGTCCATTTGACATTGAGCGGCATCGTTAAGGTCAGGGCAAGGTCAACTTGAATTTTTTAAATGGAACTCGCTATTTTTCATTGTATATTCTTGTAGCTTATCTCGAGAGCTTTCCAAAACACTATAATAAATTATTTTTCCTTCAAGTACTTTTTGAGTTATAAGACTTGAAATCATTCCTTAATTTTACATATAACGTAAAATATCTTGTAAAATATTCATTTTTCGATTATCCTGCCTTAATACTTTTATGTACAAAATAATGAGAAGAATCAATTGGTGTAAAGAAAACACGTAGTTACTTTTAAGAAAAAATATTTAATTGTTAATTGCAAATTACATATTTTTTCTTTGAAACAACTGTATGTTTTCTTTACACCAATCGATTCCTCTCATTATTTTATACATAAAAGTATTAAGGTAAGATAATCGAAAAATGAATATTTTACAAGATTTTACATTTTATGGTTTATCTAAAAATAAGAAATTATTTCAAGCCTCATAACTCGAAAAGTACTTTATGGAAAAATAATTTATTATAGTGTTTTGGAAAGCTCTCGAGGTAAACTACAAGAATATGCAATGAAAAATATTTTACAAGATATTTTATGGTTTATATAAAATTAAGAAATAATTTCAAGCCTCATAACTCGAAAAGTACTTCATGGAAAAATAATTTATTATAGTGTTTTGAAAAGCTCTCGAGGTAAGCTACAAGAATATGCAATGAAAAATAGGGGGTTCCCTTTAAAAAATTCAAGTTGACTTTGCCCTGACCTTGGCGAAGCCGTTCAATATCAAATGGATATTACAGTTAAATACATCTTTTTAATCCTTACAACTTTTGTTCAAAGCATTTTGTTCTAAAATGTATTCTATTCGAGATACTCGACCCAGATATCGAGATATTATATTCAGACTTTTGCTCCACCCTGTATAACTCTTCTTCTCCCTCTCTTTCTCTCTCTTTGTAAATATTTAAAATTTATTAATCTTTACAATATGTCTATTTACAGGATGTGCAGAATGGCAATCAATCTGATAATGAAATTACTTTGACAAATAATGTAAATTGCCCTATATGCAATAAGTTGTTTCCGGATAGCGAGATAGAGAATCATGCAGCTGATTGCGAACAATTCGAGATGAATAACGAAGAGAATAGTAATGACGCGATTAAATTGGAATGTAATATATGCAGCAATTACAAAACTAGCAACGGGGTGGAATACGAGGAACATGTTCAGCAATGTATCAGTAGGCAGGATAAAAGGCATTCAGGTGGTACGTTCAGTGTTACATAATCCGTTGTTTGCTGGTGTTTCTGATTTTTGATAAGTATTATCTAATCGTGATACGTTAGATAATTATTTCAATTGTACAGCAAACATTCTGAATTGTTAAATTTCTCTGGTATACAAAAGAAAGCTCTATAAGCATTTTTGCATAAGTTTATGCGGAAGAATCTGTAAATCGTGTTGGGAATTGAAAATTTAATGAGCTTGTAAAACTCACAATTTTCTTTTCCTTTTCTCTCTCTCTCTTTCTCTATTTTTTTTCTATATTTTTTTTATGGACGCGCGCACGCACATATAAATATCGCATTTCTTTTTCTAATTTTTATTTACAATCAAAAAAAATTTTTATTAATATATTTCGGTTAAATTTGTTGTTAGATTTATTTGTATATCTTTTTCTTTAGGATCTCAAGATATCGATACTACACCTTCTTCATCCTTTCATACATATAAGCAAGTAATTGATGAACAAAAAGATCCTGAGATAGCTTATTTGGGTCAGTTTCTCTCTGATAACAAGACAAAAATAAATAAGAATAAAAAAAGGAAATTATATATCAACAAATAGTAAGAAATAAAATAGAAATATTTATTTGTCGTTAATACAAACATTTTCTTTTAATCATACAATTATTTTCTACTTCACCTGAGACGAGGAAAATTTTTCGTACGTAAAGTAAGCGATTGTATTAATGTTAAGCATCGATATGCATGTATTTTGCATTTGCTTATCATTGTCATGAGATACCATGTAATATAGAGTATTGTGTCTTATAATTCTCATCTTGTTAAAATGTTTAAAAATTGTTAAAAACATTTCCTGTTAAAAAGTTTAAAAAAAATATTTCCTTTTGACAAAAAAGTGTCATAAAAAATATCTTTCATCAAATTGTCAACTTAAACTCTCAGATAAAATGAAATTTATTTGCCTGAGATTAAAAAATGTAATTCTATTATATATTTGTCCCTGAAAATTGAAATTTAATTCACGAAGAGTTCTTTTTTCATCAAGAAATTATCTACTTTGTGCTCATCAAAAACTGTGTGTTGAAACTAAAATGCAAAATTGCAAGTTATGGGACTTTATAAATCTATCTCTTGGTATAATTATCAATTTTGTTATAAGTTTATTTGAAATATAAATCAATTATAAAGATTTATTTTTTTTCTATTTGTTATATTTCTTAATGATTATTTTAATAAAAATAGGAGATAGAGATTTGGCAATGTATTGTATTATTAAAAATTATATTGCATAAATATTGTATTAATTTCTACCAGTATCAAAAGTCGTAAAAAGGAGACAGTGAATATTACAAGGCCATTAAATAAATATATAATATGTATACAAATACATTCCACTTGTATATAAATGAAACTTTATTTTGCAATATATAATAGTATTTTGCAATATGTTTAAGCGATTTTGAAGTATCGAATGATACTTCAAGTTTGTACATTTGTTCTGGAGCACTTTTTAAAAGAGGCTCTACATGTAAACACGATAACATGTGTGTAATTTCTTTAAAATTATCCCAATACGCTGAAAATGTAAATTATCATATAATATTTTTATACTAATAGAAAATTATGGTTTATAAATAAAATAGCATTAAAGTATTCATTTTCGACTTTTCACACATTATAAAAAATCTTATAAACCTTATAAAAAAACCTTATAAAAAAAAGTAAGACATTTTAGAAAAATCACTCCTGCAACTCGCAAAAAATTATTGAGATACTTGTATGTCTTCCTGGAATTTTTTGTTATCTAAAAAGATATCTTTATAACTTGTGCGAGAAAATAATAAATTTATTAAAATTTATTATTTATTAAAATTATTTATTCATTATTATTAAAATTATTTATTATTTATCAAAATTTATTATTTATTAAAGTTTATTATTTATTAAAATTTATTATTTATTAAAATTATTTATTATTTATTAAAATTTATTATTTATTAAAATTTATTATTTATTAAAATTTATTTATTTAAAATTTAATATTTATTAAAATTTATTATTTATTAAAATTATTTATTATTTAATTATTAAAATTATTTATTATTTAATTATTTAATTATTAAAATTATTATTTATTAAAATTTATTATTTATAAAAATTATTATTTATTAAAATTATTATTTATAAAAATTATTATTTATTAAAATTAAAATAAATTTAAAACGTAGTGTTATTGTTCTCACTCGATATCAAGGTTATGAATTGATAAACGTTGGGCTAATCTAAAACGATAATCAAACTCAAAAGAGAAAAAATGAAGAGTCAAACGTATCTGGACTAGATAGCAACGAAACTCTTTCCAAGTAAGAAACCATTGTCCATTATTATCTTAGTGTTTATCAGATCTCGACGTGTGAAATGAGAAAAAAATAATAAGTATAAAATTTTTAATGAATTATTTTTAATTTTTATTTCATTTCAAATAGTTACCCACTTCAACATATCTCAGCTGCTGAAATGAAGCTCCTCGTTTCGACATTATGGATTTCATCCTTAATAAGTGCACACTGTCTGTCTATAACGTTAAATGGCGAGTGGAGTGGAACTATTGACACCTGTAAGTATTATCAGATATTTTTATCCCTTGTCAAAAATAGATACATCTCATTTATTTTTGACAGACATTATTCTTTGACATGTTACACATGTATTTATAATGTAATAAATGTAATAAAAGACACAATGTGTGCATAATTCTTACAAAGAATACACATATACATTATTGTCAAGTTAAGTTAATACAAGAAATATATATTTCTTTCAGGCAAACAGAAATCGCTTGAAGACTGCGAGAATGGTAAGAGAGACTTGGCCCTGATTTTATAAAAATTACAAGCATATTTATCTTTTTTTATATTTTTAATAAATGGAAATAATCTATTATGTAATTTCTTTTTTTACAGACGTCATTTTACAGTCATTCAATGCAACTGTTCCTGGAGGAATTTATACAGATTTATATAGAAGTGGAATAATAGAGGATAATCTATTTGGAAGGAACGATGTCAATAATCGCTGGGTTGGGAACCAATCTGTTGTTTACTCCAAAAATTTTAACGGTAAATAAATTGAAATAAGAATATATATTTTTTTTTAAATTAATATATATATATTTTTAAAAAATTTTTAAATTAATATATATATTATTTAATTTAAAAAAAAAATATATTCTTATTTCAATTTATTTTCTTTTTAAAACATATATATATTAATTTTAAAAAAGAAAATAAATTGAAATAAGAATATATTTTTTTTTTTTAAATCAATATATACAGGGTATCCCGTAATTACCGCTCAATATTTTAAATGTAGATTCTCTGGCCAATTTCAAAACGATTTTTCCTCAGCGAAAATGTCGAGGCACTAATAATTTTCGAGTTATAAATGATTGAAAATAAAGTTTTCAGACTAAGCCTTATGGGAATAAAATATTAATAAAGTCACATTCTTTAGTTAATTTTAGGTAGAATTTACTTTAATAGAATTTTAATTTAAGGCTTAGTTAGAAAGATACATCATGACAAAAATTAGGAATATGCAAAAAATAATGATTTTCTTCGGCATTTTCGCTGAGGAAAAATCGTTTTTAAATTGGTCAGAGAATCTACCTTTAAAATATGGTAGATGGCGGTAGTTGCGGGACACCCTGTATAGATTTAAAATTAATATATATATTAATTTTAAAAAAGAAAAAGTATCATATTCTTATTTCAATTTATTTTCTTTTTTAAAATTAATATATATATTAATTTAAAAAAAAAAATAGATTGAAATAAGAATATGATATTTTTCCTTTTTTAAAATCAATATATATATATTTAAAATTAATATATATATTAATTTTAAAAAGGAAAAAAATATCATATTCTTATTTCAATTTATTTATCGTTAAAATTCACTATTATTATTAATAATAATAATAAATTATTAATATTAATATATATACATAATCCAAATATATTATCATTAATAATAATAATAAATTATTAATATTAATATATATATATAATCCAAATATATTTTTTTTCTAGTAAGCAGTGATTTTTTAAACGCTCCCAAGATAGTCCTGATTTTTTATGGAATTGATACGTTTGCTACCGTCACCTTGAATGGCCATAGACTTGGAGAGACTTCCAACATGTTTCTGAGATATTCTTTTGATGCGAAGGATTATATCAAAGTAAAGGAATCATGTCGACGCAAAATGTATATTCTTGGATAGTGAAATTTATTTTTATATTTGAAATACACAGGAAGGCCAGAATCTGTTGCGAGTCACATTTCAGTCAGCTGTCAAAGTAGCTGAATATTTATACAATGACCAAAAGGAAACGTACAAATATATTGTACCACCAGTGTGCGTGCCTGAAGAGTATAATGGACAGTGCCACGTGAATCATATTCGCAAAATGCAAGCTAGTTTCTCTTGGGATTGGGGCCCAGCTTTTCCCTCGATGGGCATTTGGTAATTGGAAACCAATCACCTTGCAATATACTTCTCGTTTATACTTTCCATCAGTATAAGACGCAAGTTTACAGGCGAGATGTCGAGTTGGTTGCCATAAATGATGTATGGCTCAATAATGTTACAACTGACATACGCAGAAAGGAGGACACTTGGGATATTCTTGTTACAGTATTTCTGGAAACGAGAAGAGGAACAACGTTCAGTTGTCATGTAGCATCGATATTGCACATTTCGGATACCAAACTCATCAGTAATTCCACTGATGTCGCGTTTAAATGGAGCGAAGAATATATAAATGTTAACATTTCGCTAGTCGTGCCTGCAGTAAGTTCCTCTACACAATTATCATGAATAACGTAACAACTTTTATACAGGGTAGGCCATTTTAATATTCGGACGTAAATATCTCGTATAGTAAGCAAGATGGAAAAAAATGTTTAAAACAAAAGTTTTTCGACTATGAGGGGGACATAAGATGGTGTCATTGATTTGACCTTGTATAATCATATGAAGGTCACGTAAAAGTTACCTTCAATTTTTTAAATGGAACCTTCTATTTTTCATTACATATTCTTATAGCTTATCTCAAGAGCTTTCCAAAGCTCTATAATAAAGTGTTTTTTCATTAAGGACTTTTCGAGTTATAAGGCTTGAAATCATTTCTTAATTTTCCTTAAACGATAAGATATCTAGTAAACTATTCATTTTTCGATTATCTTATTTTAATATTTTTATGACAAAATAATGAGAGGAATCAATTGGTGTAAAGAAACAACATAGTTGTTTCGAAGAAAAAACGTAATTGTTAATTGCAAATTACATATTTCTTATTCGAAATAACTATGTTTTTTCTTTACACCAATTGATTCCTCCCATTATTTTGTACATAAAAGTATTAAGGTAAGATAATCGAAAATGAATATTTTACTAGATATCTTATCGTTTATGCAAAATTAAGATTATTTCAAGCCTTATAACTCGAAAAGTCCTTAATGGAAAAACACTTTATTATAGAGCTTTGGAAAGCTCTTGAGATAAACTATAAGAATACGTAATGAAAAATAGCAGGTTCCATTTAAAAAATTGAAGGTAACCTTTACGTGACCTTCAAATGATTACACAAGGTCAAATCAATGACACCATCTTATGTACCCCTCATAGTCAAAAAACTTTCGTTTTAAACATTTTTTTCCATCATGCTTACTATACGAGATATTTACGTCCGAAGATTAAAATGACCTACCCTGTATTTTCAACAATCTAACATTCCCCTTCTGATAAGGATGCCGTTGAGAACTGGTGGCCAAATGATTATGGCGACCAACATCTGTACAATCTAAGCACCATCGTGACAACGGAGCAGAGTGTACTACATAAGCAGATCCGCGTGGGCTTCAGAACTGTGGAGCTGGTGGAGGAACCTCTGGAGAAGGGGCTGAGCTTCTACTTTCGCGTGAATGGCGTACCGATCTTCGCTAAGGGCAGTAATTTCATCCCAGCCAGCGTCTTCCCCGAACTGAGCGCGAAGGAAGACACCATCAGACACTTGCTATTATCCGCCAAAGAGGCGCACATGAACATGCTGAGGATATGGGGAGGCGGTGTCTACGAGTCTGAATTGTTTTACGACTTGGCCGACGAGTACGGGATCATGATCTGGCAAGATTTCATGTTCGCATGTGCCATGTATCCCACGAGTCAGGACTTCCTGAAGAATGTTCAGCAGGAGATAGAGCAGAACGTGATGCGGTTGAAGAACCACCCGAGCATCGTGCTTTGGGCCGGTAATAACGAGAACGAAGCGGCGCTGTTTGGAAATTGGTACGGCACTGGGTCTGCTGAGGTCTACAGGAAAGATTACGTGAAGCTTTACGTGGATCTGTTGAAGAGAGAAGTGAAGAGACTAGATCCCGTAAGACCCTTCCTCGTATCTAGTCCGGGCAACGGGGCGCTCGAGGAAACGTACAATTACACCGGAGTTGATCCTTACTCGAATATCTACGGAGACAGTAATATATACAGAATATCTCATAATTAAATCGAATACTCTTGTGTTTCTTGTATCTCTTCGAGAGATAAGCATCTTTCTCATTTGCTAAAATAATGGGAATGTATCGTTTTTGAGATATCTACAGGGTGTTTCAGATCACTCGTATCACCCATTTAAAAACTGGAGAAATGGTTATTTCAAAAAAGTAAATATTTTCTTTATAAATTGGGTGCGCTCTATTGAATGGTGATATCTTCAACTTCTGGTTCCGGCCGGAAATTCAGACCGGAAGTGTATTTTTTTTAATGGAACCCTTTATTTTTCATTGAATATTCTTGTAGCTTACCTCGAGAGCTTTCCAAAACATTATAATAAATTATTTTTTTATGAAGTACTTTTCGAATTAGGAAGCTTGAAATCATTTCTTAATTTTACATAAAATATCTTGAAAAATATTCATTTTCGATTATCTTATCTTAATACTTTTATGTACAAAATAATGAGAGGAATCAATTGGTGTAAAGAAAACATACAGTTGTTTAAAAAAAAAAAAATATGGAACTGTTAATTGCAAATTACATAATTTTTTTTAAAAACAACTATGTGTTTTCTTTACACCAATTAATTCCTCTCATTATTTTGTACATAAAACTATTAAGGTAAGGTAATTGAAAAATGAATATTTTACAAGATATTTTATGGTTTATGTAAAATTAAGAAATGATTTCAAGCCTCATAACTCGAAAAGTACTTTATGGAAAAATAATTTATTATAGTGTTTTGGAAAGCTCTCGAGGTAAGCTACAAGAATATGGAATAAAAAATAGGAGGATTCATTTAAAAAAATGCACTTCCGGTCTAAATCTCCTATTTCCGGTCGGAATCAGAAATTAAAAAAATCACCATTCGATAGAGCGCATCCGATTTATAAAGAAAAAAATGTTTCTACTTTTTTGAAATAACCACTTCTCTAGTTTTTAAATGAGTGGTCTGAAACATCCTGTATAATAATACATCAATAGAACACATTTGCTAAGCGTTAAATATGTTTTCATCATATCTTTTTCAGTTCACTATTATAACTATATCAGAAACGGATGGGACATCACTCAGTATCCTCGGACAAGATTTTGCTCCGAGTACGGATTTCAGTCTTGGCCATCGATGTCCACCCTAACTACCGCTGTGGAAAACGCGACAGATGATTTTCACGCGAAGAGTGATTTTGTAAAACACCGACAGCATATGCCACTTGGCAATCAATACATGCAGTCCTTGATCTCACGCAACTTTATTATACCGCAGAGTAACGATAGCGTCCGAGATTTCGCGAATTATGTTTATCTCAGTCAGATCAATCAAGCCGTTTCCATGAGGATACAAACGGAAAGTTACAGACAGGCCAAATCCGAGGTGAACTCTGTAGGCGAAGGTATGACAATGGGGGCTCTCTATTGGCAGCTCAACGACGTCTGGCAAGCTCCTTCATGGTCCTCGATAGGTACAAACAAGGACATTTTGTATATGGTAATCTTGTAACTATGACTTGAAATATTCTGCAGCGCGATTTAACTTGCGAGAGAGTTTTCTTGAATCTTAATACAAGTGTCTTTTGAAAATCCTCCATTTGCGTTCTATTTACAGATGTCGAGGGTCGCTGGAAGATGCTTCATTATTACGCCAAAGATTTCTTCGACCCTCTTATCGTTACATCGCACCTGTCCATTTCCAATAAGCTTTCGATATACGTTGTATCTGATCTATGGTACTCAGTAGAAAATTGTAAAGTGGAAATTCGTTATTACAACTGGAAATCCACGACACCCCTCTTCGCGAGGTTCCTCGATATTGAAATAGTAAGTATCGACGAAGAGAAAGAGAACAATGCGTGTGCACGCAGTTTATGAATATTCACATTCAGTGTTTGCTGTAGATAATTTCAAAATTATCTAGATAAAGATAAAGATAAAAATCCGTAAATTTATCTTAGATGAGATAAAGATGATTTTGCTTTTATTTAATCTAGATGAAAGATGAGATAATTATTGCGATAATCTAGATAATTATCTAGATATTTTTGTTTATTTTAGAAGACTATAAATATTTGTAAAAAATGTGACGCAGATTATAAATGGGATATTAAAATCATAAACACATATTTTTTCTCTTTTCCTAAAGAATCATTAAATAGCAAAAAGGTATATAAACGATATGATAAATATTTATTTATTAATTCATATTTATAATATATTTATAATATATTTATAATATATCAATAATAATAATATAAAAAATATATTTTAGATATGTTAGATAGATTTTTAGAAGCTTGCCTGGAAAACTTTTTTGCATAATGAAAACGTCATCTTAGACAATTTTTAGATAAGATGACATATATTTTTCATCTAAGATAAAGATAAAGATACTTTGTATTTCTTCATCTGGTTAAAGATATAAAGATGATCCATTTCTTTATCTAGATGATTATCTAGATAATTTTATCTAGATACCAGCAAACACTGATAATAATATAATATATCAATAATAATAATATAAAAAATATATTTTAGATATGTTAGATAGATTTTTAGAAGCTTGCCTGGAAAACCTTTTTGCATAATGAAAACGTCATCTTAGACAATTTTTAGATAAGATGACATATATTTTTCATCTAAGATAAAAATAAAGATACTTTGTATTTCTTCATCTAGTTAAAAATAAAGATGATCCATTTCTTCTTTGTATCTCTTCATCTAGTTAAAAATAAAGATGATCCATTTCTTTATCTAGATGATTATCTAGATAATTTTATCCAGATACCAGCAAACACTGTTCACATGACTATATTCTTTCAGGAACCCAGTAAAGCTAGAAGAGTTTCGACTTTCCAGTTGGACGAGTCTCTCGCTCAAGTCGGTTGCGGATCATGGGAATCCGCCAAGAGATCCTGCCTGATCACTCTATCTCTCATAAATAGTTTTAAATCTGTAATCGCTCCAATCCATTACGTTTATCCTGGTGCACTAAAAAATGCAGATATCCCAGTGGCCAATGTTTCCGTAAGCAAAATCATCGATACTGACATTTGATTCGTTGCAGTTGTCGAAGAAATGATTAACACGTGTCTCTCGTTCCAGATGAACATCGTAGGTCGGATCGTCCTACCTGGAAGTCCTTATAAAAATTTCGAGCTTGTGTTATCGACAGACAATATAGCCCTCTTCGTGTGGCTGGAAACGAGCGTTATACGCGGCCATTTTTCGGAAAACGGTTTCCACATGTTCGAGAGGGAGAAAACAATTATGTTCCATGCCTACGAAGAGACCACAGTCGAATTGCTACGGAAATATACGACGCTTACAACATTGTCCGACATTTATAATGCACGTGATAATTTTGATGGGGACTATTCTGTTCTTCTTTTAGAAAAACAGAAAAATTCATATTAATTAAATGCATAATATACAGGGTGTTTCAGACGACCTGTACTACCCATTTGAAAACTAGAGAAATGGTTATTTCAAGAAAGTAAAAAACATTTTCTTTATAAATCGGATGCGTTCTATCGAATGGTGGTATTTTCAACTTCTGGTTCAGGCCGGAAATAGGCGATTCAGACCGGAAGTGCATTTTTTTAAATGGAACCCCCTATTTTTCATTGCATATTCTCGTAGCTTACCTCGAGATCTTTCCAAAACACTATAATAAATTGTTTTTCCATGAAGTACTTTGCGAGTTATGAGGCTTGAAATTATTTCTTAATTTTACATAAACCATAAAATATCTTGTAAAATATTCATTTTTCGATTATCTTGCCTTGATACTTTTATGTACAAAATAATGAGAAGAATTAATTGGTGTAAAGAAAACATACAGTTGTTTTTAAGAAAAAATATGGAATTGTTAATTGCAAATTACATATTTTTTCTTTGAAAAAACTATGTGTTTTCTTTACACCAATTGATTCCTCTCATTATTTTGTATATAAAAGTATTAAGGTAAGATAATCGAAAAATGAATATTTTACAAGATATTTTATGATAATTTTATGTAAAATTAAGAAATTACTTCAAGCCTCATAACTCGAAAATTATTTTATGGAAAAATAATTTATTATAGTGTTTTGGAAAGGTCTCGAGGTATACTACAAGAATATCCAATGAAAAATATTTTACAAGATATTTTATGGTTTATGTAAAATTAAGAAATGATTTCAAGCTTCACAACTCGAAAAGTACTTTATGGAAAAATAATTTATTATAGTGTTTTGGAAAGCTCTCGAGGTAAACTACAAGAATATCCAATGAAAAATATTTTACAAGATATTTTATGGTTTATGTAAAATTAAGAAATGATTTCAAGCCTCATAACTCGAAAAGTACTTTATGGAAAAATAATTTATTATAGTGTTTTGGAAAGCTCTCGAGGTAAACTACAAGAATATGGAATAAAAAGTAGGGGGATCTATTTAAAAAAATGCACTGTCCGTCTGAATCGCCTATTTCCGGCCCGAACCAGAAGTTGAAAATATCACCGTTCGATAGAGCGCACTCGATTTATCAAGAAAATGTTTTTACTCTTTTGAAATAATCAGTTCTCTAGTTTTTAAATGGGTGATACGTGTGATCTGAAACACCCTGTATATATTATTATATATAATTATAATTCAGAATTATCTATAATTCAGAATAATCATACATAATATCGTTACGATTTATTGTTGATATGAATGAAGCATCGATTAAGGAATCATGTTTTCGCGATAAATTTATCGCACGCGATATATATAAATTTTTTACTGTGATAAAAATAAGCTCTTTTCATTATATCATACTTTCTTCAATCTGTCCTTGATGAAAGTATCATAGTATAAATAAAATTTAAATCCGATAAGAATAATAAGCATACTTATGGCTCCATCAAGTATCATAGAGATTGATTGGCTGCTCTTGAAGGAAATAGCAGACTTGTGGTACGATTGGCATTCTGATGTTAATTAATAAGTGCGCTAATTTCAACACTCTGGGGATCACCGATAAAGAATTGTGAAAGTTTTAGTTTCGAAAGGATGCATTAATTTATAAGAAAAATTTTTTTGTAAATTCTAGAGCTGGGAGCATCAACTAATGTCCGATGATGAAGACAATTTATTTGAAACAAAGCAACCAAGTTATTAAATTATATAACTCTTCCTCTCTCCGTCTTTCTCTCTTTTTGGAATTATTTAAAATTTATTATTTTTTACAATATGTCTATTTACAGGATGTGCAGAATGGCAATCAATCTGATAATGAAATTACTTTGACAAATAATGTAAATTGTCCTATATGCAATAAGTTGTTTCCGGATAGCGAGATAGAGAATCATGCAGCTGATTGCGAACGATTCGAGATGAATAACGAAGAGAATAGTAATGACGCGATTAAATTGGAATGTAATATATGCAGCAATTACAAAACTAACAACGGGGTGGAATACGAGGAACATGTTCAGCAATGTATCAGTAGGCAGGATAAAAGGCATTCAGGTGGTACGTTCAATGTTACATAATCTGTTGTTTGCTGGTGTTTCTGATTTTTGATAAGTATTATCTAATCGTGATACATTAGATAATTATTTCAATTGTACAGCAAACATTCTGAATTGTTAAATTTCTCTGGTATACAAAAGAAAGCTCTATAAGCAATTTTGCATAAGTTTATGCGGAGAATCTGTAAATCGTGTTGGGAATTGAAAATTTAATGAGCTTGTAAAACTCACAATTTTCTTTTCCTTTCCTCTCTCTCTTTTTCTCTATTTTTTTTATGGACGCGCGCACGCACATATAAATATCGCATTTCTTTTTCTAATTTTTGCAATTATTTAAAAATTTTTTTATTAATTTATTTCGGCTAAATTGTCGTTTAGATTAGATTTATTTGTATATCTTTTTCTTCAGATCTCAAGATATCGATACTACCTGCTTCATTCTTTCATACATGTAAATAAATAATTGATGAATAAAAAGATTTCGAGATAGCTTATTTGGGTCAGTTTATCTTTGATAACAAATCAAAAATTAATAAGAATAAAAAAAGATATACTAAAAATAGAAAATGATATACTAAAAAATAATAAGAAATAAAATAGGAATATTTATTTGTCGTTATACAAAAATATTCTACTTTATTTCAGTTGCTTGACATTCACAAAATATCATGTAAAATAGAATATGTTTTATAATTCGTGTCTTTGAACAATGTTTAAAAATTGTTAAAAAAATTGCCTGTTAAAAAGTTTAAAATATCTCCTTTTAACAAGAAAGTCAAAGTAAACTTTCATTATAAATTTTTAAACTCTCGAAACGAAATTTTATCTAAGTAAAACTTGCTCAAAATTAATCAAAAATAACATTCGATTGTATATTTGTTTAAAAATTATAAAATTTAATTCACAAATTGCTCTTTTTTCATAAAGAAATTATCTTCGTTGGGTTCATCAAAAACTGGTGTTTAAATTAAAATTGCAAGTTATGGAATTTTATAAATCTATCTCATGATACAATTATTAATATATATTCTTTTTTTAAATTTCATTTCAAATTCAATATAAATCATGATTAAAAAGTACAAATTTACTTTTTTCTGTTTGTTATGTTTTTTAATAACTTTTAAATAAATTTTATTTTGCAATATATTGAGTATGTTTAGCGATTTTAAAAAATTTGGAATAATAATTTAGATTTGTAAATTCTAGAGCACTTTTTAAAAAAGGCTCTATAACATAAACATAACAACAAATGCATTAATTTCTATAAAATTGTCTCAGTGCGCTGAAAATATAAATGTTAATTATATAAAATATTTTTATACTAATAGAATTTATTGTTTATAAATAAAATTAAAATTTAAAACATCAAAATATTAAATATTAAATTATTAGATTTACAATGTTAAAATATATTAAAATATTAAAATATTAAAATATTGTAACATTAATTTTCGAGTTTTCATCAACTTTGTATAAAAAGAATTAGATATTTAAAAAAATCAACTGCTGCAACCCGAAAAGATATTGAGATATTTATATAACTTCTTAGAATTGTTATCATCTAAAAAGAGATATCTTTATACCTTATGCAACAAAATAATATAAAATAAATATAAAACGTTTTGTTTTTTTTTCGATATCAAGATTATAAATTGATAAACTTTAGCATAATCTAAATCCATAATCAAATTCCAGGAAACAAAAATGAAGTTTTATATCTGGATTAGATAGCGACACACACACAAATCCCTATTCTTATATAAGAAGCCGCTACCCATTTTTATTTTTATATTTATCAGAGCTCGACATATGAAATGCGAAAAATAATAAATGAATATAAAATTTTTCATGAATTATTTTTGGCTTTTCTTTAATTTCAAGTTACCTCGCGTACTTCAACATACCTCAGCTGCTAAAATGAAGCTCTTCATTTTGACATTTTGGATTTCATCCTTAATAAGTGTACACTGTCAAGTGTACACTATATCGTTAAATGGCGAATGGAATGGAACTATTGACACCTGTCGTACGTATTTCTGATAATAGATATTTTTATCCTTTGTCAAAAATAGATATATCTCATTTATTCTTGACAGACTTCTTGACATGTTACATGTATTTATAATGTAATAAATGTAATAAAAGATACAATGTGTGCAAAATTGGTACAAAGAATATACATATTGTCAATTTAAGTTAATATGAGAAATATATATTTTTTTCAGGCAAACAGAAATCGATTGAAGACTGCAGTAATGGTAAGAGACACTTGGACTTGATTTTATAAAAATTACATGTATATTTATCTTCTTTTATATTTTTATCTTAAAATAATCTTCTATAAAGGTGTCCCATTTTAATGTCCCACCCCAAATAACTTTCTTATTTTTAATTTTAGAAAAAGATGTTTCAGACAAAAATTGTATGGTTTCTAGGGGGACATAAGATGGTGCCATTAGTTTGACCTTGAAGAGTCACATGAAGGTTACGTGAAGGTAATTTTGAATTTCTTAAATGGAACACCCTATATATTTTTGCATATTCTTGTAGCTTACCTCGAGAGCTTTCCAAAACACTATAATAAATTATTTTTCCTTCAAGTACTTTTCGAATTATGAGGCTTGAAATCATTTCTTAATTTTATATAAACCATAAAATATCTTGTAAAATATTCATTTTTTGATTATCTTACCTTAATACTTTTATGCACAAAATAATGAGAGGAATCAATTGGTGTAAAGGAAACACATAGTTGTTTCTAAGAAAAAATATGTAATTTGCAATTGACAATTCCATATTTTTCTTATCAACATTTCCTATATTTTTTCTTAAAAACAACTATATATTTTCTTTACACCAATTGATTCCTCTCATTATTTTGTACATAAAAGTATTAAGGTAAAATGATCGAAAAATGAATATTTTATAAGATATTTTATGGTTTATGTAAAATTAAGAAATGAGTTCAAGCCTTATAACTCGAAAAGTACTTCATGGAAAAATAATTTATTATAGTGTTTTGGAAAGCTCTCGAGATAAGCTACAAGAATATTCAATGAAAAATAGGGGTTCCATTTAAGAAATTCAAAATGACCTTCACGTAACCTTCATGTGACTCTTCAAGGTCAAACTAATGGCACCATCTTATGTCTCCCTAGAAACCATACAACTTTTGTCTGAAACATCTTTTTCTAAAATTAAAAATAAGAAAGTTATTTGGGATGAGACATCCTGCATAATTTCTTTTCTTACAGGCCCCATTTTGCAGTCATTCAATGCAATTGTTCCTGGAGGAATTTATACAGATTTACATAGAAATGGCATAATAGAGGATAATTTATTTGGAAAGAATGATGTCAATAATCGTTGGGTCGGAAATCAAACTGTCGTTTACTCCAAAATTTTTAATGGTAAATAAATTGAAATAAGAGTATGATATTCTCTCCTTCTTACATAAATAATCCAAATATATTCTTTTTTCTAGTAAGCAGAGATTTCCTAAAAGGTCAGCGAGGAATAAATTTGATTTTTCATGGAATTGATACATTTGCTTCCATCAGCTTGAATGGCTTTGATCAATTTCAAGGGTCTTCCAATATGTTTCTGAGATATTCGATTAATGTGTTAGGTCATATCAAGGTAAAGGAATCATGTCAACACAAAATGTATATCCTTTGACGATGAATTCGTTTTTATATTTGAAATATAATACAGGAAGGCCAGAATGTGTTGAAAGTCACATTTTCGTCAGCTGTGAAAAAAGCCGAAATTTTATACAACGACAGCAGTATTTATGATTATATTGTACCGCCAGTGTGCGTGCCTGAAGAGTATAATGGCCAGTGCCACGTAAATTATATTCGTAAAATGCAAGCTAGTTTCTCTTGGGATTGGGCGCCAGCTTTCCCCTCGATGGGCATTTGGTAATTGGAAATCATTCATCTTGTAATATACTTCTTGTTTATACTTTCCATCAGTATAAGACATAAGTTTACAGGCGAGATGTCGAGTTGGTTTCTATAGATTTTGTAGAAAATGTAAGGATCTCCGATGTTGCAACTGACATACGCAGAGAGGAGGACACTTGGAATATTCTTGTTACAATATTTGTCGATGGGCAACTCTTTGTCTCTTGTCATGTGGCGTCGATATTGTACATTCCAGGAGTGAAACCCATCAGTAATGCTACTGATGTCGAGCTTAACTGGATGGACGATTACGTAAACATTTCGCTAATCGTGCCTGCAGTAGGTTCCTTTACACAATTATCATCAGTGTTTGCTGTAGATAATTTCAAAATTATCTAGATAAAGATAAAGATAAAAGTTTGTAAATTTATCTTAGATGAGATAAAGATGATTTTGCTTTTATTTAATCTAGATGAAAGATGAGATAATTCTTGCGATAATCTAGATAATTATCTAGATATTTTTGTTTATTTTAGAAGACTATAAATATTTGTAAAAAATGTGACGCAGATTATAAATGGGATATTAAGATCATAAACACATATTCTTTCTCTTTTCCTAAAGAATATTTAATATTATAAAGAAAGAATATTTAATATTATAATATTATAGCAAAAAGATATATAAATGATATGATAAATATTTATTTATTAATTTATATTTATAATATATTTATAATATACTTATAATATATTAATAATAATAATATAAAAAATATATTTTAGATAGATTTTTAGAAGCTTGCCTGGAAAACTTTTTTGCATAATGAAAACGTCATCGTAGATAATTTTTAGATAAGATGACATATATTTTTCATCTAAGATAAAGATAAAGATACTTTGTATTTCTTCATCTAGTTAAAGATAAAGATGATCCATTTCTTTATCTAGATGATTATCTAGATAATTTTATCTAGATACCAGCAAACACTGATTATCATTAATTAACGTAACGACCTTTATATTTTCAACAACTCTAACGTTCCCCTTCTGATAAGGATGCCGTTGCGGAATGGTGGCCAAACGGTTATGGGGACCAACCTCTGTACAATTTAAGTGCCATCGTGGCAACGCAGCAGAGTGTAGTACATAAAGAGATCCGCGTGGGCTTCAGAACTGTGGAGCTGGTGGAGGAACCTCTGGAGAAGGGGCTGAGCTTCTACTTTCGCGTGAATGGCGTACCGATCTTCGCCAAGGGCAGTAATTTCGTCCCAGCCAGCGTCTTCCCCGAACTGACCGCGAAGGAAGACACCATCAGACACTTGCTATTATCCGCCAAAGAAGCGAATATGAACATGCTGAGAGTATGGGGAGGCGGTGTCTACGAGTCTGATTTGTTTTACGACTTGGCCGACGAGTACGGGATCATGATCTGGCAAGATTTCATGTTTGCATCCGCCATGTATCCCGCGGATTACGACTTCCTAAGGAATGTTCAGCAGGAGATAGAGCAGAACGTGATGCGGTTGAAGAAACATCCCAGCATCGTGCTTTGGGCCGGTAATAACGAGAACGAAGCGGCGCTGTTTGGAAATTGGTACGGCACTGGGTCAGCTGAGGTCTACAGGAAAGATTACGTGAAGCTTTACGTGGATCTGTTGAAGAGAGAAGTGGAGACACTAGATCCCGTAAGACCCTTCCTCGTATCTAGTCCGGGCAACGGGGCGCTCGAGGAAACGTACAATTACACCGGAGTTGATCCTTACTCGAATATCTACGGAGACAGTAATATATACAGAATATCTCATAACTAAATCGAATACCTCTTGTGTTTCTTGTATCTCTTCGAGAGATAAGCATCTTTCTCATTTGCTAAAATAATGGGACTGTATCGTTTTTGAGATATCTACAGGGTGTTTCAGATCACTCGTATCACCCATTTAAAAACTGGAGAAGTGGTTATTTTAAAAGAGTAAAAATATTTTTGTTATAAATCGAGTGCGCTCTATCGAATGATGATATTTTCAACTTCTGGTTCCGGCCGGAAATAGACGATTCAAACCGGAAGTGCATTTTTTTAAATGGAACCCTCTATTTTTCGTTGAATATTCTTGTAGCTTACCTCGAGAGCTTTCCAAAACACTGTAATAAATTATTTTTCCATGAAGTACTTTTCGAGTTATGAGGCTTGTCTTTAAGAAAAAATATGGAATTGCAAATTACGTATTTTTTCTTCGAAAAAACTATGTGTTTTCTTTACATCAATTAATTCCTCTCATTATTTTGTACATAAAAGTATTAAGATAAGATAATTGAAAAATGAATATTTTACAAGATATTTTATGGTTTATGTAAAATTAAGAAATGATTTCAAGCTTCATAACTCGCTTAAATAACCACTTCTCTAGTTTCTAAATGGGTAGTACAAGTGGTCTGAAACATCCTATAATAATCCTATAACAATATAATCCTATAATAATCTATCAAATAATATATCAGAACACATTTGCTAAGCGTTAAACCATGCTTTCACCGTATATTTTCCAGTTCACTATTTTAACTATAGCAGAGACGGATGGAACATCACTCAGTATCCTCGGCCAAGATTTTGCTCCAAGTACGGATTTCAGTCCTGGCCATCGATGTACACGCTAATTAGCGCTGTGGGAAACGCGACAGATGATCTTCACGCGAAGAGTGATTTTGTAAAACACCGACAGCATATGCCACTCGGCAATCAATACATGCAGTCCTTGATCTCACGCAACTTTATTATACCGCAGAGTAACGATAGCGTCCGAGATTTCGCGAATTATGTTTATCTCAGTCAGATCAATCAAGCCGTTTCCATGAGGATACAAACGGAAAGTTACAGACAGGCCAAATCCGAGGTGAACTCTGTAGGCGAAGGTATGACAATGGGGGCTCTCTATTGGCAGCTCAACGACGTCTGGCAAGCTCCTTCATGGTCCTCGATAGGTACAAACAAGGACATTTTGTATATGATAATCTTGTAACTATGACTTGAAATATTCTGCAGCGCGATTTAACTTGCGAGAGAGTTTTCTTGAATCTTAATACAAGTGTCGTTTGAAAATCCTCCATTTGCGTTATATTTACAGATGTCGAAGGTCGCTGGAAGATGCTTCATTATTACGCCAAAGATTTCTTCGATCCTCTTATCATTACGTCGTACTTGTCCACTTCCAATAAGCTCTCGATATATATTGTATCTGATGAATTGCGTTCGTGGTCAAATTTTACAGTGGGAATTCGTTATTACAACTGGAAATCCGTAACACCTCTTTTCACGAGATCCCTCAATATTAACATAGTAAGTATCGACAAGGAAAAAGAAAACAGTGCGTATACGCGCAATTTATATGTGTAAATATTCACATGACTATGTTCTTTCAGGAAGCCAATAAAGCCACAAGAGTGACGTCTTTCCAGTTGGACGAATCTCTCGATCAAGTTGGTTGCGGATCATGGGAATCCGCCAAGAGATCTTGCATAGTCACTTTATCTCTCGAAAATCAACAGAGGGTACCAGTCCATTATGTATACCCTGGCCCATTAAAAAATGCCGATATCCCAGTAGCCAATGTTACCGTAAGCAAGTCATCGGGATCGACATTTGACACATGTTGCAGTTGTCGAAGAAATGATTAACATGAGATATCTCTCGTTTCAGGTGAAAGTCAGATCTGACAGCAAAGTAAATGACGGTCCTTACATAAATTTCTATGTTGATTTAGCGACAGACAATATAGCCCTCTTCGTGTGGCTAGAAACGGGCATTATTCGAGGCCATTTTTCTGAAAATGGTTTCCACATGTTCGAGTTGAAGAAATCAATTACTTTCCATGCATACGAAGAGACCACAGTCGAATTATTACAGAAATATATGACAGTCAAAACATTGTCGGACATTTATAATCCACGTGACAATTTTGATGACGACTACTCTGTTTTAGAAAAATAGAAAAATTCATATTATTTACATGCGTAATGTATAGGGTGTTTCAGACCACCTGTATCACCCATTTAAAAACTAGAGAAGTAATAAAAATATATAATTTGCAATTAACAATTCCATATTTTTTCTTTCAAACAACTCTATGTTTTCTTTAAACCAATCGATTCCTCTCATTATTTTGTACATAAAAGGTATAAAGGTAAGATAATCGAAAAATGAATATTTTACAAGATATTTTATAGTTTATAAAATTAAGGAACGGTTTCAAGCCTCATAACTCTCCTATTCTTTTAAGTGTTCTCCAATCAGGAATTATCTTATTTATTCATTTTTTTTAGTAATTCTATCCTCCTCTGCCAATTCCAAACTCCTCTTACTCTTTATTAATCGGGAATTATCTTATTTATTTATATATTTAATAATTTATTAATATTTAATTATCATTAAATATTTATTATCAAAAATATTAATATTAAAATAATTTAAAAAAAAATCATAATAATAATTAATTTTACATTTATTATTTATTATAATTATAATATTTATAATTAATTAATATCTATCTATATATATATAAATATTTAATTTATCTTTAATTAATGATAATAATTATTTAATAATATATAATATAATTAATTACCTTTAATTAATGATAATAATTATTTAATAATAAATAATATATTTAATTATTTTTAACTAATAATAATAATTAATTAATAATTATTTTTTATTTAATTATCTTATGTAATTAAAAAGTACTTTATGGAAAAATAATTTATTATAGCGTTTTGGAAAGCTCTCGAGGTAAGTTGCAAGAATATGCAATGAAAAATAGGAGGTTCCATTTAAAAAAATGCACTTCCGGTCCGACTCGCCTATTTCCGACCGGAATCAGACGTTGAAAATCACCATTCGCTAGAGTGCACTCGATTTATAAAGAAAATGTTTTTACTTTTTTGAAATAACCACTTCTCTAATTTTTAAATGGGTGATACGGATGGTCTGAAACACCCTGTATATATTAATATATATAATTATAATTCAGAATAATCATACGTAATATATCGTTACGATTTTATGAAGAAAGCATGGTTTAAAAAATTATTTGTTTTGCTATAATTAATAACTAATAATTAATAATAAAAAATATTTAATAAATTTGTCGCACGCATAACTTTTTACCGATATAAATAAACTGTTTCACTTCATTATATCGTACTTTCTTCAAACCGTCCTTGATGGAAAGTAAGTGTCGTAGTGTAAATAAATTTCGAATCCGATAAGAATAACAAGCACAATTACGGCTCCACCGAGTATCATGGACATTAAGTTGGACATCGCGCTGCTATTGAAGATTGCGTTTCGATTATTTCAACAAACCATAATTTAGCGCACAATACGCGCATTAAACATTGAGAAAATTTATTTACCATAAACACATATCTCTTTGGTTACACGTTTCACATGAAAAATACGCATAACATGTTTAGTCTTGAAGTCGGTATCGTATCTTAAAACTTATCTTTTGTTTGTTGTGCACATAAATTAGTAACAAAAACGCAAAAATCAATACATATAATATAATACTCTTTTAAAAATATAATCAGTGTTTGCCGGTTTCTTATCTAGATAATTATCTAGATAAAATTATCTAGATAAAGAAATGGATCATCTTTATCTTTAACTAGTTAGTTAAAGATAAAGATGATCCATTTCTTTATCTAAATAATTATCTAGTTAATTTTATCTAGATAATTATCTATATAATTTTATCTAGATAATTATCTATGTAATTTTATCTAGATAATTATCTATATAATTTTATCTAGATAATTATCTATATAATTTTATCTAGATAATTATCTATATAATTTTATCTAGATAATTATCTAGATAAAATTATCTAAATAATTATTTAGATAAAATTATCTAGATAAAAAAATGGATCATCTTTATGTTTAACTAGCTAGTTAAAGATAAAAATGATCCATTTCTTTATCTAGATAATTATCTAGATAATTTTATCTAGATAATTATCTAGATAAGATACCGGCAAACACTGAATATAATACATAAATGAAATTCACATATGACTGCCAGATTTGTCAAATTTTCAAACAAAGATGATGGAAGACTATAAACATGTATTGTCGCTTCGAATCGAAATTTCGTCAAAAGAAAAAATATTATGATTAGAAAAATAATATTATATTATTAATTATATTAATTATATTATATTATTAATTATATTATTATTATTTGTATTTTAAAAATAATATCGTTTCAATTATATACGTGTATGATATATTTCTAAGGCTAATAAGCGTAAGCTGAGATTTTTCCCTGGTTAGTTCTTTTATCACATAAAGACACACGTGTGACGCACACATATGGATTTGCTTCACCGAATCCAGATAAAAAATGAGTATAAACGATCATGAATGAGTATTAGCGAACAAGCATCGGAGAAGCTTATTTAGTATTTTTAATAAAAAAAATTAGTTTATAAAAAAATTATATACAAACTTTGTAAAAAATTATTTTATATAAAATTTTATATAAAAGCATGTAAAAAATATTAAATAACTAACTCCTCCTTCGCTGATATTCCTTGATAATCATTCATCGATTGATCTGGATTCAGCGCTGCACGTTCATGTGTACACTTACATTTAACATGCGTTGACTTACATTTAATCCAACCATGAAAACTTTCGATAAAACGTTCGATATAAAACTTTGGATCTTATAGATAGGAGCTAGGGATTCGAGCCCGTAGCTCGCAATATATTATGAATACGGTAAATTAATTTGTTAGAGCGAAAGCCGTTATTTCGAGGCGTATCATGGTGTCCTGGAGTACGCTGGAAGTATCACTTCCTCCGGCGAATGCAAGTAACGCCGGCTTAAATTGATGACGACCATGATGCAGCATAAAAGCAGAGGCCCAAAGATTGCTCCTTCCACGCCTAGACAGAAGATTCCACCTGCTATCGATAGACCAGTCAGATAAGGATGCCCACCGCTAAAATTGAAAAGAAGAAAAATGTGTGCTGTGGCTGAAGACTTGGTGAAACTCGCATACTCTGCAGCAATCTTACCCCTTAATCTCCTTGTAGAATTCCGTCACCACTATGTTGCACGGGAGGAAGTGAAAGAGAAAGAAAAGGATGGCGATCATTGATCCGCGGGTGAACCAGAGCTCTATCGTAGCTGGAATGCAGGCAAAGTACGCGTCTAGAAAGGGGACTGCGCCCAGCATGGTCGCGAGGGCCGATGGTAAGTAGACGATCTTCACTTGGAACAGGTTGTGAATGAACCACGTCCACATGCCGAAGAAGGAGGCGAGCTTGAAGGTCGCCGCGAACACCCCGATTACCGCCTCTTGCAACGCGATGGCGAATCTGAGGAAATATTGATATTGTATGATCTTTCGTCGCGTGAAGAATCATCGACTTTTCACACACTACTCAAATATTATTAATCTCATGCTTTTACATCAGGATTAACTTACCCTTCTACGTGCGTTGTGCTTGTTAGAAATAAAGATAGATGATTTTGTAAAATTCTTCCATGCATACGAATAAATATACAGTACCAAAAGTTCCGGGACGGTCGAATATTTCAGAAACTATGCACTTTAGAAAGAAATGTTTCAGACAAAAGTTGTATGGTTTGAAGGGGGCCATAAGATGGTGTCATTAATTTGATCTTGAAGAATCACCTGAAGGTTACGTGAAGGTCACCTCCAACTTTTTAAATGGGACACCCTATATACTTTTGCATATTCTCGTAGCTTACCTCAAGATCTTTTCAAAACACTATAATAAAGTATTTTTTCATTGAGTACTTTCTAAGTTATGAGACTTGAAATCAATTTTTAATTTTACATAAACCGTAAAATATCTTGTAAAATATTCATTTTTCAATTACTTTACCTTAATACTTTTATATACAAAATAATGAGAGGAATCAATTGGTGTAAAAAAAAACGCATAGTTATTTTTAAAAAAAAATATGTAATTGTTAATTGCAAATTACATATTTTTTCTTAAAAATAACTATGTTTTTTCTTTACACCAATTGATTCCTCTCATTATTTTGTACATAAAAGTATCAAGGTAAAATAATCGAAAAATGAATATTTTACAAGATATATTATGATTTATGTAAAATTAAAAAATTATTTCAAGCCTCATAACTCGAAAAGTATTCAATAAAAAAATATATTATTATAGTGTTTTGGAAAGCTCTCGAGATAAGCTATACGAATATCCAATAAAAAATAAGTGGTTCCATTTAAAAAATTGAAGATGACCTTCACATGATCTTCAAACGACTTTTCAAGGTCAAACCAATGACACCATCTTATGGCCCCCTTCAAGCCATACAACTTTTGTCTGAAACATTTCTTTTTAAAGTGCATAGTTTATGAAATATTTGACCGTCCCGGAACTTTAGGCACTGTAGAATTCGAGACACCAGATGTATATTTACCTGTGACAACTAATGGGACTGAACATTGTCGTCAACTCGATGGGTTTGTAAGTTTTACCACTAGAACTGAGCAAGTAGAATAGGGTCGTGAAAAAGACTACCTGAAATACAAAACAATTTCTTACATTTTCCATCTTTTCCTTTGACATTGAAACTTTAGAAAAAATACGCACCGTACTGAGTACAAAATTAAATACAGCCGAGCCACTCATGAGCACGATGTAGAACAGCTCTGTAAATATTGTCAATATCACAGACATGTTGCCCTTGACGATGCTCCAGATGGAATCAAGCACTGACATTAAAATACCAATATTTTCCTTGGCAAAATTCTGTATGCTTGTCATGTTGAAGAGATCTGGAAGGAAACAATTTCACACATAATGTATAAAATGATCCACGTTATTTAAGATACAAAAATTTCTATAAAATAAAAATTAATCAGAGATCCGAGCAATCGATCACTGATGTAAATTTCACAAATTTCTTGACGCAGAATCACTCACGGAGAGGCATTTTGCCAAAGCTCTCCTTGAAGTTCTCCCAAGCGTTGGCTGCAGACACAGTGTCCACAACAGGACCTACGAAATTTGGATCCGCATTCGACATCATCCAGGCTTGGTAGAGACGATCCCAAAGCTCCAAGACTTTCCTCTCCATTTGCTCCGCTTTGGACGGTTCCAGGTCTTTTACAAGACCTCGAATCTGAATAAAAAAAAGTAAACTTGTAGCCAGTGTTTGCTGGTATTTTATTTAGATAATTATCTAGATAAAATTTTCTAGATAATTATCTAGATAAAGAAATGGATCATCTTTATCTTTAACTAGCTAGTTAAAGATAAAGATGATCCATTTTTTTATTTAGATAATTATCTGGATAAAATTATCTAGATAATTATCTGGATAAAATTATCTAGATAATTATCTGTATAAAATTATCTAGATAATTATCTGTATAAAATTATCTAGATAATTATCTGTATAAAATTATCTAGATAATTATCTGTATAAAATTATCTAGATAATTATCTGTATAAAATTATCTAGATAATTATCTGTATAAAATTATCTAGATAATTATCTGTATAAAATTATCTAGATAATTATCTGTATAAAATTATCTAGATAATTATCTGTATAAAATTATCTAGATAATTATCTGTATAAAATTATCTAGATAATTATCTGGATAAAATTATCTAGATAATTATCTGGATAAAATTATCTAGATAATTATCTGGATAAAATTATCTAGATAATTATCTAGATAAAGAAATGGATCATCTTTATCTTTAACTAGCTAGTTAAAAATAAGGATGATCCATTTCTTTCTTTATTTTATCTAGATAATTATCTAGATAAATTAATCTAGATAATTAATTATCTAGATAATTTTATCTAGATAATTATCTAGATAAAATACCAGCAAACCCTGCTTGTAGCGTGGAAGAAGAGTAAAAAAAAAGGTAAATTTCTTACTCCCTCGGATATGGCACTTCGCCCATAAGTGTAAGCGTTGTCTAGAACGCTGTTGACGGATTCTTCCCACTTCTCTGGGACCCAATCAATATCAGGATTGTTCATCAAGGAGGAATTCAATATTTCGCCGGTCACTTGAACGAGGTGCAAGCCTTCCGCGTAAACCTACCAACAGAAGAAACGCTGCGAAAATCGAGCAAACGCAAATCCATGACTCGACGAGTGCTTTGCTTTACCTGTATCGTTATGAAAATAGATGCGCAAGTGGTGAAGACGATCAGCCCGAGTATCACGGAGGTGGTCGCTACCGCGTTGACGGACGCCTTGAGAACGTCCCTCAGCTTCTCGTCCAGGATAATGCTCACTTTGTAGAGGCCTCTGATGTTGGAGGGTATCAGAGCCTGATGTCGTTCCAGGCACCACGACCTGGCCGCTTGTATCGTCGAGCCGCAGCGTCTGCGTATCATTTCCCAGAAACCGAAATAACCACCCACCTGCTTGACGATATAATACACCAGCGGGATTACCAGGATGTGCGAGATCCACCTGTGCTTCCAGAGAAGCATAGCGATACACGCGTACAACGCTCCATACATATACTTGTCGGTATCGACCTCGTCATCTTGCATATCTAGAGACATTCGTAAGTCCTCCTTTATTTTGCCGAGCAAATAACGGTTGCGTATTGTCGTTACAGAAGGTACATTACACGCAGGTCGTGGCATGTGAGTGGAGGACGAATCCAGAGACATTGACTTTACGCCGAATCTCGCTGGCTTCCTCGCCTCTTCCTCCAAGGGACGAAGCGGCGTGTCCGAGGGACTCTCTTGCTCTAGAATCTGATCGTTCATCTGCCTCCTGTCGCTCCCCGATGGCATTTCTTCCTGGGGACTCGGTAATAAATTATTCGTTAAGGCGAAACGCGCGGCTTCCGAGAACGTCAAGTGCCTACCGTTCAGCTCTTGACTCTCCATAATCAATATCACTTCGTAAACAAATCCAATGACGCATAGGATTTGCAAAATGGCAAAGACCAGGACTCGATAAGTCCCCGCCATGCTCGAGAGATACATGGTGATGATGAACCAGATTACAAAGGACATGTAGCGAAACTGGCTGGAGTTTGATGGCGTCCAGTAGATGTACAGTATCGTTAGGTATCCCACGAGTATCGCAGAGACCTGTAGGGCACAAAAGTCAATTAATATCCGAGAAGATACTTCTGTCAAGCTGGATGACAGATATAAATGACAGAAAATTATACAGGGTTTACCAAAAGTGTGAATGAAAGCCCTTAATATTTCGAAAAATACGCGTTTTAAAAAGAAATGTTTCAGACAAAAGTTGTATGGCTTGAAGAGGGACATAAGATGGTGTCATTAGTTTGACATTCAAGAATCATCTGAAGGTCACGTGAAGGTCATCTTCAATTTTTTAAATGGAACCACCCATTTTTTATTCAATATTCTGGTAGCTCACGTCGAGAGCTTTCCAAAACACTATAATTAAGTTAGTTTTCATCAAGTACCTTTCGAGTTATGAGGCTTGAAATAATTTCTTAATTTTACATAAACCGTAAAATAGTAAAATATTCATTTTTCTAGTAAAATATTCATTTTTCGATTATTTTACCTTAATATTTTTATGTACAAAATAATGAGAGGAATCGATTGGTGTAAAAAAAACATACAGTTGTTTTTAAGAAAAAATATGAAAATGTTAATTGCAAATTACAAATTTTTTCTTCGAAACAATTGTGTTTTCTTTACACCAATCGATTCTTCTCATTATTTTACATAAAAGTATTAAAGTAGGATAATAAAAAAATGAATATTTTACTAGATATTTTATGGTTTATGTAAAATTAAGATATTACTTTTTAAGTCTCATAACTCGAAAATACTCAATGAAAACTAACTTAATTATAGTGTTTTGGAAAGCTCTCGAGATGAGCTACAAGAATATGCAAAAGCATATAAGGGTGTCCCATTTAAAAGATGGATGTAACCTTCACGTGACCTTCAGGTGACTCTTCAACGTCAAACCAATGACACCATCTTATGTCCCCCTTGAAGCCATACAACTTTTGTCTGAAACATATTTTCAAAAAATGCATATTTTTCTAAATATTAAAGGGTTTCTTAAACCCTGTATAAAAAATAATTATAATATAATCTAACAAATAAATATAATAAATTAAATATAACAAATAATTATACAAATGCCAGAAAAAATTGAGGCAAAGAATTTTGCACCGTGAAGATGTTGCAGGTCAGGATGAAGAACCCAGAGACGGTGGTGAACACCTGAAACATCCTCCAGACGAGGCAGGTGAAGACATTGGGAGTGTACTGATAGACACCCAGGGTCGCCAGCACCAGGGACACCATCCCAACGATATACTTGATCCTTGTCCACAGAAAGGAGCCCAGATTCTCCGAGATATTGTCGAAGATGTGGACGGGCAGCAGACTGACGTTGACGATCAGGGGGGTCCGGGACTCTTCCACCTGGGCGAACCAGGACTGCACCGTCGTGGCCAACGAGTACTTGAAGGGGAACAGGACGGAACCGCACAGCAGGGCCCAGATGAGGGGCTTGACGAAGGGACTCATGATGATGTAGAGGCCGTAGCCGGCCAACGAGACCAGGCACAGGAGGAAGAGCGCGACCGCGTTGTAGATGCCCTGCTTCAGGGCTTTCTCGTGACCCGCGCTGAAGCCCGACAGCATGTTGAAGAGGTTATCCATCGGCGAGCGGACGTTGTCCATGATTCGAGGCAATCATGCGCGTTCAATTAGGCACGAGTTCTACGCCCGACTTGTTTTTCCGAGGCACACTTTTACGTCGTTTCCGATGCGTCGTCGTCGTCGTCGTCGTCAACACGAAGGACGAGGAGACCCATTCCAGTCGGGAAGGTAGGAGGCGACCCTGTTTCGTCGCGACGAGCCCTTCCGCTGGAGACACTGGCCGGTGACGGGAGATCAGCTGATCAGCGCTTGACGCTACCTTCATGCCGCGACACGACATGAAAGTAGGTTCGAAGTAAAGGTCAAAGGCGAGAGATAGATATGGGACGAAAAAAGGAACTCGATTTTATTGAAATTTCAAGATGGGGAGAATGTTTTTTTTTTTTGAGATATGAATTATTTTGGTTTGTATCAATGTTTCATTGCAAGTGTGAAAAAATTATAATAATAATAATAATAATAATAATAATAATAATAATAATAATAAAAATAATAATAATATTAATAATAATAATAATAATAATAATAATATAATAATAATAATAATAATAATAATAATAATAATAATTATTATTATTATTATTATTATTATTATTATTATTTTAATATAATTTTATAATTATAATAATAAAATTGTAAAGCATTTAATTTAATTAATATTTCATAATTAATATCAAAATATAAAAATAATATAAAAATTAAAATATAAAAATATTTCATAATTAATAATAATAATTAATGTAATAATTAATATAATAAATATAACTTTTAGAAAAATTTATCATTGAAATCTAATACATAACTTGTTTTCTCTCATATTTACATGTGTGTCCTGAATACATAAAATTTTCATAAAATCCTGAGCAGTAAGCACCAAATATATAATTGTTATATAACTGTTATACTGGGTGTTTAAAAAGTCGAAGCTCGATGTATCGAATATCTCGATAAGGAAGAGTTTTATTGGAAAGTGTTTCAGACAAAAGTTGTATGGCTTCGAGGGGGACATAAAATGGTGCCATTAATTTGATCTTGAAGGATCACCTGAAGGTTACGCGAAGGTCATCTCCAACTTTTTAAATGGGACACCCTATATATTTTTGCATATTCTCGTAGCTTACCTCGAGATCTTTTCAAAACACTATAATAAAGTATTTTTTTATTAAGTACTTTCCGAGTTATGAGGCTTGAAATAATTTTTCAATTTTATATAAACCAAAAAAAATAAAATATCTAGTAAAATATTCATTTTTCGATTATCCTACCTTAACACTTTTATGTACAAAATAATGAGAGGAATCGATTGGTATAAAGAAAACACATAATTATTTCAAAGAAAAAATATGTAATTTGCAATTAACAAGTACATATTTTTTCTTAAAAACAACTGTGTGTTTTCTTTACCCAATCGATTCCTCTCATTATTTTGTACATACTATAAAAGTATTATAAAGTAAGATAATTAAAAAATGAATATTTTACTAGATTTTTTATGGTTTACATAAAATTAAGATATTACTTTTTTAAGCCTCATAACTCGAAAAATACTCAATGAAAAAATACTTTATTATAGTGTTTTGGAAAGCTCTCGAGATAAGCTACAAGAATATGTAATGAGAAAGAGTAGGTTCCATTTAAGAAATTGAAGGTGATCTTTATATGACCTTCAAATAATTCTTCAAAGTCAAACCAATGGTACCATATTATGTCCCCTTCGAAGCCATATAACTTTTGTCTGAAACACTTTCTAGTAAAACTCTTCCTTATCGAGATATTCGACCATGTCTAGACTTTTTTAACACCCAGTATAACATGTAACAGTTATATTGTCGAGTGGGAAATTAACTAACAGTTATATAATTGTTATTTGATGTTTGTTGGGTGCATATGTAGAATTAATTTTGCTCTTTTTTTCTATCAATCTTATCGAGACAGAAAATATCTTTTGCAAAACTTTTTAATCGATATCGAAAATTGCCTCTTAATTTCTTGATTTATTTTATATATATGGCATTTTTTTATCTCTTTCCAGCAAGCACCAAATAACAGTTATATAACTGTTATTATAATTTTTCCCATTCGACAAAATATAACTGTTAATTTCTTAGGAAATTTCTAAAGTTTCTATCGTTTTTTTTTGTTCAAAAAAAAATTTACTCGTCAATTTCCAAAAACGAATTTTCCGAAAAATAAAGCTAATGTGTATAAATTAAAAATTTCAAATTAAATTTCTTCTTTTTTTGTTCAAAAGAAACTTGAAACTTTACTCGTCAATTTCGAAAAACGCGTTTTCCGAAAAAGAAAGCTAATGTGTATAAAGGAAAAATTTCAAATTAATTTTTTTTTTGTTCAAAAGAAACTTGAAACTTTACTCGTTAATTTCTAAAAACGCGTTTTCCGAAAAATAAAGCTAATGTGTATAAAGGAAAAATTTCAAATTACTTTTTTTTTGTTCAAAAGAAACTTGAAACTTTACTCGTTAATTTCTAAAAACGCGTTTTCCGAAAAATAAAGCTAATGTGTATAAAGGAAAAATTTCAAATTAAATATCTTTTTTTTTTTTGTTCAAAAGAAACTTGAAACTTTACTCGTTAATTTCTAAAAACGCGTTTTCCGAAAAAGAAAGCTAATGTGTATAAAGGAAAAATTTCAAATTAATTTTTTTTTTGTTCAAAAGAAACTTGAAACTTTACTCGTCAATTTCCAAAAAACAGATTTTCCGAAAAATAAAGCTAATGTGTAAAGGAAAAATTTCAAATTAAATTTCTTTTTTTTTTGTTCAAAAGAAACTTGAAACTTTACTCGTCAATTTCCAAAAACAGATTTTCCGAAAAATAAAGCTAATGTGTAAAGGAAAAATTTCAAATTAAATTTCCTTTTTTTTTAAAAAAAAAAAATTGAGACTTTACTCGTCAATTTCTAAGAACGCGTTTTCCGAAAAATAAAGCTAATGTGTATAAAGGAAAAATTTCAAATTAATTTTTTTTTTGTTCAAAAGAAACTTGAAACTTTACTCGTCAATTTCCAAAAAACAGATTTTCCGAAAAATAAAGCTAATGTGTATAAAGGAAAAATTTCAAATTAAATATCTTTTTTTTTTTTGTTCAAAAGAAACTTGAAATTTTACTCGTCAATTTCCAAAAAACAGATTTTCCGAAAAATAAAGCTAATGTGTAAAGGAAAAATTTCAAATTAAATTTCCTTTTTTTGTTAAAAAAAAAATTGAGACTTTACTCGTTAATTTCTAAAAACGCGTTTTCCGAAAAATAAAGCTAATGTGTATAAAGGAAAAATTTCAAATTAAATATCTTTTTTTTTTGTTCAAAAGAAACTTGAAACTCTACTCGTCAATTTCCAAAAACGAATTTTCCGAAAAATAAAGCTAATGTGTATAAAGGAAAAATTTCAAATTAAATTTCTTTTTTTTTTGTTAAAAAAAAAATTGAGACTTTACTCGTTAATTTCTAAAAACGCGTTTTCCGAAAAATAAAGCTAATGTGTATAAAGGAAAAATTTCAAATTAAATTTTTTTTTTTTGTTCAAAAGAAACTTGAAACTTTACTCGTCAATTTCCAAAAACGAATTTTCCGTAAAATAAATCTAATGTGTATAAAGGAAAAATTAAATTTCTTACTTTTTTTTTATAGAATCACTTTTTTCTCATCGTCAACAATCGGACGACTCCATCTTCAAGTTGCTAGTCCTACATATATTTCTGACGGGATGTACGGCAGAATACATGGATGTTTCACTTTAAAATGAAGAGACTTTTATTATATTATATATCGCTCGAAAAAAAAAAAAACTATACATCTTAATGAATAATGAATAGGTAAAACGAGAATACGTGGACACATGGCCAAAGATGCAAACCCTGACAGAACGATTTCCGCGGCTGGGATGGACTAAATGAAAAACGGAAAAAAAAAGTTCAATGTATCGCTTAAAAATGTGCGCTTAAAAATTTTTACACAGTCTTGATAAACATTTTTCTCGTCGTCGCGAGTGCCTTTTTATCTTCAAACGTGCACCGTTCATAAATCCGATATTTCGAGAGTGTCAAAAGTCAACGAGAGCACAAATATGCTACGTGTGCCATCATAGTTTAATGTTGAAATATGCAAATGCTCTTCTTTCTATCTTTTCTTCATGCATTATTGATGTGCGAATGATTTTTCGGATTTTTTTGCAAAATTAAAATTCGCTGTTCCAAGTGAATCGTATATATATGTACAACGTGCACGTAGACATAAAATATCAATATTAATATTTTGTATAAAATATTTTACACACATTTTATATAAAATATTTTCTATAAAATATTAATGATTAATATTAATATTTTATATACGCGTACATACACTTTAAACGGAGCTTTTATTAAAGCAAATATTCGCCGTAGAACTGTGGAAATTCTGCGTACGTGTACTTGACGTCGACGTGATTGATCGCGGATTAATTTAATTAAAATTAATATTAATTTTATTAAAATTAATATTAATTTATTAAAATTAATTAAAGTTAATTGCTTTATATCGACTCTTTATTTTACAAAGAATTAATTAAATATATAAATCTAACCGCAATTAAAAATCGCCGACTTCAATTGCGATTCTCATTTTAAATACACTTTCCACAGTTTATCTATCTTGTAATAATTATCCCCTTCCTCTCTCGCTTTTTTCATCGTATAATCATGCTAATTAAAGTTTAGAATGAACGCATTTTTCGTGGAGAAAAAATAGAAAGAGAGAAAGAGAGAGAGAGAGAGCCGATATTTCTTCCGTTCTTTTCATTTTCGTTACAAGTACATCGAATGTAGCGACACATTTAAGATAATATACACTGCATCAAGCGGACACTTGCTTTATCGTCGTGCACGAGCCTATCGAACGCGTCTGTTTCCTCGGATTCGGCAACATATACATATATAAAGTCGCTTTACGGAACATCTAGAGAACGAGAGCGTTAGTTATTAATGCGGAAAAAGTTGTCTATTAAACAGTCGACCAGCATATCTGTACATCTTCCCCGTGAGCTTTCCCCTCCAGGTTCCTGACCTGCCATTGCAGTCGTATCGCGGATGACAGGCGAGAAATTATATAAATCCTTTCCTCGTACACTGTACACATTTCCATCATATATATTTCACTCCGTGGTACAACTGCAATGAAGCAGAAGCAGCATGATTTTTAATAATTAGACGACGCTATTCTTAGTACCATTATCCGGCAAGCTCGACGATTATGAGAACGCCATGAAAAAGTGACTCCAGCTGACCCTCAGTCGGGAATAAATACATTTTGGCTCGTATGCTCAGCGCGTTGAAAATGTCTCGCGACTTTCTGTTCATTCGTGATGTGAGATGTCTCTGTGGATTTAATGTAAACGTGTTTTAACGCAAGAGAGAGAGAGAGAGAGAGTCGGCCGGCGACTGTAGAAAAGTTGCGGTCGCTTGCAACAAAAGTTTGAGAGACATTTGTCGGGTAAAAAAAGGCGTAATTAAGCGGCGCGAAATGGAAAAAAAACAGCTTACATTCGATTCGTCGAAGCGTTGAATAATATAAATAAATATACTAACAAACTTTATCATCAGATCATATATTAATCCATAAAGAACTTTTAACGCTCCGTACAAATTATGAGGTCTCATGCGGCACAGAACATTGCTGTAATATTACAGCAATATTGCTGTAAGTATTACAGCAATGATGCAGCAATATTGTTATAAGCATTACAGAAATATTTGCAGCAACATTGTTGTAAGCATTACAATAATATTGCAGCAATATTGCAGCAACATTGTCGTAACATTACAGAAATACTTGCAGCAACATTGTAAACATCACAGCAATATTGTTGTAAATATTACAGAAATATTGCAGCAACATTGTCGTCACATTACAGAAATATTTGCAGCAACATTGTAAACATTATAGCAATATTGCAGCAATATTGTTGTAAATATTACAGAAATATTGCAGCAATATTGTTGTAAATATTACAGCAATATTGCAGCAACATTGTCGACACATTACAGAAATATTTGCAGCAACATTGTAAACATTATAGCAATATTGTTGTAAATATTACAGAAGTATTGCACCAACATTGTCGTAACATTACAGAAATATTTGCAGCAACGTTGTAAACATTACAGAAATATTGTAGCAACATTATTGTAAACATTACAGAAATATTGCAGTAATATTGTTGTAAATATTACAGAAATATTGCAGCAATATTGTTGTAACATTACAGAAATATTTGCAGCAACATTGTAAACATTATAGCAATATTGTTGTAAATATTATAGAAATATTTGCAGCAACATTGTAAACATTATAGCAATATTGCAGCAGTATTGTTGTAAATATTACAGAAATATTGCAGCAATATTGTTGTAAATATTACAGAAGTATTGCAGCAACATTGTCGTAACATTACAGAAATATTTGCAGCAACGTTGTAAACATTACAAAAATATTGTAGCAACATTATTGTAAACATTACAGAAATATTGCAGCAATATTGTTGTAAATATTACAGAAATATTGCAGCAATATTGTTGTAAATATTACAGAAATATTGCAGCAATATTGTTATAAATATTATAGAAATATTTGCAGCAACATTGTAAACATTACAGAAATATTGCAGCAACATTGTTGTAAACATTACAGAAATATTGCAGCAATATTGTTGTAAATATTACAAAAGTATTGCAGCAATATTGTCGTAACATTACAAAAATATTTGCAGCAACATTGTAAATATTACAGCAATATTGCAGCAACATTGTTGTAAATATTATAGCAATATTACAGCAATATTGCAGCAACATTGTAATATTTCCGCAATATTACAACAATGTGCTATGGATTTTCTTCATGTATAGGATTATCTCCATCAGTTATAGATGCTGCATCAAAATTGCCGTAATAAACATGTATCAGTGAATTCTCTCTTACTTGTCTTTCCTTAGTAATAATGTACATTTTAGATATTGTGCGCGTAAACGGAAATAAATAATTAATATTAATTTCGTGCTTTCCGAAAACAAAATAGTTGGCTCGAAAAATGGAAAATCAATGAACCTTTACCTTAAAATTGACGAATCTTATCGAATAATAAGAGATCTGATTGCACACGTGACAAATTTGTAGGATAATGGCTCCAGAAAACAAATGTCTAAAAATCATTCTTGCTGAAAATGAATATTTCTCGAGACGTCGAAAAATGAACAAAACGAACAAGAGGGCCGCAAAGGAAATTTTCGCGCCAACGATCAAACGTACCTCATCTGTCCTTACTCGAACGATTTCTTAAAACCCTGTGATTCCTTTACATAAGCGAAACGATGAAATTAATTTGCAGCATCGATAAAGCTTGAGACAGCGAGATTTGCGAGAAACGCCTTTGAAAAATTCCCAACATTCCCTTCGTATTTAATTAGCGTCTTCTGAATACTGAATGGCGTACGGTATATATTGCACGTTGGAGTGCTCGTATCGAGTCTTGAAAGAGCAAAGAGGCAATCTATCTCACAGCACTAACGAACGTGCGCGGATGAAAAAGAAAAAAAGCATGATACGACCTCCCGATTTGATGTACTTCAACTTAACGTAGCTCTTAAGTCACGCAAAATAACGAAAATATATCTTATTCTTCTATATTTGGAAAGTAAATCGCAGTCGGACTCGATACATACATACGATACATATTGTGAATTAAGTTACATCCGATTTGAAAGGAGCGCGAGAGCGTTTAAAACCCTATCGGCGCGAAGGATCGCGCCACATTTACACGTTTTTTTTGCCATCGGTATATCTGCCTACGTATCCGCTCGCAATTGTCTTTAGTTACTCTTGCTTTGCACTTGCACGATTGTCTGAAGATCGACGATGGTCTTCTCCAGCATCTCGAGCCACGAGACGTTGGTCAACGAGCAGCGCAACTGATTTGTACAACTGTTGGCGGTGGTGACCAGACGAGGCGGCGAGACGGCGCCGCTGGTGGCGATCGTCTCCGCCTGAACGTTGCCCGATTTGTGCCTGGCAGTGGCGGCCTTGTCGTCCCCGGAGTCGGAAGACATCGTGTCGTTCACCGTGTCCGCCTTGTCCATCTCCGCCTCGGAGATATTGTTCTCCATGTCGATATCGCTGATGGGCGCGCACAGTTCCTTGTCGACCACCGGTTCACTGTCGCCGCACAATCTACGCCGCTTGGAGGGCGACTCGACCTCCGACGACGAGCGGCTCTCCTTCACCGTAATAGTCCGTGTTCGCGAGAGCAGGGTCTCGAGGGCCGGCAGCAGGCTGGAGGACGGCTTCAGTCTTGTGCTGCTGCTGTAAACGAGGGCGAGGGCGCGCAGGTCCCCGGTAAGCCTGTGGGCCGACGCCTCGACGTCCACCGCCTCGACCATCGCCGTCAACGAGCTGACCAGGTTGTCGATGAGCAAGCACGTTTGCTCGGTAAGCACGTGGCTGGCCAGCTTGGGGAAGAAGGTCTTGAGAAAGGCGTGTATCGCCGGCACCCCTAACGACGATCTCTCGTCTAGCAACACCGCGTCCACGTAATCTACCGTGTAGGAAGAACATAGGAGAGACGCTATATGCTTTCTGTCTATATGTGTAGCGGCGTGTACATCTAACCACAACCTAGGAAACAGAGCCAAGTGCAAAGGTACACCTGCAAACATAAGATGAATTAGAATCGGCGCTACCCTCGCGTGGCGTTTAGTTTCTAATCACTATTCACCTTCGAAGCCGAGCATAGCGCTCAAATTCACTAACGCGTCCGTCATACAATCGTTATTTATCGCCAATCTACACATGACATCTATTAGTTCGTGATAAGGTAAGTAAAATTCAAGCAGGGCGCTATCGTACTCCGGATCCACTCCTTTCGACGCCTCCAGCTGGGAGTGGGGCACCGCCATTTGCACCATGGGCCTGGCGGGTCTGGTGGGCATCTTCCCAGGCGGAGTGGATCTTCGCGGAAGATACGGCCCGGGCGGGACCGCGGCGTGGGATTCCTGAAGGGCTGCGTGGCAGTGCGAGAGTAATGGCGCTAGGATCAGTATTGCTTCGGCAGGAACGAGCATTACGAGCTCTTTTAAAAGGTCTATAGCCAGGTTTCTCATGTCCGGGGGGTTGTACGTGTTCAGTAACGTCGCCAGCTTGCGGAGTATATCGGGCCACTCTTTGCAGTTGGCGAGAATGTTTCGGGCGTCCGGTCCGTCTCTCGCGGTACGAACGCATCGCACGAGCTCGACAATAATGGCGATCAATTCGGCCAGGTCGCCGGCAACGTGGCAGGCTGTGGCCTCGTGATACATTATATGCAGCATGTGAAATGCCTCGAGGGCCATGCTCAAGCCACCGTTGTAAACAACGTACAAACGATCGTCGTCCGATTCGATAAGAATCCTGAAAAAGGGAAGAGATTAGATGACACAGTCTCAATATTAAGATAGAGGGTGTCCCACTCAAATATCTCGGAAACACTGCGTTAAATCGAAAAATGTTTCAAACAAAAGTTGGGTGGCTTCAAAGGGGCCGTGAGATGGTGATAATGATTTGATTTTGGAAAATCATTTGAAGATCATGCGAAGCTCACCTTCAATTTTTTAAATGGAACTCCCTACTTTTTATTGTTTATTCTTGTAGCTTATCTCGAGAGCTTTCCAAAACACTATAATAAAGTATTTTTTCATCGAGTACTTTTCGAGTTATGAGGCTTGAAGTCATATCTTAATTTTACATAAACAGTAAAATATCTTGTAAAATATTCATTTCTCGATTATTTCACCTTAATACTTTTATGTGCAAAATAATGAGAGGAATCAATTGGTATAAAGAAAACACATAATTGTTTCGAAGAAAAAATGTGTAATTTGCAATTAACAATTTCATATTTTTTCTTAAAAACAATTGTATGTTTTCTTTACATCAATTGATTCCTCTCATTATTTTGTACATAAAAGTATTAAGGTAAGATAATCGAAAAATGAATATTTTACAAGATATTTTATGGTTTATGTAAAATTAAAAAATAATTTCAAGCCTCATAATTCGAAAAACACTCAATAGAAAAATACTTTATTATAGTGTTTTGGAAAGCTCTTGGGATAAGCTATAAGAATATGCAATGAAAAATAGTAGGTTCCGTTTAAGAAAATAAAAGTGACCTTGATGTGATCTTCAAATGACTATCCAAGGTCATATTTTTGCCACCATCTTATGGTCCCCTTGAAGCCACACAACTTTTGTTTGAAACATTTTTCGATTTAACGCAGTGTTTCCGAGATATTTGAGTGGGTCCTTTAAAATGGGACACCCTGTATATCGTTCTCTCGTGTTTTTCGTAGAAGATGCAATTATAATCGTTATGATACCGAAAGGCAGAGATGAGAGTTGCCCAGCACGAACGACCATCGAGTCCTTGTAAGTAAGAGGACAGCGTGCCTCTCCTGAACGATGCGATCTCCGCCTCTTCTTGTTCCGTTTGATCAGGATGTCTTGCGACTAACAACTGCATCAGTTTAAACAGTTCGTCCACCGCCTGTGGAAGGACCGGTTTGAGGAAAGACTTTCAACAAAATGTTATTCGAGCAAATTAAATAAAAACTGATCCAAACGTCAACTTCTACACTTCTTAATAAGTGATTAATAAGTGATTCTCTGAAGAGCTTACGGTTGAATACTGAGTAGGATGAGGAGTGATATTTTTGAATGCCCATTGGATATTTTGATGTGCAGCCAATTGTCTTGTAAAAGTACGCGATTGCTGGCAGCAAAGTCGCAAGAGGCCGTAATAAGCGGGTAACATAACTCTGTTAAATAGCACGACATCCTGGTCTTCGTGATCAGCTCTACAATAAACAAGATGCAATTTATTAAATATAAAAGAAAAATTAATTCTCATGTGTCTTAAATAGTAATTGTGTGCATTTGATTAGTTGTGTGTCTTTGAAATGATGTACTGAATAATACATCATGTTGCACACGTGCTTTTATACATCTCTTTCATACAGGGTGTCCCATTTTAATCGATCACCCCAAATAACTTTTTTTAATTTTGATTGTAGAAAAAAATGTTTCAGACAAAAGTTGTATGGCTTGAAGGAGATCATAAGATGGTGTCATTAATTTGACTTTAAATAATTACTTGAAGATCACGTGAAGGTTACCCTCAATTTTTTAAATGGAACCCCCTATTTTTCATTACATATTCTTGTAGCTTATCTCGAGAGCTTTCCAAAACACTATAATAAAGTATTTTTTCATTGAGTACTTTTCGAGTTATGAGACTTGAAATCATTTCTTAATTTTACATAAATCGTAAAATAATAAAATATTCATTTTTCTAATAAAATATTCATTTTTCTATTATCTTACCTTAATACTTTTATGTACAAAATAATGAGAGGAATCGATTGGTGTAAAGAAAACACATAATTGTTTCGAAGAAAAAATATGCAATTAACAATTCCATATTTTTTCTTAAAAACAACTACATGTTTTCTTTACACCAATCGATTCCTCTCATTATTTTGTACATAAAAGTATTAATGTAAGATAATCGAAAAATGAATATTTTGGAATCAATTGGTGTAAAAAAACACATAATTGTTTCGAAGAAAAAATATGTAATTGTTAATTATAAATTATATATTTTTTCTTAAAAACAACTACATGTTTTCTTTACACCAATCGATTCCTCTCATTATTTTGTACATAAAAGTATTAAGGTAAGATAATCGAAAAATGAATATTTTACAAGATATTTTTTAAATTAAGAAATGACTTCAAGTCTCATAACTCGAAAAACACTCAATAAAAAAATACTTTATTATAGAGTTTTGAAAAGCTCTCGGGATGAGCTACAAGAATATGCAAAAGCACATAGGGTGTCCCGTTTAAAAAGTTGGAGGTGATCTTCACGTGACCTTCAGGTGACTCTTCAGGGTCAAACCAATGGTACCATGTTATGTCTCCCTCGAAGCCATACAACTTTTGTCTGAAACATTTTTTTCTACAATCAAAATTAAAAAAGTTATTCGAGGTGATCGATTAAAATAAAATACTCTGTACAACCCAATAAACCCCAAATAATAGTTGTAAAACTGTTACTTATACTGTCGAGGTGAAAATTACAATCAACAGTGATACAAATGTTACTTGGTGCTTACTTGGCAATGACACAATTTTGTACAAATTGTTTAAAAACAAAATTTCTATAAAATACGTAAAAATGCAGAAGATATAAGAACCAGACCAAGTGCGTGATACTCACAATATGTAATTAAATGCAATATTCTTAGTTATGTGCGGATTGTGGAGTATCATAGCGACATTCTCTGGGCAATCGGAGCAGACGTGGTACCAGAACAAGAGAACCGCCTGCTTGTTGTGATGCACCGGGATACTCGGTTCCGAGAGCTTCGGGTGGAAAAGGGTCCACAGGTCATTGAGATACTGCCCAAACTGCGAATGAAGCAATCAGACATTGACCTAGTCACTCAGACTCATCAGACCTCCCTCTCTTGCTCTACAAGAGAGGATCCCCAACATTAACTCACCATTAACTTTTCGGTTTTGGAGACTACGCAGTATGTGAGCAATGCAAAGTAGGCAGTGAGTTTCATTGTACCGTGAGTTTGTATGTCGATGTAATGTCTCGCGGGTTGCAGTAGTCTCAAGAGCGCCGTATAAATCTGATGGAGTATCAGAGTAGCCTCCGGCGAGAGTTGGAGCTCTCTGGACGAGTTGCAGCCAAGATTGAGCCGATGGGCGGTGCGGTAACCCTGTCGAAAGTGGGTGGAAGGGACCAGCGAGACCAGTAGGAAGGCCGCGGCCGAACGGACTCTCTGATTGGAATGCTCGAGGAGGAAGTGCTGGAGCCAGGTGTCGAGTCCTTGGAGGACCCAGGCGTGGGCCAGCTTGCTCCTCGTCACCGCGAGAGCCAGCCACTCGAGGGCGCCGTGAGGAGCGACTCTCGCCGCTTCCCAGACCCTACCCAGGATCAGCTGGGTCATGCAGGGCAGCCCGCTTAGTCCCGAGCTCTCCGTCAAAAGGGTTAGCAGCTTGAAAAAGGGTTGGCACACGTCCGTGTGCTTCATTATCGCCTGGAATATCATCGTGACGACGTGTATGGCCAGTCTGTCGTTCCAACGGCACAACGATTGAATCAGGTTCCTCGTCTGGGTGAGATTAATGACGTCCCGCGTTTGTTGGTACAGAAAGGGGAAGCCTTTGCCACCTGCCACGGCGCTCAGATCCGCCGGCGACAGGGCCAGTCTATGATCCTGGCCTCTGCTGCGCTCGACCAAGTAGGCAATCAACATAATCATCTTGTCCAGGGACGCGGGCCGGAGTTTCTCCGAAGGCACCGTCACAATTTCCTCCTCCTCCTCCTCTTCGCTAACCGCGTCGACGAACTCGTGCGTCTTGTGCCCGAGATAAAAGTTCACCATCGTAGAGATGGCCTGCACCCTGATGAGGAAGACTGCCTCGTCGTCGCCCATCTTGCTGAACTCGTACAAGAAGCTGAAGTACTCGGTGAGATGCTTGAGGTGCTGCTTGGCGTGCTCCATCAGCGACAGCAGCATCCTGACGAATCGCGTGACGCAGGATCGCGTGCCCACGGTGTTGACGTCGTTCTCCTCGTCGCAGAGAAGGTACAGGGGCACCTGGGTAGCGCGCAATCGTTGAATCACGTGAATGCAGAGCCGCTGAAACATCTGCCTGACCATCTGATTAGGACACTTGACTAGAATCTGAATAGGCCACCACGAGTCGCCGGCCATCCGCTCGAGGAACCTCGCGCAGGCGCCCGTCGACCCGTTGAACTGCTTCGTCAACAGTTCCACCCACTGCACCATCGTCGGTTTCTCCTTGGCGTGTATGAAGGTCTCCATAAAGAAGGACGTGGACAGCTCCGCGGACATCTCCGTGATGTCCGGCTGCACGGACAGCAGCGTCTGGGGGATGTAGCCGCACACCTGCCACATGAACCCGAAGTACGTGTGCTCGAATATGTTCTTGTCCTGCAAAAAGTGCATGTTATCCTGCCAGATCCAGTCTTCCAGCTCCTTGTTGAGCTCCAGCGGCGGCAGCTTGTTGACGTTGTTGCGCATCAACGAGGACGACGCTCGTCCACCGTTGTTATCGGCGCTGTTGTCAGCCGTGGGACTCGACACGGTAGCCTCTTCCTCCTTCGTGTCCCCGGGATCGGCGCACCACTCGTAGAACAACATGTACGCCGAGTTGGTCTTCTCGAAGCTGAAGTCCATAAACTTGTCCGTCACCGAGTCGTACGTCTTGCTGGTCATCTCGCCGCCGAAGCACTCGGCCGCGATCTGGTTCGGATCGAACGGCTTGACCTCGGCGTCGTTGAACAGGAACCACTTGTCCTTGTTGGGGGACGTGCGATCCCTGATGAAGCTGTAGTAGTGCCCGCCGTCCGCAGTCCCCGTGTGAACAGTCACGCCGATCAGATCGTATTGATAGTGCTCCATCTCCTCCTCCTGCACCTGGTCCTCCACGTCGTCCACCAGCAGGGGCCTCGGGTGGCCGTCGTTCTCGGATTTCCTCTTCTCGGACGACACCGCCTTCTTCTCGTCCTGATAGTGCTGCGGCATCAGCTTCTTCTCGACGTAGCCGGACATGTCGAGTCTAAGGGGGAAGCTGAAGTGCGTGTTGACCTTCTCCTTCAGCATGGTGCCCATGTTGAAGGTGTAGCGCATCGTGTTGAAGCACAATATATGGGGGAGCTTCTTGAAACACGCTCGTTTCTCAGCGCGGGCCTTCTTCCCACACTGCGAGCACGTGTACATGTTGTCGCCCTCCAGCGTATCCTTCACCGTGACCTCGTCCAGGCTCTCGTAGAGGTTCCTCATGTCCGCCACCTGGCAACGAACGGTGTAGAATTCCTCCAGGGTCCTGCTAACGTGCTCGCAGTCGAGCGAGACGACGTTGTTGGATATCACGCCGCAGAACAGCGTCTTGACCAGGTTTTTCAGGTCGGCGGTCATCTCCTCCAACTTGGAGACGAGATCGATGAAGAATTCGGCCATGTCCTTTTGCTCGCCGGTGTTCAGCGGCTCGTGGTTCATCGTGTACACGCGACAGAAGCTCCTCGGGTTGTACGCCTTCCTCTCGGACTCCAATAGGTACGCAAACATCCTCTGCAGCTCTCGCAGAGTCAGCTGATGCTTGTTGGCGCGACTGCAATCAGCGCCCAGGATGGACACGCGCGCTTGCGGCATCATGTACAGATGTTGCATGCAACTGGCCATGTAACACGTCGCGCCAAGATTCGTCAGACCCACGTAGCCGCAATCGGAGCGTCCATCTTCGTGGGGCCAGTAGTCCCACGGATACGGAGAATGCGGTCCTGGACGGTGCTGGGCAAGTAACTTCTCGTGGAGTATTCTGTAATTATCAGGCGCCGATTTCACCAGCTCGACTAGAAGGTCGAAGGCGGCCGACCTGGACGCTTGGCTCTTACACTTGGGCACGTGCTTGCTCCGTGGATTCGGCAGGGCGAAGAGAAAGTCGAATACCTGGTCCAGCAGATTCTGCCCGATCTTCCCCTGCTTGCAGGGTGGGTTATGCGTCATGATGTTGCACGTGAGATTAATCAATCCGACCAGAGCGTCGTCCTCCACCGTGTTGTGCCGCGTCTCCAGGTGCTCCCGATCAAGCACGGAGTCGATCACGCGAATGGCCAGCGCCTCGAGGTCGATAGTCGTGCCGGAAGTCTCGTCCGTACTCTCCCGGATCGCCTCGTCCGGCAGAGAATCCACCAGGCGACACACCAGCCAAAAGTAGTCCTTGCAAGCTGGTCCGTACGGCTCCTTCCCCTCGTCCAGGACTGGATGCAGGTGCAGCGGCAAGTCCGGTTTGCGGTGAGAGGGCTGCATAGCCTCGGCGATCACGAGATGCTCCAGCAGAGTGTTTAACATGGGTACCATCAACCCAGGCATCTGTTCCGAGCTGTCATCCTCCACTCCGGTGCTACCTAAACATAGTTTGTACAGAGCCGTGCATACCTCGCGTCTCACCGCCGGCTCGGGGTCTTCCAGTATCAGTCTACGCAGCCACGTTTTCCCGAAAGGCTCAGACGAGGAGAAGAGATACTGCCGTACCGTGGGATTGCTGTGCACCCAGCAAACCAACAGCGCCATGGCGTAATGTATCACCTGTGATCGTCCAAAGAGTCCGGTCTTGTAATGATTGGGGTCGAGTGGCAACGAGGCGTCGTTTAAAATGCTCGTTATCCTCGGCATGACCGTATCTACATTCATCATTCTGAGCATGGCCTCGCTCAGCTTGGGCACCAACAGCGGCTTGTCCGTCTTATTGCGTTTCTTCTCCTCCTTCACGACGCCCAGGTGGCAAAGTTGCTTCAACAAACTGGCGAGACAATCCTGCTGCCATTCGCTGCCGTCTCCCTGCTCCAGGCAACCTGACATGAAGATATCGAAGAGATGTCGGAGTCCACCGTGCTGTACAAACAGCGTGGACCAAGCCACGTCTTTCTCCTTGTCGTCCTGATTGTCGTCCGCGTCCCCGCCACCCTGATGAGCCGACGCGACGGTTGACGAAGCGGTGGAGTTGCTCGGTGACGGTTGACTCGTCGTGCCTCGTCGGCTCAAAGACTCGACTATGTAGAGGGAGTACATCAGCTTTTGCGGGCTCGCCGGGTCGAGCAGTTCTTGAAGGGACGTCTCGCCGAGTTTCTGGAAACCTCGCAACAAAGTTGGGCTCGTCGGCAGCAGAGTGAGCGTGTCCCAAACCCTCCTCGAGAGTACCTGCGCCTTCGTATGAGGTATCTCTTGCCCACCCTTCACGGTCGTCTTCATAGCGCTGAGTGTCCTCATCAGCGTGAACAGCTGCTCGAAGTACTGCGGTCGCAGCAACAGTAGAGTTGGCAACGATTCTCTGGGAGGAGGTGGTAGTAGCGAGGGTGAATCCATGTCTCTTTTGCTGCAGCGACCACCGCCACCGTTACCTCTGCTGGCACCAGGTGAGATAAACACCAACTGTCCGTCCTTGAAGCCCATTTCTTGCAGGGTCTTTTCGTCGAAGTCGATGGTTAATTCTTGCCCCTGAGTGATCATTCTGATGGGACCATCTGTGAGCAACGATCCCAAAACCGAGCCGCCATTCTGGCTGGCATTCGCGGAAACCGCGGACTTCTCTTGAGTATTCTGCGTATCGTCCCACCACTTGGCTACTTCAGCTCGCAAATCCGCCACGTAATCGGTGTTGAGTAGAGTGAAACTCGTTTTCTCCGGTATACCAGCGGGTTGCACGAAGATTCTCAATTGTTGGCCCTTCTCGGACGTATTCATAGCTACGTAGCATTGGCTGGCAACGCCTCTGCCCTCCAACACCCAGCGGCGCAGGTGATAGGCGTAGCGTTTCCGAAAGGCCTCCAAGTGCGTCCTCAGCAGGAGCAGGGCGCGCTGTATACAGCGCAGACTGGCCTCCTCGTTGCTCTCGAGATCGGCGCTGGCCGCCGCGAGATGCGTCATGCACTGGGAAACGAACTCCGCCTCTTGCGTGAGCTGTCGCGACATGTAATAGCCGTTGAGGTACTGTATAGCTGCCATACTGACGTCGGTACTTTTCGCTTTCAAGGCGATCCGCCACAAAAAGTCCATACCCACCGAGTCCACGTCTCTCAATGGTCTGTCCAGGTGCGCCGCAGCCAAGCGCGCCAAGTTGCACAGTTGCTGAAACAGACTTAGGCCTGTCATACTGATGGTTTCCGGCGGTAGGCTCGGTAATTTGCGCATGCATAGGTGCTTCAGGGTATCCATCCCCAAGGCGTGTTGCTCCGTAGACTTTGCTTGACTGAGCAACCAGCTGAAGAGCTCGTCCGCGCAGATCGGATCCTGCGATAAGCATTGCCAGAGTATGTCCACTTGTTCTAAACTCAAACGAAAGCAATCGGGCGAGCCTAAAGGCGAGAAGATCGACGATAGGAATTGCAGTCTGACTTGTATTTCCGTCTGGTGCGAGTACAAATTGCTCTTGGGCCCCGTGCCAGTGTACGTCTTCAAGTTATTGAAGAAATGTTTCATCATGCCGCGCTCGCGATCGGCCCAGGTCGTGATCGTATGCGCGTCCATCGCCCCAAATTGCTGGAAGCTCGCGAGCAGCTTCGGTAACAATCTTAGAGACACGACCACGGAATGATTGGTCGCCAGGTTCTCCAGGCAGCCCTCTATGAACTTCATCGGGATCAAGCGGTCGACGTTGAAACACAAGAGGTTGCACAGAGCCTTCTCCGCCTCCAAGGCTAGGCCCTCGCCCAGCTGCCCAATCTTGTCATCCTGAAGAAGATCCCACAGCAATGTGTTACCTGGCTTACAAACTGTATCCAGGTTAAATTGGGAGCTCAACCTGGTGGCCGTCTGCCGAGCAGCTCGCACTTGCGGCGGTTGGCAGACCGACCTTCTAATCGTCATGGCCGAGTGCGAGTGATGAGGATGATAGGCTTGCATTTGAATAGCGGTGAGATGACGCGCCGCCAACTGGGCCAATTCTTCCTCGCAGCCGCTTTCCTCGCCGTCAAAGTCGGCCATGTTCTTTTCACTCTTGTTCGATATTCTGCTGCTGTAGGAACCTTCCTCGTCGGACAGCATCTCGTCCAAGCCTGAAGGCAGGAACGTGGGACCGGTGGCGTGCACCAGTCCGGCTAGTTCGGATATCACCGCCCCGGGACCGTCCGCGGCAGCGAGAACCCCCGCCACGTCGCTGTCGTCCTCGTCGTGCGAACTGTCCGCCGAGTCGGCCGCTCGGTCCACGTTGTATCCCACTATCGACATGTATTTATTCTTGTTGGCGCGTCTCAGTAGCGCCGCCGTGGTCGGGACTTGCTGGTCGTTTGGGTCCAGGGCTATCGCTTGTTGCTTGACGCGGTCCAACGCGTCGACGCTCTTCGACTCGTCCAAAGAAGTCAAAGCGCCCACGTCCAGGCTGCTGTTTAGCACGTCTTCCGTTCTGCTTTTCGCATCCACGAGCAAATCCTTGGGCTTCGCGGCATCATCCTGACCGACGATGGCCTCCAGCGCCTTCTCAACGGCGCTCAACGAACGCTTCTGCGGTCTCTTTCGCTTGCGCAGGATCTTTCGCTTTTTCTTCTCGTGTACAAACATCTCCTCCGTGTTGGATTTCTCCGTGTCCGCTTCGGCGTCGGATCCGCTCTGCTTGTTTTTCATCTCCTCGCGAATAGCACTCGATGAATCTTTAGGCAATTCTCGGTTGCAGTCAAACTTTTCAGAATTTAAGTCTTCGATTTCGTTAAGACTCGACTCGAGGGTGGTGGTCGTCAGATTCTTTCCTTTGTAATGTCCTGTAAAGATGCAGCAGACGTATAAGTATTGAGCATTTAATCGAACAAGTTTCCTAGAACCAGGAGACCGAACTATGCCTGATTAGAGCCATCAAACTGTGCCGAAAAAGTTATCATGTCCAAATTTGTCCACTTGTAGCTCCGGCTGCTTCAAGGTACCGGAAAATACGTGAGTCCTGAAGTAATTGGTTTACAACAACTTCAAAATAAATGACTTCAAAGACTAATTTATAGTCAGAGTTGGGTCAGAATAGGGTTTATTGGTGTTTCCACCGTAAAAAGTTCACCCCAACTTGACTCTGACCCGACTTAGTCATAGACATACGAGTCTTGGACCTTGGTTTACGGCTGAATCAAGAATTGGGCTTCGCTCTATCAAGCCTAGTTCGGTCTCCTGGTTCCTAGTCCTCACATTACCTTCGCCATCGCTGCTATCGGCCCTTGCTTGCTTTCTAGGCGAGGGTCCATCGGACAGGGTCGGACTAGGCTCCTCCTCATCGTCCTCCGGACTGCTACCGTCCATACCACTCGGATCGCTGCTGCTACTTCCGCCAACTCCACTGGTGCTCCTCAGAATTTCCCTGTTCTTCATCACTAGACCCCTCGGATAAGCCGAACGACCGGACGTCCAGATGAACTTGATCAAGGCAGACGCCAGGAACAAGCTTTGCTCCGTGTGATCCTTCGGTTCTAGCTTTCCCAGCAAAGAGTACAGGTGAAGTACAGGTGTGGGAGCCAGATGTTTGACCAAGGGCGCCAACAGGTCGTAAACTGGACGACCGCAGTGCTTCAGCTGCGCGGCTTGCCACATGGTGTCCATGTCCGAGGACGTGATTCTACCCTCCATGGCCAGGAAACTTAATATAATGTGACTCTGCTTGATAACCTCTACGTGTAAGTTTGGTCCGAATATGTGAGCTATGATGTTGTTCTCGGTCAACCAGGCGGCGAGCGCGTGGCCCACCTGCTCGACCTCGGCAACGGTCTCGCTGTTGCAGAGCTCGTTGGAAGCCGTGATGTGGGCGTTTATCTGGGCTACGCCGGCCAGCCTCATGGTCAGAGTTGTGCTGGTGAAGTATTTAAATGCCAGGTCGAGCCCGTCGCGGTCGAAGCTCGGTAAAACGGCGTCTATTGGATCCTTGACCGCGCTCCACATGAAATCTAGGAAAGTTTACGAGAAGGATAGTGCGAATCGCGTGAACCTGGGAGTCTTTTAGCCTCGTAGACGTACCTGCCATTGTCCTGACAGCGGGAGTACGCAATTCCTTGTCCCCTAAACGACACATGTACTTCATGACACGACTGCGTAATGGTATAAATAGTTGAATGACGCTACCGTAGTTTAACCAAAGTTTCAGATTACAAATAACTGCAACCATAGAATGCGCAAGGCTAACAGGCAGTGTGCTTTCCATATCGAAACAAGCGGACATCAAATTAAAGCCTCCTTGATGGCAAAATATAGATACAGCACGGATCAAAGGCGCTGGCACCTCGGGATCGTGCGGTTCGCAGTAGCCACCTTCGTCCTATCAATTAGAAAAATGTTGTAAAGTTCAATAAAATTAAATAATATAATAATATTATAAATAATATAATAAAATAATAAAATAAAATAATAAATAAATAATATAATAATAATATAATAAATAATATACAAGGTGGACCAAAAGTCTGGATACAGAATATCTCGTATAGAATGCATTTTAGAACAAAATGCTTTAGACAAAAGTTGTAAGGATTAAAAAGATATATTTTCCTGTAATATTCATTTCACACTGAGTGACGTCGCCAAGGTCAGGGCAAGGTCAACTTGAATTTTTTAAATGGAATCCCCTATTTTTCATTGCATATTCTTGTAGCTTACCTCGAGAGCTTTCCAAAACACTATAATAAAATATTTTTCCCTCGAGCATTTTTTGAGTTATAAGGTTTGAAGTCATTTCTTAATTTTACATAAACCGTAAAATATCTTGTAAAATATTCATTTTTCGATTATCTTACCTTAATACTTTTATGTACAAAATAATGAGAGGAATCAATTGGTGTAAAGAAAACACATAGTTATTTCGAAGAAAAAAATATGTAATTTATCACTTAACAATTAAATATTTTTTCTTAAAAGTAACTATGTGTTTTCTTTGCACCAATTGATTTTTCTCATTATTTTACATAAAAGTATTAAGGTAAAATAATTGAAAAATGAATATTTTACAAGATATTTTACGGTTTATGTAAAATTAAAAAATGATTTCAAGCCTTATAACTCAAAAAGTACTTGAAGGAAAAATCATTTATTATAGTGTTTTGGAAAGCTCTCGGGGTAAACCTCAAGAATATGCAATGAAAAATAGGGGGTTCCATTTAAAAAATTCAAGTTGACCTTGCCCTGATCTTGGCAACGCCACTCAATGTCAAATGAATATTACAGTTAAATACATCTTTTTAATCCTTCCAACTTTTATCTAAAGCATTTTGTTCTAAAATGCATTCCACACGAGATATTCGACTGTATCCAGATTTTTGATCCATCCTGTATAATATATAATAAATAATAATAATATTAATAATAATAAATAATAATATTTAATATATAATAAATAATATAATAAAATAATAAAATAAAATAAAATAAATAATAAATAAATAATATAATAATAAAATACAATAAATAATAAAATAATATAATAAAATAATAAATAATAATAATAATATTAATAATAATAAACAATAATATTTAATTTATAATAAATAATATAATAAAATAATAAAATAAAATAATAAATAAATCATATAATAATAATAATATAATAAATAATATATAATAAATAATAATGATAATAAAATTAATAAATAATAATAATAAATAATAATAATATTTATAATAATAATATATGATAAATAATATAATAAATAATATAATAAATTCAATAAAAATTGTGTATAATGGACAGCAACATAATCTGTGAATCGCACAGGAGTCTTACCTTGACAGGAGCTAAAGGATTGATTACACCGCCGTGTTTCATAGCGATATAGAGAGGAAAGTTTAATAAAAAAATTTTCGAGAGGAGATGAAACAATCTTTCCCTATCCTGCTGCGACCAGCTCTGTTTCGTCTGAGCTTCCACTTGTGCATCACTTGCATTATCGCTGGACTTTCGCTTACTATTTTTCTCTTCCTCCTCTTTCCCCTCTTCAACAGCCTCCTTGGCGACAGCTTCATTTTGCTGTATCACTTGTAACTGTTGTAATGTACAGAGTACGATGCTCTGAGTTAGTCTTATAAACCGATCAAAATTTTTAATTTCACGATAACAGCACATACATTGCCTGGAAAAGAGAAAAAGTCACGATGTAAATATATTTCATATTCATATTTCATCTAAATATTTGCAAGAAAACCAATTAAAAAGCAACAAAAGCATTTGCAATAAAATTAATAAAAAAAAATCAGCATTCTGTAATAAAATTGATAAAATTCTTTCATTATTATTTTATTATTCTTGATTAAATTTTTTCATTATTATTTTATTATTTATTATCATTATTATTTTATTAATATTCTTTCATTATTATAATAGCAGTTCACTAAAGTAGTTATTATTGTAAAATCATTGTAGCGATTCGCTTTCACCAAAAAATATTCAGGTTTATCCAGAATTTAAATAAATTTCGATAATTGATTTAACTGATTAGATAACTGATTAGATAATTTATCTGTGTGATAAATTAAGCATCGATAAACATTCCACATGGGAAATACTGTTGTAGTCTTGAAAATATCATTGCATTGTTTCGTAGCGACTTTTACTTGAGGATGTCATCTTTGCAGGAAAAGTAAAGATAAGAGATGGAATGAATTAACACACCTTTGCACCCATTGATTAACATAATGCAATGTCGTGTCGACGTCCGTTATGCATAACGTCGCCAGTGCATCCTGTTCCTTCGACGAACGTTCGTCATCTGAAAAAATTAAACATTAGAAATGGAAATAAAAAATTTCACTTGAAAATGTAAATTAAAATTAATTTAATGTAATGTAAATTAAAAGTATATTTGCAAGAAATTATATATTTCTCTATTGCATCTTTCGTTTCGATAAATAAATAAATTTACAGTTTCCAAAAATCACAAGAAAATTAAACGTTAGAAATGGAAATAAAAAATTTCACTTGAAAATGTAAATTCAAATTAATTTAATGTAATGTAAATTAAAAGTATATTTGCAAGAAATTATATATTTCTTTGTTGTATTTTTCGGTTCAATAAATAAATAAATTTACAATTTCCAAAAATCGCAAGAAAATTAAACGTTAAAAATGGAAATAAAAAAATTTCATTTGAATGATGTAAATTCAAATTAATTTAATGTAACGTAAATTAAAAGTATATTTGCAAGAAATTATATATTTTCCTATTGCATCTTTCGGTTCGATAAATAAATAAATTTACAGTTTCCAAAAATCACAAAAAAGTTAAACGTTAGAAATGGAAATAAAAAATTTCATTCAAATGTAAATTAAAATTAATTTAACGTAATGCAAATTAAAAGTGTATTTGCAAGAAATTATATATTTCTCTATTGCATCTCTTGTTTTGATAAATAAATAAATTTACAGTTTCCAAAAATCGCAAGAAAATTAAACTTTAGAAATGGAAATAAAAAATTTCACTTGAAATTGTAAATTAAAATTAATTTAATGTAATGTAAATTAAAAGTATATTTGCAAGAAATTATATATTTCTTTGTTGTATCTTTCGGTTCGATAAATAAATAAATTTACAATTTCCAAAAATCACAAGAAAATTAAACGTTAGAAATGGAAATAAAAAATTTCATTTAAAAATGTAAATTAAAAGTATATTTGCAAGAAATTATATATTTTTCTATTGCATCTTTTGGTTCGATAAATAAATAAATGTACAGTTTTCAAAAATTATAAGAAAATTAAACATTAGAAATGGAAATAAAAAATTTCACTTGAAAATGTAAATTAAAATTAATTTAATGTAATGTAAATTAAAAGTATATTTGCAAGAAATTATATATTTTTCTATTGCATCTTTCGTTTCGATAAATAAATAAATTTACAGTTTCCAAAAATCACAAAAAAATTAAACGTTAGAAATGGAAATAAAAATTTCACTAAAAGAATTTAAAAAATTTAAGAACGTAAATTAAAAGTAGCGAATTCTCTATACTTCGTTTCGATAAATAAATAAATTTATAGTTTCCAAAAATCACAAGAAAATTAAACGTTAGAAATGGAAATAAAAAATTTCATTTGAAAATGTAATTTAAAATTAATGTAATGGTAATTAAAAGTGTATTTGCAAGAAATTATATATTTCTCTATTGCATCTCTCATTTTGATAAATAAATAAATTTACAGTTTCCAAAAATCACAAGAAAATTAAACGTTAGAAAAGGAAATAAAAAATTTCATTGTAAAATGTAAATTCAAATTAATTTAATGTAACATAAATTAAAAGTATATTTGTAGGAAATTATATATTTCTCTATTGAATCTTTCGTTTCGATAAATAAATAAATTTACAGTTTCCAAAAATCACAAGAAAATTAAACGTTAGAAATGGAAATAAAAAATTTCCTTTGAAAATGTAATTTAAAATTAATTTAACGTAATGCAAATTAAAAGTATATTTGCACGAAATTATATATCTCTCTATTGCATCTTTCATTTCGATAAATAAACAAATTTCCAAAAAAAAAATGGCAAAAAAATGTTTCCACATTAATCAAAATTCTTCTCGAAAATATTGAAAAATATTCAAAAACACAAACTCAGAGTCAAAAAAAGAACACAAACTTCAACGAGAATAATTCTAAAATCGTGTCGATGAAATATTGCAACACGTGTACGCTGGAAAATTCGACTTTAGGAAAGAAATCCTGAGGGAATCCCAGGATCCCAGGATCAGGACGAGAAACCAAAAAATACAAAATTCACTCAAAACCTGTCAACAATAAATAAAATATCCAAAAAAGAAGCTAAAAAAAAAAAGTCAGACTCCCGGACTCTCTTCTCCACCGAAGGGTCCCCCAAACTAAGGTTATAGGACGCTCTTTCTCTTCTGCTTCCCCCCGAGAGAGAGAGAAATCCAGCCCGAGAAGAAGCCCCCGACCCGGACTCGTCGAGGACCCTCCTCCAGGACTCTCCTCCCCCAGCAGGATCCTCTCCCGAGGGAGACCCTCGCGAGCCTCGGGTGGGATTAAGGTTAAGAATCGGGAACGGAAGTTCCGCGCTACTGTACCCACGATCCTCGGAGCCACTTACAGGAGAGCAGAAGATCGTGAAAGTCGACGCACACATCGCACATGGTGGGTCCAGGTCCTTTCAGCCCAGCGGGTGGCTCTCGGTCACGTCAAGTTCATCACTCGTCACCGATCCACGTCTCGCCGACTACGGTGACAATATTATTAAACATCCCCCGTGCTCGCTCGACCGTCCCCGACCATCGCCACCATATTGCTTTCGTGCGTGAAGGCTGGCGCTGGCGTCTCCGCTCGGCGCTCACTTCGGACGCCTGGCGGCGTCCGTGGTGGAGGGGGGAGGGGGCGGGGGGGCCGGAGGAGGGACGCGGGAGGGACCCTCGGGGACTTCAGGATCGAGGGGGAACGTTCGGCGGCGGATCGGGGCTGAATTAATTGTATCCACAACGCGTTCGACGAGGCGAACTGTCTATTGTGACAGAACACAGCTGATCGCCGCCATCTTGGAACGCGCCGGGCGCGTCGGGATTTGAAAATCTCGCGCGCGATTTTCCCCCGAAGCGATTTATTATTTTCGTCGCGACTCGCGCAGTGTTTGCTGGGTTTTTTTTTATCCAGATGATTATTTAGATAATCATAAAATCTAGATAAAAATATAAAATATCTTGGATAAAGATACTTTGTAATTTCTTCATTTAATTAAAGATGATCCATTTTTTTTATCTAGATGATTATCTAGATAATTTTATCTAGATAATCATCTAGATAATCATAAAATCTAGATAAAAATGTAAAATATCTTGGATAAAGATACTTTGTAATTTCTTCATTTAATTAAAGATGATCCATTTTTTTATCTAGATGATTATCTAGATAATTTTATCTAGATACTTTCTAGATACTATCTTTTATCTAGATACTTTGTAATTTTAATACTTTGTAAGATACTTTGTAATTTCTTCATTTAATTAAAGATGATTCATTTTTTTTATCTAGATAATCATAAAATCTAGATAAAAATCTAAAATATCTTAGATAAAGATACTTTGTAATTTCTTCATTTAATTAAAGATGATCCATTTTTTTATCTAGATGATTATCTAGATAATTTTATCTAGATACTTTCTAGATACTATCTTTTATTTAGATACTTTGTAATTTTAATACTTTGTAAGATACTTTGTAATTTCTTCATTTAATTAAAGATGATCCATTTTTTTATCTAGATGATTATCTAGATAAAATTATCATCTTTAATTAAATGAAGAAATGACAAAGTATCTTTATCTAAGATATTTTAGATTTTTATCTAGATTTTATGTAGATGATTATTTACATAAATTTTTATCTAGATAATTATCTAGATAAAAAACCAGCAAACACTGGCGATCAGTAAAATTGAGAAATTATTTCGAGCCTCATAATTCGAAAAGTATACAACGAAGGAATAATTTATTATAGTGTTTTGGAAAGCTCTCGAGATAAGCTACACGAATGTGTAATAAAAAATAGGTGGTTCCGTTTAAAAAGTTGATGGTGACCTTCATGTGATCTTCAAATGACTTTTCAAGATCAAACCAATGACATCATCTTATGGCTCCCTTCAAGCCATACAACTTTTGTCTGAAACATTTCTTTCTAAAGTGCATAGTTTATGAAATATTCGACCGTTCCGAAACTTTAGGCACTATATACACATATGTTATATAACTACTACATATGTTATATAACTGTTATATAACCGTTAGTTGTAATTTCCCACTCAATAATATAACTGTATAATATTACATGTTATATAACAGTTATATAACATATGGTAACAGTTACATTGCTTAGTGAGAAATTACAACTAACAATGCTCTCACCTCTTTTTCATTCAGATTTCATTTATGTACATCAAGCAAAATATTTTACATCTTATTTTCTTCATTTTTTCCTAATTTAATCTACCAAATCTTCCGAAAAAGGAAAATAAAAAGATACAATTTTCTCTTACCATTTTTCTTTTCGCGCTTTTGATATATCTAAATATAAACTATCGCATTTATAGGTCGCTGATTCGTCGAGGCACGAGAAACGAGAGAAAAAAACTAACGAGAGAGAGAGAGAGAGAGAGAGAAAGAGAGATTCACGTTCTTACATTAGACGTCGCGCTTGACAGATGCCTGCGACAGCTGATTCCTTCGCATCCCTTTCTCGAGAGCCGCTTTCGGATCAACTTTCAATCGCGATCGTCAGGGCTGCACGCGTTTCACCTGATTCCCCTTCCCTTGCCCGTCCACCATAATAATACAACTGAATCATCGAGCAGATCTTGACGAAATTAATTCTGGCACCAGGACGACGACAATAATTACATCTGCAGCGGTAACGAAAATAAAAACAGCAATAATAATAATAATAATCATCAGTGTTTGCTGTAGATAATTTCAAAATTATCTAGATAAAGATAAAAATCTGTAAATTTATCTTAGATAAGATAATTATTGCGATAATCTAGATAATTATCTAGATATTTTTGTTTATTTTACAAGATTATAAATATTTGTAAAAAATGTGATGCAGATCATAAATGAGATATTAAAATCATAAACACGTATTCCTTCTCTTTTCCTAAAGAATATTTAAATAATAGCAAAAAGGATATGATAAATATTTATTTATTAATTTGTATTTATAATATATTTATAATATAATACTAATATATTTATAATATATTAATAATAATAATGAAATTAATAATAATAATGAAAAATATATTTTAGATACTTTAGATAGATTTTTGAAAGCTTGCCTGGAAAACTTTTTTGCATAATGAAAACGTCATCTTAGACAATTTTTAGATAAAATGACATATATTTTTCATCTAAGATGAAAATAAAGATACTTTGTATTTCTTCATCTGTTAAAGATGATCCATTTTTTTTAATCTAGATGATTATCTAGATAAAGAAATGGATAATTTGTAGATAATTTCAAAATTACCTAGATAAAGATAAAGATAAAAATCTGTAAATTTATCTTAGATAAGATAAAGATGATTTTGTTTTTACTTAATCTAGATCTAGAAAGAAATGGATAATTATCTAGATAATCATCTAGATGATAATCTAGATGATTATCTAGATAAAGAAATGGATAATTTGTAGATAATTTCAAAATTATCTAGATAAAGATAAAAATAAAAATCTGCAAATTTATCTTAGATGAGATAAAGATGATTTTGCTTTTACTTAATCTAGATCTAGATAGAAATGAATAATTATTTAGATAATCATCTAGATGATAATCTAGATGATTATCTAGATAAAGAAATAGATAATTTGTAGATAATTTCAAAATTATCTAGATAAAGATAGAGATAAAAATCTGCAAATTTATCTTAGATGAGATAAAGATGATTTTGCTTTTACTTAATCTAGATCTAGAAACGGATAATTATCTAGATAATCATCTAGATGATAATATCTAGATATCTAGATAATCATCTAGATTATCATCTAGATGATTATCTAGATAAAGAAATGGATAATTTGTAGATAATTTCAAAATTATCTAGATAAAGATAAAAATAAAAATCTGCAAATTTATCTTAGATGAGATAAGGATGATTTTGCTTTTACTTAATCTAGATCTAGAAAGAAATGGATAATTATCTAAATAATCATCTAGATGATTATCTAGATGATTATCTAGATACCAGCAAACACTGTTAACAATAATAATAATAATAATAAAAATAAAAATAATAATAAAAAAAATAGCAATAATAATAAAATGTAATCTCGATAATATTCAAGCGAGCGAGGGCGACGAGGGAGGCAGGTACGATCCTGGAGCTGGACATCGCTTGGAGCGCGCTCGGTGTGTCCGCGACGGAGTCTGCGATAAACAAACTCTGAGGGAAGATCCGGACGAGAGGGCGAGAAGAGGCGCGATACAGTTTCCCTGACTCTCGCGCGTGGGAGGAGTCCCGTCCACCTGTCCGAACCCCGGAGGGACCCCCCGGGGAGACAACGGGACAGACAGCGGGTGCTGGGCGTGCGTGGGCCGGAGAGGAGACCTGGGGAGCAGCAGAGATGGGCAGCACGGACAAGGCCGTCATCACGGGCTTCATATGCAGGCTCTGCAGCAAGATGAACCGCTTCGTCATCCACATCTACGGGGAGGAGGGCGAGAGGATGAAGCTCGCGGAGAAGATCAACACTTACCTGCCGATCACGGTAATAATTCGCTCGCATCCTCGCATCCCCCGTCCCTGGAGACGCCTGGAGAGAGCCCACCCTTCTGTCGAGAGCCCTTGGTCCAGCCTCCCTCTGGGCTGTGTGTCCCACGTCGTGGTCCTGGGAGAGAAGCGCAGGAACTGTCACATTGATTGATCCTTCATCGTGTGTCCTAAGATCACCTGTTCATCACCTATTTCATTTTTATAAATTATTGCTATTTTTGTGCGACTCGTTTGGCTAAAGCAGGTCTCCTTTGCAGGTGAACATGAACGATCCGCTGCCAAAGACTGCGTGCTTGCACTGCATCGAGCGACTAGAGGCGCATCACGAATTAATGGAACAGATCATGTTCACCAGACAGAGATTGGATCCCGACAATAAAGCGGCCACGGTGGCGTCCTCCTCCGCGACGACCTTAGATACAGCTCCGGCGTCCAGCCCGCCTCCCTGTTGACATGTGCAATGGAAAATAGTACGCCCCTTCGCTCAACGCGCCATTCGCCAAGATTAAATGATTCCTGTATGATTTCTCGTTTCGTTTTAAGCCGATGATAGTGAGTGAGATGCGTCAAGAGGAGGACATGCGAGATGAAAAATTTATATCAAATTATCATTATTTCCTACACGATACGATGTAGCTTGTACATTTGCTTCTCTCAGCAGCGAGTATTTCTTTCACAAGTATTAAGAAAAGTTTGGAAATTCTTCAACATCGATGTCCACTCTTGTCTTGCGATGGAATGAAATGTCACGAGCGGAGAAACATTCAATGTGGGACGCGCACCAGAGTATGCTCCCTTGCGCAAGTGTTCTATAAAGAGCGTCAATTTAATCGAGAGACAATTTCAGGGTAGGATCGCACATTGAATCTTTTCTCGCTGATCTACGGTCAATAATGGGCAAACTAATTTGTAAGAAAGTGATACTTTAGCGAGATATATTCTGGGCGAGCGCAATAATATTGAGATAATCGAGTATATTCACAGAGATGTATTGGATATCACCAGGTGTCTCCATAACTCGAGTGATTTTGCATTCAATATTTCTTGCGAGCACAAAAAATAATTAAAATGCATTCAATCGACTCTTGCTTTAAAGAATAAAAAAAACATTCCCAACTTTTGAGACTCAAGGATGCTATCTTTGTGCGATAATGAGAAAGAATTATGTGAAATTCAAGTTGTAAAGTAGCAAAAGGCAAGAATATTGTCCATAGAAACTTATGAGGGAGAGAAGCGAGCTATAAATATGCAATTTAAAATTAAACTAAATTTTGATTACAGTTTTAAAATGACAAATTACAGTTATTCAATATTGAAAGCATTAAATCAGGCTAAATTTAATGCAAAATTAATTTAGATATTATATTAATTCAATATTAAATATTATATTTATTATTGTATACTAGTTTTTTTTTTTTTTTTTTTTTAATTTTATACATTATTTATTTTGGGTAATCTTTCTTCGCTATTCTAGATATCCTCGATATCCAGTACATCTCTCGGAATCACCTTGGCCAATTTACAATTAACTCAATCATCGATTAACTTACAAGATAATCAATAACAAAATTTCCAGATTTCTATTGTAAAATTTATATAATTGTATTGTTAGAAATTTTGATGCTGATCATTTTGCGATTAAATTACTTGATGATTGAGATAATTGAAGTTTGATCAAAGTAATCTCTAAAAAAAAAAAAAAGTCATATAATATACATATATATTATTTTATAAATCTTACAATATACTTTCTTTAAATGATATTTTACAACATTCTTTCATTTTTTTTTATGTCACTCATCAGTTCTACTATGGTGTACAAAAAAAAAAGATTAATCAATATATATTATATATATATTATATATAATATTCAATATATATCAATATATATTATATATAATATTCGATATATATCAATATATATTATATATTATTTAATATATATATATATATATTAAATAATTAAAAAAATATATATATTATTTAATATATATATTAATTTAATATATATAATAATTAAAAAAATATATATATTATTTAATATATATATTAAATATTATATAAAAATATATATATTAATATATATTATTTAATATATATATATTAAATAATATGTATATTATATATTATTTATATATTATATAATATATTATATATATTATAATTATTATATATTATTTAATATTATATATAAATTATATATATAATATTCCCAAAACAATCTCTCTATATCGCGGCGATAGTATATTGTATAATGTAGAAATTTCGTATAGCCATAGAAGCGTTAGAGCGTAAAATTAAAATATATGGAAATTATTAACTTATATAAAGCATATATATTTTTAGTCATTGATTTGTATTATGAAATTTTCTCGCTACGTTGACACAAGGTGATAGAAGAGATATTGTATATTACGTACGTGCGTGTCATTGATGGTGCATTATATTGTGTAATCAATATACAAAAAAAAAAAAACAGTCTTACATTATTGTCTAATATAAATAAGTGCAGAGTACAATAATCTGAATATTTGTATATTATATCTATGAAGAAATTAGGTTTTTTGCATAAGTTTTACGCAGATTTTTATCTGTTCATCCTTGTTTGTAAGCTACAATGTAATAAATATGTATATCAGATTTTAAGTATACAGTTTTGTGCAAAATTAATTTCTCTTATTTTCTATCTTCTTGTCGTTTTGCTTCGAATAAATATGTTCACTTACACAGAATGCAGGAGCAATACACAACTAAATGCAATATGAACATTGTTTCTGCAAGATAATATTTATTTCTTAATTATATTCACCGACACAGTTAAATGTTATGTGAAACAATAATTACTTACTGTTTTGGCGATAAAAATCCGCCTTGTGCTTACTATACGTACTATTTCACATGTAACGTTTCGTATGATTTACAGGGAGATTAATTGTTTTCAGAAGATGAGGATGCATTTTACGACTATTTATCTTTTACGCATAATGTGTGTTTTTTATTATTATTAATAATATATACTTTAAATTAAATAAGCTTATTTTATATCATAAATTTTATTCGCTTCTAACTGATTTGGATTGTTAAAATTATATTGAGTTTGTGACAATTTAATATTATATTATAAACTAAAATTCATCAGGAATAGTAGATATAAGTATAATTGTGTTATCATTTCGCATATTATTTTAATATATATTTTTTTCGTATAATTATCAATGCCTAATTTTTTCACAGCATTATTCCTTTTAATTAAATTTGTAGACTTGAATTTATACGATAATATTTAATTTCACACTTGATTTTGCGCAACTGAAAATTTTAATAAATTTCATCACTGAATCGCTTGAGATTATAACTGTCATAATATATAATTTATTAATTATATTAATTATATTAATTTATAATATATTAATTATATTAATATATAATATATGAATTTATTAATTATATTAATATATAATTTCGAATAATAATGCATAATTACTTGTATTCTAATATTAAAGTGTAAATTTGTATAAAATATTGTACTTGATGCTTTAACGTCAAAATGCATCCTCTAGTCTTCTCAAAACAAGTACAAGTGCATATGTGCTACTGCAACATTTCCTTTTCTGAAACTATCATACATTTAAATTGCGCAGCTATGTTAAAGTGTGCGATAAACTATTAGAATCTGACTTGTGTTTGTAACACACGCAAATGTAAAATTATATACAATGACGAGAAATCCTCACAGTTTCCTTCATTTTTTTTCTCAGTTTTAAGTAATCGCGTTTTCTTACATCATAAAGCACATTCACATATTGATTTTTTTTTTATAAAAAATATATATCGATATATAATATACGTGTGTGTTGTGTGTGGTACATGTGTGTGTGTGTATCGATATAAAATTTTATTTTCCTCTCAGACAGCTTTGTTATATTTTCTTACAAATTTTTTCTAACAGCATTTGATTCGCACATCTTCGATGTGTCCCTTAAGATTAAGTTTCCGCTTTTTTTTATACCACTCTAATTTCTTAACACCTGTTTTTTTTTTTTAAGCACTCATCAATATATATATATATATATATATATATATATATATATATGTATGTACGTGTGTATGTATAATTTATTTTTCGACGGTTTTATAATTTAATACAACTAATGATAGATCAAGAATCTTAAAGATAAAGAAGAAATGCTGAGGATCGGTTGTATGGAAAATTTTTTCCGCATCAAAACCAACACTTGCATCACAAGTATCGTTCTCCTACGATTTTATACACGTTGACGAATTTAGGAAAATGTACAAGTGATGAGCAAGTGTCCGCTTAACGCATACTTAATATCAAAATACAAATATAAATGCATGTTTGATGAATCCAATCGATGAGTAATAGCTATTTAATAATGATGCGTAAAACACAATTAAATATATTAGATGGAAATCAGGAAATTGTTAGTATCGTTGAGCTGCATTCACGATAAATTGCCAATAGCCGATCGTAAAAGGAAAAAAAACAATAATTTTATTACATTAATCCTTAACGAGAACATCGATATCCATTGAAATGTACAAACTATTGTTTGCCCTCTCGTACAAGTATAATACCACTCTTGCACGCAATGTGTTATATACATAAATTAAGATAGCAATACAAATATTTCTTTACACTCCACGCTTGCATATGAAGCTTACATACGATTGCTTGCAATTTTCAGAATCACAAAATGAAAAATTGCCAATATTATTTATATACAGGGTGTTTCATTTTAATCGCTCCAGGCAAATATCTCAAAAAATATGGAAATTATGAAAAAATGTTTCGGACAAAAGTTGTATGGTTTCGAGGGGGCCATAAGATAGTAACATTGGTTTGAGCTTGAACAGTCATTTGAAGGTCATATAAAGGTCACCTTAAATTTCTTAAATGGAACACCCTATTTTTCATTGCATATTCTTGTAGCTTATCTCGAAAGCTTTCCAAAACACTACAATTAAATGTTTTTCCATTAAGTACTTTTCAAGTTATGAGGCTTGTCAATCATTTCTTAATTTTACATAAACTGTAAAATATCTTGTAAAATATTCATTTTTCGATTATCTTACTTTTATATATAAAATAATGAGAGGAATCAATGGATGTAAAGAAAACACAATTGTTTTGAAAGAAAAAATATGTAATTTGCTATTAACAATTACATATTTTTTCTTAAAAAGAACTGTATTTTCTTTATACTAATTGATTCCTCTCATTATTTTGTGCACAAAAGTATTAAGATAAGATAATCGAAAATGAATATTTTACTAGATATTTTACGATATATGTAAAATTAATGAATGATTTCAAGCCTTCTAACTCAAAAAGTACTTGAAGGAAAAATAATTTATTATAGTGTTTTGGAAAGCTCTCGAGGTAAGCTACACGAATGTGTAATAAAAAATAGGTGGTTCCATTTAAAAAATTGAAGATGATCTTTATGTGACCTTCAAATGATTGTTCAAGGTCAAACCAATATTACTATCTTATGACCTCCTCGAAGCCATACAACTTTTGTCCGAAACATTTTTTCATAATTTCCACATTTTTCGAGATATTTGCCTGGGGCGATTAAAATGAAACACCCTGTATATTATTTAAACGATAATATATTCTTTATATATACGTACAACATACACGTGATGTGATCTCGTCGCAAATGCCTCGCAATTTTTTACTTTAATCTCTAATATTTACACATTTTTTTCCTACAACACTATATAATTATACACAATGCTTGCACGATGTCACTCTTCCCGTGTACTTTTTGTCTTTTTCAATGCCTTGTGAAGACAGCTCAACCGCAATCGATGGCCGAGAAATGGAGAAATGAAGCCGGCTTAGTTAATTATTTGTTCCCAAGATGTGTTTATCAATAACTATTGATAACAATTCTTCTTTTATCTTTGTAACGAGAAAAGAGAAGTGAATAATGCCTGAAAAACGATCATCGGAATTTGTACTTTGCATCTGAGCAGGTGACAAAGGGTAAGAATTTTTTTTTTTTTTTTTTTAGTCAGTTCAGTGAACGAAACTCGAAAGGATAAGGTACTTATTTACATCATACACGAATGTACATCGCTCTAAATCTTACGACTATATCTACAATTTATTTAATACAAGGCGTTAATAAAAGGAAGGGTTCCAAAGCAAATATTATCTAAACGACACGTACGTAGGTAAAAGTTGTCATGATTGCATGATGCCCGTGTTGACGCTTGCCAACTTATCTCTGAAAGTCGAATACGAAAATTTCACTTACGAGGAAAGAATGTCTTTTTCTCAACACTGTTTATCACGAGCAAGCTTGCTGCATTTCTGCCTTAGCTGCTTTCATCGCTGAAACAAAACATTTTTATTATTATATAATATTTATTATTACATAATTTTATTTATTATTATTTATTATTATTACATAATTTTATTTATATTAATTTTATTTATTTTTTATTATATAATTTTATTTATATTAATATTGATTTATTTATTATTAATTTGATTTATTTATTATTATATAATTTGATTTATTTATTATTATACAATTTTATTTATTTTAATTTGATTTATTTATTATTATATAATTTTACTATACAATTTTATTTTACAATACAATTTTATTATATAATTTTATTTATATTAATTTGATTTATTTATTATTATAATTTTACTATATTTTACTATTATTATTATAATTTTACTATAATTTTACTATACAATTTTATTATATAATTTTATTTATATTAATTTGATTTATTTATTATTATACAATTTTATCTATATTAATTTAATTTATTTATTATTATATAATTTTACTTATATTAATTTTATTTATTTATTATTATTTTTATTTATATTAATATTTTTATTTATTATTAATTTTATTTATTTATTATTATATAATTTGATTTATTTATTATTATACAATTTTATTTATTTTAATTTGATTTATTTATTATTATATAATTTTACTATACAATTTTATTTTACAATACAATTTTATTATATAATTTTATTTATATTAATTTGATTTATTTATTATTATAATTTTACTATATTTTACTATTATTATTATAATTTTACTATAATTTTACTATACAATTTTATTTTACAATACAATTTTATTATACAATTTTATTTATATTAATTTGATTTATTTATTATTATATAATTTTACTATACAATTTTATTTTACAATACAATTTTATTATACAATTTTATTTATATTAATTTGATTTATTTATTATTATATAATTTTACTATACAATTTTATTTTACAATACAATTTTATTATACAATTTTATTTATATTAATTTGATTTATTTATTATCATATAATTTTACTTATATTAATTTGATTTATTTATTATTATATAATTTTACTTATATTAATTTTATTTATTTATTATTATATTTTTATTTATATTAATGTTTTTATTTATTATTAATTTTATATTTATTTTATTATTAATTTTATTTATTTATTATTATATAATTTTACTTATATTAATTTTATTTATTTATTATTATATAATTATTATATTTACTTATATTAATTTTATTTATTTATTATTATATAATTCTACTTACATTAATTTTATTTATTTATTATATAATTTTATTTATTAATTTTTACATCAATGTGATAAATAAAAGAAAGGCTTGTGAGACTTTAAGAAATTTTTAAAATCCTTTCTGTGTTTATGACATCATTTGTTGGCAATGTTTGAAGGTAACAAAATGAAAACTAGGATGAGAAAGACTTTTACCTTCTCGTTCCCGTCTCCGTAGCTTCTTTCGACGTCTTTCTATAGCAGCGAGCTCGACTTTCACAGCATTGTAAGTCTTCCTCAATTCGGTCAATTTCTGCTGGAGCACAGCTATCCTCTGACTACCGTCCAATTCAGGATCTAGGAAAATTTCACACAATTACTTTGAGAAAATTACCTTTCTGGCCATCAGAAAAATCTACAGAAAAAAATCCAATGTTCTTAACATGCCATCCAATCAGCAAAGTACAAGAAGTTTCCTACCAACGCACCTAGTTCCACGTAAAAGTTATACTTTGTCGGTCTGGGCGACCTGGACGAGTATGTACTAAGATCAGGGACGCTGGTGATGGCGTTTGCGTGACTGGCAGGCGCGTTGTTGACCCCGCAGAGATTAGACCCTTCGCTGGTGTCGTCGCTGTCGCTCCCAGCCCCGTATCTCCCATGCCTGCCGGTCTGCCTCCCGGGTTTCTTGGGCAAAGCAGCCCCGCCAGCGCCGCATTCCGAGTGCTTTCGGTTCCTCTTGCGCTTCTTGGGGGACTGCATGTCGTCGATCGAGCGCTTGGCCGGCGGCTTGAGGATCCTGTCCGCGCCGTTGCCCTCAGAATTGGGCAAAGTGTCGTCCTCGCTGAAGCCCGGACCCTTCCCAGCGCTGTCGTTGTCCGGCTCGGAGCTGTCGCGATTGAGCTTGATGTCCTCAGAGATCGGCGACGAGCCACCAGTCCTCTCCTCCCTGGGCGAGCCCGAGATGTTGGAGATACTCGAATCAGGGGTTGTCGGCGGCGTGTTGTCCATCACTGGCGCGGCTTCGTTGCTCTCTCGTCGCTGCGGCGGCATCAGAACCGGCACGTGTTGCTGTTGCTGGTGCTGGTGATGCTGTTGCTGATGATGCTGATGCTGTTGCTGATGCTGGTGATGCTGTTGCTGATGATGCTGATGCTGGTGATGCTGTTGCTGATGTTGCTGGTGATGGTGAGGTTGCTGTTGCTGTTGCTGCGGCTGCCGCATGCTTAGAGCCGAGTTCTGCTGCATCGGTAGAGAGACCGGTATCGAGGCTTCCACGGTCTTGGGAAGAGCCATGCTGAGGGTGGCGACTGTGCTGCTGCTGCTGGTCGTGCTTTGGCCCGAGGTTGGGGCGCTCGCGAAGGGCATCTCCATCAGCACTATGCTGCTCTCGGTGACCTCGCTCTTGGGCGGGCTGCAGGGGCCGACGTTGACCTGCTCGATGCTCTCGGACAGGGGAGCAGGCGAGCCGGGTATCTCCTCCTCGCAAAGCAGGGAATTCATCGTCTCCCCCTCTTCGTCAGTCTTTGAGGCCGGGGTCGCGTCGACCTTGAGCTCCGCACAGTCCTGCTGTTGCTGTTGCTGATGCTGGACACCCTGCGAAGCCTTCAACGAGAGCTGCGTCCTCGTGTACCTGTCTTGCGTGGTCTGGATACGGTCCAATTCCGCCTGTAGCTTCACGTCGAAGCTCGATGTCGGGACTTTCACGTCCTGCGACTCCTCGTTGTCTATCACCAGCCTCTGCTCCGAGTCGCTGCTGTCCGCAGAGTCGATAATGTGGTCCTGATTTATCTGTTTCTTGCGAGTCTCCATTTTGTCTTTTTCCACCTTTTGATCGTTCGGTTTATTGTACTCCTCTTCGGGTTGTTTGGCACCCTCGCTGTCGACGCTCTTCCAACTCTCGTCCCTGGCGACGTCCTGCTTCATCTTGTGCTCAGCAACGACCTTTGTCTCCTCCTTGAACTTCTTCAGCTCTACTTCCTTCTTTGGCTTCAGCTGCGGCACCTCCTCCTCCTTCTTAATCGTCATGCGCATCATGTCTCTGCAGGGATCCTTCACGTACGTTCATCTCCTCCTGCTTCTTGTCGTCCATCTCCAACACAGCGATACCGCGATCCACGTCCTTGTTTCTTTGCGAAACGTCCAGTTTCTTCGACGAGTCCTTGATTATCTTGCGCCCGAGGTCGGACGCGTCCTCGTCCGAGGTCTTCTTGGGCTCCTTAGCCTTGTTACGGAACGCCATGGCAGCCGCCGACAATTTCTCCTCTATCGTGGACGTGGCCGGCAACCTCGCGCTTATGGGAGCCGGAGGAGTCACGATTGGCGACGCAACCGGGGTGATATCGAGCAGCTTCGCGTCCAGCCTCAATTCCGACTGCGACTGTCCAGGTGCGGGCAGCAACTTGACCTGGTTCTGCTTCTGATCCAGCGAACTAGGGGGTTTGTTGCCACCGGTACTCGTGCTGGCTATCGCGCCAGCCTCCTCCTTCGAGCATTCAATCGCGGGGATCGCCTCGTTCTTCTTAGACTCGGCCAGGTCCGTCAATTCGCCGCTGCTGTGGAACTGGATCTCCTGTTGATAAGTCGTAAACACGTTGTCCTGTTCCGCCTCCGAGACCTCGGTCTCGGATATTATCAGACGGTCCTCCGAATCGTCCCGGGTGCCTTCGTCGTCCGCGGGCAGATCGTTGAACAGAAGACTGATGCAGCCGGACATCTTACTGGGAAGTTCCTCCACAGCGCTTATGGATTTTAACTGATTAAACGACGACGTGGACTCGCAAAACTTGTTGAACACGTCCTCGCAGGCCATGTAAGACGCGAGCTGGGCGGGCTTGCTGCTGGGAGCGGCCACCACCGCCGCCTCGCTCGCATCCTCGGATCTTTTACCGAACAACTTCCTGGGTTTCTTCCGGGAATCGGAAGGATCCGGGGTCTCCGGTGACTTCGTCTCTTTCAGCACCGGCATCGCGGCCGGCATCTTTTGCTTCTTCTTGGGACTCTTGGGCTCCTCCTCGAATATCCTCTTCTTCGACTTATCCTTCTCGCCGCTCGTGTCCCTCTTGTTCCTCACCTCGAACTCGAACGGTTCCGGTTCCTTGAACTCGTAGATGTCCTCCGTGCTCTCCACCTTCGTCTCGACGACGGCTTCCACTTTCGGAGCCTCGATGGTCTTCTCCAGCTTGGGTGACGCCGCGATCGCGACTACGGCGTCTTTCTCTTCCAGCTTCACCTCGTCCTCGGGCTCGGGCTCTATCCTGACCAGCTCCTTGACCGCTTTGTCGAAGCCCTTCAGCTCGGATCGTATCTGATTGAGGTCGAAGTCGCGACCCTTCGGTTGCTCCTCCTGGTCGCTATCGGGTTCGGATTTAATGCCTTGCGACTTGCCAGGTGTTCTTCTCAAACGTCTACCTTTACGCGGTTCATCCAGAGTGTCCTTGTCGTCCTCGCCGTCGCTCATGTCTTCCGCTTTCATCCTCTCCTCCGCTCTGCTCCGGGTCTCTTTCCGTTTCCTTTCTTCCGTGCCTCTTGTCCTGGTCTTGGTCTGCTCGGTCTCGGTGGTATCGGACTCGTAGGCCTCGCTGTCCTCGGTTTCAGACGCGACAGATATGTCCGTGTGTCCCGAGGTTCTCCTGGTGCGCCTCCGATGCTCCAGGCCAGACAGCTCCGCGTTCCTGGTTATTCTGGTTTGCCTGTTGGCAGGCGTGGCAGGACTCTTGGTCCTAGAACTGGAACTGGTAATGGAGAGCGGGGTGGTAGACCTGGTCGGCTGCATTTCCTTCTCCTTCTCCTCCTTCTTAACTTCCTTGGCGGACGTCGAGGTTGACTGAGCAACGCTATTGGAGGTGGGAGCGACGCTCTGTGCTCGGCGACGGCTTTGGGACGCATTGGCAGTCGAATTGCAGGTGCCTTTCATCTTATTGCTGATGTTGCTGGACAGATTTGTGCTGGGGGTTTGAGGCCTGGGGGTGGCCTTGACCCGTTTCACTCTACCCTGAGCTTGGGTAAAGTTCTGGGCGATCCTGGACGCCTTGATCCACTCGTCGTATCTGGTATTCCAGCCTGTATAGTGTACGAGGTACATCGGTTCCGGCCCGTCCTTCTCAATCTCGATGACCTTCGCTTCGTAGGTAACCTTGGATTCGTGCGTTGGACCGTAATACACCTTCAATTTGTCGCCACACTCGACGGGACCCTTGTAACTCGGGGCAGTCTCCGTGAGTTGTTCATCCGCGCGCGACTTTTCCGCTTCGTACTCCTTGCGTTTCCTTCCACGTTTCTTCAATTCCTCATCCGTTAAGCGTCGCTGCTTCGACAACGTTTTCTTCTCGCCTTCTCTGGACGGTGTTCGAGTCTCCCTTCCTTCGGAAGCACCCTTATTCTTGACGGTATCGTCCTTCGCTTTGGATCTCGTCTTGGTGGCTTCCTCCTCCTTGAGCTTATCATCTTTCTTCTCTTGCTTTTTCGTTTCCGTCTTCTTCTTTTCCGCCGTTTTCTTCTTGGTGTCCTCTTTACTCTTGGACTTGGCTCGTCCGGACGATGCGGCGGTCGTCGACGATGAGCTGACAGAAGCAGGGGACGACGTCGAAGCTTGCACGACTGGCTTTTGCGATTTTTCATTATTAGCTGATGACGTTTCAACGTCCCCTTCTATGTTTACGTCGCTCTCCTGACTGCTGTCGTTCCCTTCAGACTCTTCCTTCTTCTTTATCTTCACAATCTCCTCCTCCTTCACCGGTTCCTTCTTACTTTCCTTTTTTTCCTTCTTCTCCTCGTCCACAGCCTTCTTCTCCTCCTCATCCTTGTCGCTCTTCACCTGCGCCGGTGGCTGCGGCGGTACTGGGGTATTTCTGTCCTTATCGCGAATCAGGCTTCTTCCAGAGCGTTGCTTTCGCGTGCTACTTCGCGGGTGATTTACCATGGTGCAGCCTAACTTCTTGTAGAAATCTTCAAAGTGATGCAGGTACTTCTTATAAGCCTGCTTCACGAGATTGTACAGGGGCCCCGAATTTTGCATCATCAGACCAAGTCGTCGCGTTACGGCTTTCCATTGATTCTGATTCGTGACGCGATTGTAACCGCCCAGTTTGTGAACAGCCCGGAAAAGCCTATACAAGTCTATGTCTTCGGATCCGATCATTGGACAAACATTCATAGGCGTCCCACGATCATCCATAAATTTATACAGTTGAGCCACAAAGTGGTCCTTTTCCTCGCGCGGTTCGTCGTCGGAACTCTAGAAAAAAAAAGTCAATATAAATATTTTCTTATAATTATATAATTAAAAGAAAAAAGAGAAAAGCAAGAGGTCTTACATCAGAGTCAAGTTCTCCATCGTAGTCGCTATTTCCACTGGAAACAGAATTCCCAAACAGAGAATCCTTGTCCCAGTGAGGTGGTAATTCATTTTTCTCCAGGAACAGAAGTGCTTTCTCAACTGCAACCTTCAGGGTGCTGTTTTCAACTTTATTAACCAACTCTTTGGTGAATTCTGTGGCTTCCTTCTTGGGTACTGTATAACTTGAAGAAGATAAATATATATAAATATTTATACGAAATATACTTGGTGTTAAAAAAATCTGAACACGGTCGAATATCTCGATAAGGAAGAGTTTTACTGGAAAGTGTTTCAGACAAAAGTTATATAGCTTCGAGAGGGACATAACTTGGTACCATTGGTTTGATCTTGAAGTGTTATTTGAAGGTCACATGAAGGTCACCTTCAATTTCTTAAATGGAACCCCATATTATTTATTACATATTCTTGTAGTTTATCTCAAGAGCTTTCCAAAACACTATAATAAAATATTTCTTCATTGAGTACTTTTCGAGTTATGAAGCTTGAAATAATTTCTTAATTTTACATAAACCATAAAATATCTAGGAAAGTATTCATTTTTCGATTATTTTACTTTAATACTTTTATGTACAAAATAATGAGAGGAATCGATTGGTATAAAGAAAACACATAATTGTTTCAGAGAAAAAATATGTAATTTGCAATTAACAATTACATATTTTTTCTTAAAAACAACTGTGTGTTTTCTTTACACCAATTGATTCCTCCCATTATTTTGTACATAAGAGTATTAATGTAAGATAATTAAAAAATGAATATTTTACTAGACATTTATGGTTTATATAAAATTAAGATATTACTTTAAGCCTCACAACTCGAAAATACTCAATGAAAAAATATTTTATTATAGTGTTTTGAAAGCTCTCGAGATAAGCTACAAGAATATGCAATGAGAAGTAGGTTCCATTAAAAAAATTGAAGGTAATCTTCATGTGATCTTCAAATAACTCTCCAAGATCAAACTAATGCTACCATATTACGTCCCCCTCGAAGCCATACAACTTTTGTCTGAAACACTTTCTAGTAAAACTCTTCCTTATCGAGATATTCGACCAAGTCCAGACTTTCTTAACAGTATACGATACAATAATTGACTTTAAAATAAAGATTTTTCACTTACTATCTCGCGTCTTTAAACGAGCGCACCAAGTAATCGTCCCTCACTCGTATCCTGACTGTATCTTGAGCAGTGGGTGCAACCACTAGTCCTGGGAACCAATTGTCCTTCTTCTTCTTGTCACCAAGTTCCACGCAAACCACTTTGCCGATCTCTGGCTCAGTTTCCATCCCCTCCTTCGTGCCTCCATTGGAGGCGGAATCGTGGGTGCCTCGCGGTGGACTGTCTTCATCTTCGCTGCTTTCGTCCCTATTTCACGAAAATTTTATACCGTTAAACAACTATCGGATCTTGCAAAAACAGACTTCTTCACCGCACTTACTGCGCTTGCCTTGATCGTCTACCTCTTCTCCCCCCGATTACAGGATTCCCAAAGTGCTCCGGATGAGTCAGCGGGAGTTGGTCCAACGTTTCGCTCTCCGCAAAATGCCGTCCGCTTTTCAAGCAAAGCGCAGTCCTCCTCAGAGTAGTAATATCCCCATCGTCGAAGACCACAGTGTACTGACTGCAGTCTTGGATTTTCGTAATTGTTGCCTCGACATATTCCTTCCGTTCCGCATGTTTAACTTCGACAGACGCTCCTACTCTCAAAGTCCCCTTTATTAGCTCGTCCGAAAGAGTTGCGGTTCCCAGACCCTGCTGTTTATAAGTCACGCGACACTTCACTAATCGCACCACCTTACGGATCTTGGCTTCGCAGAAGGCACCCTTATACTTGGCGCTGACTTCCGTACCCACCGACAGGGACGGTGGATCGTCTCCCTGTAACATTAATGAATTTAATATTATATATAATATTATATATTATATGTAATATATTTAATATGTATATATTTAATATAATATATATTTCTTTTATATTTTTTATATTTTATATATTTATATATTTATTTAATATATTTATTTAATATATTTAATATAATTATATATTTTATATATTTATTTAATATAATATATATATATATATATATATATATATATATTAATATAATATATAATTAATATAATATAATAATATATTATAATTTATAATTTAATATAATAAAATATATTAATATAATAATATATTATTATAATAATATATTATATAAATATTATATATATTTAATAATAAATTCTCCTTAAAATAAATCACACATTCTTTCTAATTCCTCAATTATAAATTTCGTATATTGAAGAAAGTTCAGAATATATTCATACATCTGTAATATGATAATGTCTTTTATAGTAAATTATACATGTTTTAATCTATTTTAAGTCACATTTTTCCACGTATAATATTTCTTTTCTCTTTCATTTAAAATAAGACAAGTACAAATCTGTTATTGATTTCCCAAATCAATAAAATACAACAAAATATCGCACATTATAACATCATTTGCCTGTCTCAATTACATCCCAAGTATCATTGATTGTTTGTATAGTCTCTTGTTTTTATTTCCGTGAAAATAACGAGATAATGTCACAATTCATATTTCATATTTTGTTTGCAAAAGCACTAAGGATGCAAAATAATATTTAATTTTCTTCAATAATTTCCTTTCTAAAAAAAATCACATTTTTTTCTACTTCCTCAATTATAGTATAAATTTAATGTATTGAGAAAGTTCCAAGATATATACATCTGTAACACAATAATATTTTATAATAAATGATACATGTTTTAATCTGTTTTAAGCCCTATTTCCCTAAATATAACATTTCTTTTTTTCATTTAAAATAAAAATACAAATCTGTTATTGATTTCCAAATCAATAAAATACAACAAAAAATCACACATTATAACATCATTTGCCTGTCTCAATTACATCCCAAGTATCATTGATTGTTTGTACAGTCTCTTGTTTTTATTTGGTGAAAATAACGAAATAATGTCAATTTATATTACATATTTTGTTTACAAAAGCACTAAGGATGCAAAATTTAATTCTTTTCAATAATTTCCTTTTTAAAAAATCACATTCTTTCTGATCTCTCAATTATAATATGAATTTAATGTATTGAGAAAGTTCCAGGATATATACATCTGTAACATAACAATATTTTATAATAAATGATACATGTTTTATTCAATTTAAATCCTATTTCCCTAAATATAATATTTCTTTTTTTTTCATTTAAAATAAAAGTATCAATCTATTATTGATTTCTCAAATCAATAAAATACAACAAAAAAATCACACATTTTAACATCATTTGCCTATCTCAATCCCAAGTACATTGATTGTTTGTACAGTCTCTTGTTTTTATTTGGTGAAAATAACGCGATAATGTTACAATTTATATTTCATATTTTGTTTACAAAAGCACTAATTTTCTTTAGAATATAGGGATGCAAAATAACATTTAATTTTCTTCAATATTTTCCTTTTTAAAAATTCACATTCTTTCTGATCCCTCAATTATAGTATAAATTTAATGTATTGAGAATGTACCAAGATATATACATCTGTAACATAATATTTTATAATAATTGATACATGTTTTATTCAATTTAAATCCTATTTCCCTAAATATAATATTTCTTTTTTTTTCATTTAAAATAAAAGTACAAATCTGTTATTGATTTCCCAAATCAATAAAATACAACAAAAAATCACACATTATAACATGATTTGCCTATCTCAATCCCAAGTATCATTGATTGTTTGTACAATTTCTTGTTTTTATTTGGTGAAAATAACGAGATAATGTCACAAGTTATATTTCATATTTTGTTTACAAAATATTAAATATGAGCACAAAGGATGCAAAATAATATTTAATTTTCTTCAATATTTTCCTTTTTAAAAATTCACATTCTTTCTGATCTCTCAATTATAATATAAATTTAATGAATTTTAATGTATTGAGAAAGTTCCAGGATATATACATCTGTAACATAATATTTTATAATAAATGATACATGTTTTAATCCCTACTTTAAGCTCTACTTCCCTAAATATAACATTTCTTTTTTTTTCATTTAAAATAAAAGTACAAATCTGTTATTGATTTCCAAATCAATAAAATACAACAAAAAATCACACATTATAACATCATTTGCCTGTCTCAATCACATCCCAAGTATCATTGATTGTTTCTACAGTCTCTTTTTATTTGGTGAAAATAACGAAATAATGTCACAATTTATATTTCATATTTTACAAAAGCACTAAGGATGCAAAATAATATTTAATTTTTTTCAATAATTTCTTTTTTAAAAATTCACATTCTTTCTGATCCCTCAATTAAAGTATAAATTTAATGTATTGAGAAAGTTCTAAGATATATACATCTGTAACAATAATATTTTATAATAAATTATACACGTTTTAATCTATTTTAAGCCCTATTTCTTAATAACATTTAATAATAATAATTTCTTTCTTAAATTATACACGTTTTAATCTATTTTAAGCCTTATTTCTTAATAACATTTAATAACAATAATTTCTTTTTTAAAAAAATCACATTCTTTCTCTCAATTATAATATAAATTTAATGATTTGCCTGTCTCAATCCCAAGGATCATTGATTGTTTGTACAGTCTCTTGTTTTTATTTGTTGAAAATAACAAGATAATTTCACAAGTTATATTTCATATTTTGATTACAAAAGCACTAATTTTCTTTAGAATATAGGTTTGCAAAATAACATTTTTCTTCAATATTTTCCTTTTTAAAAATTCACATTCTTTCTGATCCCTCAATTAAAGTATAAATTTAATGTATTGAGAATGTTCCAAGATATATACATCTGTAACATAACAATATTTTATAATAAATTATACACGTTTTAATCTATTTTAAGCCCTATTTCTTAATGACATTTAATAATAATAATTTCTTTTTTAAAAAATCACATTCTTTCTCTCAATTATAAATTTAATGATTTGCCTGTCTCAATAATAAATGATACATGTTTTAATCTATTTTAAGTCCTACTTCCCTAAATATAACATTTCTTTTTTTTTTTTCATTTAAAATAAACGCACAAATCTGTTGATTTCCCAAATCAATAAAATACAACAAAAAAAATCACACATTATAACATCATTTGCCTGTCTCAATCCCAAGTATCATTGATTGTTTGTATATTCTCTTGTTTTTATTTGACGAAAATAACAAGATAATGTCACAATTTATATTTCATATTTTGTTTATCAAAGCACTAAGAATGCAAAATAATATTTAATTTTCTTCAATAATTGGTTTTTTAAGAAATCACATTCTTTCTGATCTCTCAATTATAATATAAATTTAATGTATTGAGAAAGTTCCAGGATGTATACATCTGTCAACATAATATTTTATAATAAATTATACATGTTTTAATCTATTTTAAGCTCTATTTCTCAATGACATTTAATAACAATAATTTCTTTTTTAAAAAATCACATTCTTTCTCTCAATTATAAATTTAATGATTTGCCTGTCTCAATAATAAATGATACATGTTTTAATCTATTTTAAGCCCTACTTCCCTAAATATAACATTTCGTTTTTTTCATTTAAAATAAAAGCATAAATCTGTTATAATAATATTTCTTTTTTTTCATTTAAAATAAAAGTACCAATCTATTATTGATTCCCAAATCAATAAAATCCAATCAAAAAATCACACATTATAACGTCATTTGCCTGTCTCAATCCCAAGTATCATTGATTGTTTGTATATTCTCTTGTTTTTATTTGACGAAAATAACAAGATAATGTCACAATTTATATTTCATATTTTGTTTATCAAAGCACTAAGAATGCAAAATAATATTTAATTTTCTTCAATAATTGGTTTTTTAAGAAATCACATTCTTTCTGATCTCTCAATTATAATATAAATTTAATGTATTGAGAAAGTTCCAGGATGTATACATCTGTCAACATAATATTTTATAATAAATTATACACGTTTTAATCTATTTTGAGCTCTATTTCTCAATGACATTTAATAACAATAATTTCTTTTTTAAAAAATCACATTCTTTCTCTCAATTATAAATTTAATGATTTGCCTGTCTCAATAATAAATGATACATGTTTTAATCTATTTTAAGCCCTACTTCCCTAAATATAACATTTCGTTTTTTTCATTTAAAATAAAAGCATAAATCTGTTATAATAATATTTCTTTTTTTTCATTTAAAATAAAAGTACCAATCTATTATTGATTCCCAAATCAATAAAATCCAATCAAAAAATCACACATTATAACATCATTTGCCTGTCTCGATCCCATCTTTGATTGTTTGTATATTCTCTTGTTTTTATTTGACGAAAATAACAAGATAATGTCACAATTTATATTTCATATTTTGTTTATCAAAGCACTAAGAATGCAAAATAATATTTAATTTTCTTCAATAATTTGTTTTTTAAGAAATCACATTCTTTCTGATCTCTCAATTATAATATAAATTTAATGTATTGAGAAAGTTCCAGGATGTATACATCTGTCAACATAATATTTTATAATAAATTATACACGTTTTAATCTATTTTGAGCTCTATTTCTCAATGACATTTAATAACAATAATTTCTTTTTTAAAAAATCACATTCTTTCTCTCAATTATAAATTTAATGATTTGCCTGTCTCAATAATAAATGATACATGTTTTAATGTATTTTAAGCCCTACTTCCCTAAATATAACATTTCGTTTTTTTTCATTTAAAATAAAAGCATAAATCTGTTATAATAATATTTCTTTTTTTTTTTCATTTAAAATAAAAGTACCAATCTATTATTGATTCCCAAATCAATAAAATCCAATCAAAAAATCACACATTATAACATCATTTGCCTGTCTCGATCCCATCATTGATTGTTTATATATTCTCTTGTTTTTATTTGACGAAAATAACAAGATAATGTCACAATTTATATTTCATATTTTGTTTATCAAAGCACTAAGAATGCAAAATAATATTTAATTTTCTTCAATAATTGGTTTTTTAAGAAATCACATTCTTTCTGATCTCTCAATTATAATATAAATTTAATGTATTGAGAAAGTTCCAGGATGTATACATCTGTCAACATAATATTTTATAATAAATTATACACGTTTTAATCTATTTTGAGCTCTATTTCTCAATGACATTTAATAACAATAATTTCTTTTTTTAAAAAATCACATTCTTTCTCTCAATTATAAATTTAATGATTTGCCTGTCTCAATAATAAATGATACATGTTTTAATCTATTTTAAGCCCTACTTCCCTAAATATAACATTTCGTTTTTTTCATTTAAAATAAAAGCATAAATCTGTTATAATAATATTTCTTTTTTTTCATTTAAAATAAAAGTACCAATCTATTATTGATTCCCAAATCAATAAAATCCAATCAAAAAATCACACATTATAACATCATTTGCCTGTCTCGATCCCAAGTATCATTGATTGTTTGTATATTCTCTTGTTTTTATTTGACGAAAATAACAAGATAATACGCATATACAAACTACACACACATAAATATCCAACACATAAGATGCCAACAGAGTAAAACTAGAAGGGAGGACCAAACTTACACACTCACATCTGAAAAGAGAAAACGAAGATAAATTAACAAAAGCAAAATAAAAAAAGAAAAAAAATAAAAAAAGAAAAATGAAACAACTGATTAAATTAAAAGGAGCCAAATTAACGATAACACAAACCTTATGTGTTTTGATAACCACGGTCGTTTCAATGACGCTTCCAGGCATCTCCCGCGGCGCCTTTCACGCCTTAGAAAGTGGCGGAATTTCCGCGACGAGGAAGACGCACAAAATAAAAAAAATAAAAAAATAAAAAAATAAAAATTAAAAAAAAAAATAATTTCCACATCTCATTTATCTTATTCGAGGATACACGTCTCCTGCCAATCAAAGACACTCGCAAACATTCGCCCTCGGACTCGTCCCCGACCAACAGACAGAGACAGACAGAGAAAAAGAGAGAAAGAGAGAGAGAGAAAGAGACAAGGATAGAGCGAGCGAGAGAGAAGGAAACAGACGGAGAGGTGGGAGGGGGAAGCGGAAAAAGCGCGGATGCGTTAGCGCGCGACGCACCAGCGTATGTCATCGCGGATCCTGAAGGATACGCGCTTCCCGAAGAAGACGAAGGAGTCCGGAGTCGCGTTTTTTCGCCGATAAACGAGTCGTTCGACGTCGTTGACGACGAGGGGAAGAGAGAGAGAGAGCCTCTCGTCCTCTGGCTGTTTACTCACCAGCATCTTCCAGGGCTCGCCTGACGAGGGCGGACGTTTCTCGCGCGTACGAGAGGAGGGGAAAAAGCAAGATTGTCCGGTCCCCTCACATCCTCGTCCTCGTTTCTCGTCTTCGTTCTTCGCAGCGAGAGACTCCCGTGGAATCGGGGCAGCGGTGCACGAAGAGACGCAGACTGACCCCGCTTCGTGAAGGCGGAACACTCGACGCTCCTCGGCCACGGCTCTCGGCAACACGAATGGCAGCGCGAGTGCGCGCAGGGGTCTCCAGCGTTGCCGGACTGCGCCGCCTGCGTCCGCGCATGCGCGGCAGATGCGCGGCGAGTACGTCAGTGAGGTAGTAGGGTCTCCGCTGGGAACCCCCACGTCGATCTTGTTCGAAGGAAAAATATCTGGAAATTTTTTTTTAATTAATTATCGGTCGTGCAAGATCAGGAATTTATTGACGATTTTTTTATTTTAGTAATTTATGGGAATATGTGTAATATATGGGGAATGTTATATAAATGTTATAATAATGTTATATAAATGTTATAATAATATTGTATAAATTGTTTAAATTATTAAAATATTATATTAAATTAATATATATAATATATATATTATGTAAATATTATATAAATATTATATAAATATTATATAAATATTATATAAATGTTATATAAATATTATATAAATGTTATAATATTATATAAATTGTCTAAATTATTAAAACAATATTATATTGATATATATATATATATAATATATAAATGTTATATATAATATTATATAAATATTATATAAATGTTATAAAAATGTTATAATATTATATAAATTGTCTAAATTATTAAAACAATATTAAATTAATATATATAATATATATATAATATTATATAAATATTATATAAATATTATAAATGTTATATAAATATTGTCTTGATCTTCGAAGGAAAAATATCTGAAAAATTTTTTTAATTAATTATCGGTCATGCAAGATCAGGAATTTATTGACGATTTTTTTATTTTAGTAATTTATGGGAATATGTGTAATATATGTGGAATGTTATATAAATGTTATAATAATGTTATATAAATGTTATAATAATATTATATATAAATTGTCTAAATTATTAAAACAATATTATATTGATATATATATATATATATATATATATATATAATATATAAATGTTATATAAATATTATATAAATATTATATAAATGTTATAAAAATGTTATAATATTATATAAATTGTCTAAATTATTAAAACAATATTAAATTAATATATATAATATATATATAATATTATATAAATATTATATAAATATTATAAATGTTATATAAATATTGTCTTGATCTTCGAAGGAAAAATATCTGAAAATTTTTTTTTCTAATTAATTATCGATCGTGCGAGACCAGGAATTTATTATTACGATTCCATTTTAGTAATTTGTGAGAATATGTGTAATATATATGAAATGTTATATAAACGTTATAATATTATATAAATTGTTTAAATTATTAAAACAATATTAAATTAATATATATAATATATATATATTATATATATTATATAATATTATAAAAATATTATAATATTATATAAATTGTCTAAATTATTAGAACAATATTATATTAATATATATAATATATAATATATAATATTATATAAATATTACATAAATATTACAAAAATGTTATATAAATATTATAAATGTTATACAAATATTATATAAATATTATATAAATGTTATAAAAATGTAATATTATATAAATTGTCTAAATTATTAAAACAATATTAAATTAATATATATAATATATATAATATTATATTATAATATTATATAAATATTATATAAATGTTATATAAATATTGTCTTGATCTTCGAAGGAAAAATATCTGAAAGATTTTTTTTTATTAATTATCAGTCGTGCAAGACCAGGAATTTATTTACGATTCTATTTTAGTAATTTATGGGAATATGTGTAATATATATGGAATGTTATATAAATGTTATATAAGTGTTATAATATTATATAAATTGTCTAAATTATTGAAACAATATTAAATTAATATATATAATGTATATAATATTATATAAATATTATATAAATGTTATATAAATATTATATAAATGTTATAAAAATGTTATAATATTATATCTATTCTCTTTATTAAACAAATAGAAAAATGTTGAGAGAAATAAATAATGCATTATACAAAATACACATTAATTATAATACTTATTATATATTGCAAACATTATAAAGATAATAATTTTTCTCTTCTCTTGCTTTTAAAAAAATATAAAGAAATCAGAGACAAAAACATTTGTGTACAAAGACTTTTTATATTTTTCAATCAATACAAAAGCTAGAATAAATAATCCTAAAATTTAATCTATTATTTTTACAACAAGATTGATAATTATTTAACATAAACATACATAAAAATGTCTAAATATCTAAATTATTAAAACAATATTATATTGATATATATATATATATATAACATATATAATATATAAATGTTATATAAAATGTTATATAAATATTATATAAATGTTATAAAAATATTACAATATATAAATTTAAATTATTAAAACAATGTTATATTAATATATATAATATAATATAATATATATAATATATATAATAATATAATATAATAATGTTTCAATAATTGATTATTAGAATTGAAAGTGTATAATTTGTTCGATGATTTGACACAATTTGCAATTCCAGAATCCCCTGTTATACATACGTCGCTAAACTTGCCGTGGCTGTCTCGCGCATGCGCGAGATAGAAAGCATCTGGCAACACCGCCACGAGTTCTCCCTGCTCCCTGTCCATTTTCAATTTCCACTAGTATAGAAAATTCGTGGAACAAATCTCACCGATGATACATACGTATGCGTGCGTGTACTTGTGCGTATGCGTGAGTGACGTCACCGCCTACGTGACATCTTCGCAGATTCATGCTTGAATGCAATAATAGGATTCCTTTTGAAACCTTGAAAATTTATAAATTTTTTTATATTGTTTCTGTTAATGTTTATGTATGTTAATTAAATAATAATGTATGTTAAATAATTATCAATTTTGTTGTAAAAATAATAGATTAAATTTTAGGAATTTATTTTAGCTTTTGTATTGATTGAAAAATATAAAAAGTCTTTGTACACAAATGTTTTTGTCTCTAATTTTTTTATAAGCAAGAGAAGAGAAAAATTATTATCTTTATAATGTTTGCAATAAGTATTATAATTAATGTGTATTTTTTATAGTGCATTATTTATTTCTCTCAACATTTTTCTATTTGTTTAGTAAAGAGAATGTAACAATATTTTTATTATAATAAGATATATATACATTATTAAAACACTGGCCTAGTTCTCATCTTCAATTCGCGCCTAATTTCACGTAGAAAAAAATCAAATCGATGGAAATACACAATGAGCCAATAAATCCGTCGCATTTTCATCGACTTAAATTTGCGAATTGAAGGTTTCGATGAAAACTAGACCAAAGGATTGTTCGAAATTTTTTCCGAAGAATTTCGATTGTTTGTACAACATTCATTTTCTACAAATTTATTTTCAAAGAACGATGTCATATAAATAAACTTTCCATCGAATATTACAATTGTTCATCAGAAATTCATTGCATATTTCACAGTAAAATGGAATAAATCTTTCTGGAAATTCGCCCTAAATTTCCATCTGACAATAAATCAACCGCATTTTCAACGACTTAAATTTGCGAATTGAAAGTTTCGATGAAAACTAGACCAAAGGATTGTTCGAAATTTTTTCCAAAGAATTTCGATTGTTTGTACAACATTCATTTTCTCTGAATTTATTTTCAAAGAACGAAGATGTCAATTATATAAATTTTCTATCGAATATTGCAATTGTTCATCAGAAATATTGCACATTTCACAATAAGATGGAATAAATTTTTCTGGAAATTCGCTCTAAATTTTCATCTGACAATAAATTAGCCGCATTTTCATCGACTTAAATTTGCGAATTGAAGGTTTCGATGAAAACTAGACCAAAGGATTGTTCAAAATTTTTTCCAAAGAATTTCGATTGTTTGTACAACATTCATTTTCTCCGAATTTATTTTCAAAGAACGAAGATGTCAATAATTTTATTCGATGGAAAATTTATTTAATTGACATCTTCGTTTTTTGAATTCGAGAAAATGAATGTTGTACAATTTATATTTATATTTTATAGAATATTATTTTTTATTTATATTTTATTGAATATTTATATTTATAAAATATTGCAATAGTTCATCAGAAATTCATCGCACATTTCACAGTAAGATGGAATAAATCTTTTTGGAAATTCGCCCTAAATTTTCATCTGACAATAAATCAATCGCATTTTCATCGACTTAAATTTGCGAATTGAAAATTTCGATGAAAATTAGACCAAAGGATTGTTCCAAATTTTTCTGGATGAATAAATCTTTCTGGAAATTCGCCCTAAATTTCCATTTGATAATAAATCAGCCGCATTTTCATCGACTTAAATTTGCGAATTGAAGGTTTCGATGAAAATTAGACCAAAGGATTGTTCCAAGTTTTTTCCAAAGAATTTCGATTATTTGTACAACATTTATTCTCTCAGAATTTATTTTTAAAGAACGAAGATGCCAATAATTTTATTCGATGGAAAATTTATTTAATTGACATCTTCGTTTCTTGAAAATAAATTCAGAGAAAATGAATGTTGTACAAACAATCGAAATTCTTTGGAAATAATTTCGAACAATCCTTTGGTCTAGTCATCGAAATCTTCAATTCGCAAATTTAAGTCGATGAAAATGCGGCTGATTTATTATCAGATGGAAATTTAGGGCGAATTTCCAGAAAGATTTCCATCTTACTGTGAAATGTGCGATAAATTTCTGATGAACCATTGCAATATTCTATAAATATAAATATTCAATAAAATATAAATAAAAAATATTATTCAATAATTCATATGTCAATAATTTTATTCGATGGAAAATTTATTTAATTGACGTTTTTTGAAAATAAATTCGGAGAAAATGAATATTGTACAATTTATATTTATATTTTATAGAATATTATTTCTTTTTTTTTATAGAATATTATTTCTTATTTACATTCTATTGAATATTTATATTTATAGAACATTGCAAAATAGTTCATCAGAAATTCATCGCACATTTCACAGTAAGATGGATTAAATCTTTCTGGAAATTCGCCCTAAATTTCCATCTGATAATAAATCAACCGCATTTTCATCGACTTAAATTTGCGATTTGAAGGTTTCGATGAAAACTAGAATTTTATTCGATGGAAAATTTATTTAATTGACATCTTCGTTTCTTTGAAAATAAATTCGGAGAAAATGAATGTTGTACAATTTATATTTATATTTTATAGAATATTATTTTTGATTTATATTTTATTGAATATTTATATATATAGAATATTTATATTTAAATATTTATATTTATAGAATATTGTTCATCAGAAATTCATTGCACATTTCACAGTAAGATGGAATAAAAATTTTTCTGGAAATTCGCCTTAAATTTCCATCTGATAATAAATCAGCCGCATTTTCATCGACTTAAATTTGCGAATTGAAGGTTTCGATGAAAACTAGAATTTTATTCGATGGAAAATTTATTTAATTGACATCTTCGTTCTTTGAAAATAAATTCGGAGAAAATGAATGTTGTACAATTTATATTTATATTTTATAGAATATTATTTTTGATTTATATTTTATTGAATATTTATATATATAGAATATTTATATTTGAATATTTATATTTATAGAATATTGTTCATCAGAAATTCATTGCACATTTCACAGTAAGATGGAATAAAAATTTTTCTGGAAATTCGCCTTAAATTTCCATCTGATAATAAATCAGCCGCATTTTCATCGACTTAAATTTGCGAATTGAAGGTTTCGATGAAAACTAGAATTTTATTCGATGGAAAATTTATTTAATTGACATCTTCGTTCTTTGAAAATAAATTCGGAGAAAATGAATGTTGTACAATTTATATTTATATTTTATAGAATATTATTTTTGATTTATATTTTATTGAATATTTATATATATAGAATATTTATATTTAAATATTTATATTTATAGAATATTGTTCATCAGAAATTCATTGCACATTTCACAGTAAGATGGAATAAAAATTTTTCTGGAAATTCGCCTTAAATTTCCATCTGATAATAAATCAGCCGCATTTTCATCGACTTAAATTTGCGAATTGAAGGTTTCGATGAAAACTAGAATTTTATTCGATGGAAAATTTATTTAATTGACATCTTCGTTTCTTTGAAAATAAATTCGGAGAAAATGAATGTTGTACAATTTATATTTATATTTTATTTATATTTTAGAATATTACAATTGTTCATCAAAAATTCATCGCACATTTCACAGTAAGATGTAATCAAAATCTTCCTGGAAATTCGCCCTAAATTTCTGATAAAAAAAAATTCCACAGGAACTACATATATTTCCACAATTAACTCAAATACACTTTTCAAAACCCGGGGGGGGATCCGGGGAACAGAATTCTCCCGTCCACGCCGCGGATAGAGTCGCACCTGACTCGGTCCAGTCGTCTGCTGTGACGCAGAGCAAAATGGCGACGAGTAATGAGGTGCCGGTAGAAATCAACCAGAGTCGCGTGTGTAACACGGAGAATTCGGTGAGTTTCCGCGACGCGGATTCCGCGCCGGGGATCGCCAGGAGGCGGGAGCGATCGAGGCCGCGTCGTCGGCGGGCCGACACCTCCCGGGGGGGGGCCGGGGATGCGCGTCGTCGAGGCGGAGGGCGCCCGGGAAATCGTCGTCTTTGTCGGGCGAGTCGGGACCCTCCGCTCGACGGCCGTTCGACGCGACGTTAGCCGCGGATCGCGGGCCCGCGCGAATGACAGTTGACCGGCTGGCCGGTCGTCGAGTCGCGGCCAAATTCACGCGGTTGCCCGCGGCGTCATATAAAGCGGAACGGCGGCCCGCGGGCGCCAGACGAGCGAGGACAGCGCGATAGGATATATCGAGCGGTCCCGTTCGATCCCGTCGAGGGACGCCATTCGCTTTTTGGCGGGCACGTGCTTCCCGTTGCTCGCCGGTTTTTTTTCCGCTGTCGGGATCGTCGGGTCCTGGACCCCGGCCGCCCTCGCACTCATGAACAGTATTGTAAATCATCCTCTGTCTCGAGCGTGCAAATTTTCATTTTCGTGGAGAGGGGGGGAAGCGCGTTTCGTTTCCCTCACGTGTTTGTAAATCTGAAACTTTGCCCTCCGGCGACATCTTTTTTTTTTTTTCTATTCAATTTCAACGGTTCTGTGCGATTAGTGTTCTCTGTGCGATTAGTGTGCGGTTTTTTGAAATAATATTCGCGACTGAATCGACGTTTCCTCGATTTTAAGGAATTTCATTAATTGTTTCATAAGATTGTTTTCGTGAATTTCATTAGTTATTTCATAAACTTGTTTTAGTGAATTTTATTCATTATTTTATGAATTTATTTTAATGAATTTCATTAGTTTATAAACTTATTTCAACGATTTTCAATGATTATTTCATAAATTTCATTAATTATTTCATAAACTTATTTTAGTGAATTTTATTAATTATTTCATAAACTTATTTGAATGAATTTCATTCATTAGTTTGTAAACTTATTTTAATGATTTTCAATAATTATTTCATAAATTTTATTAATTATTTCATAAACTTATTTGAATGAATTTCATTCATTAGTTCATAAACTTATTTTAATGATTTTCAATAATTATTTCATCAATTTAATTATTTCATAAACTCATTTTAATGAATTTCATTCATTAATTCATAAATTTATTTTAATGATTTTCTATAATTATTTTTTCAATAATTATTTCATAAACTTATTTGAATGAATTTCATTTATTATTTCCTAAACTTATTTGAATGAATTTCAATAATTATTTCCTAAACTTATTTAAATGAATGTCAGTAATTATTTCATAAACTTATTTGAATGAATTTTATTCATTATTTCCTAAACTTATTTGAATGATTTTCAATAATTATTTCATAAACTTATTTTATGATTCAATTTGAATGAATTTCATTAATTATTTCCTAAACTTATTTGAATGAATTTCAGTAATTATTTCATAAACTTATTTGAATGAATTTTATTCATTATTTCCTAAACTTATTTCAATGAATTTCAATAATTATTTCATAAACTTATTTGAATGAATTTCATTAATTATTTCCTAAACTTATTTTAATGAATTTCATTAATTATTTCATAAACTTATTTGAATGAATTTCATTAATTATTTCATAAACTTATTTTAATGAATTTCATTATTTCATCAACTTATTTGAATGAATTTCATTAATTATTTCCTAAACTTATTTGAATGAATTTCATTAATTATTTCCTAAACTTATTTGAATGAATTTCAATAATTATTTCATAAACTTATTTGAATGAATTTCATTAATTATTTCCTAAACTTATTTGAATGAATTTCAATAATTATTTCCTGAACTTATTTGAATGAATTTCCTTAATTATTTCATCAACTTATTTTAATGATTTTCAATAATTATTTCATAAACTTATCTGAATGAATTTCAATTATTATTTCATAAACTTATTTGAATTTCATTAATTATTTCCTAAACTTATTTGAATGAATTTCATTAATGATTTGATAAATTTCATTATTAATTAAGTATCCTCTTTGATGCGCCAATCAATCTCTAGCTTAACGTAAATGTTGCAGACATCAAAAATGGAATCCATGGATATAGCTCCGGAGCCTGTTATCCTGAATAAAGATGTCGGCAGCGCATCATCCTGTAAAGAGTCTGTATCCGTCGACGACATGACTTCGAGGGACTATTACTTCGATTCCTACGCTCACTATGGAATACACGAAGAAATGCTTAAGGATGAAGTACGCACCGTGACTTATCGTAATTCAATGTATCATAACAAACATCTCTTCAAAGGGAAGACGGTTCTCGACATAGGCTGCGGCACCGGTATCCTCTCCATGTTTGCAGCCAAGGCTGGCGCAGCTAAAGTCATTGGTATCGAGTGTTCCAATATCGTCGAATACGCGGAGAAGATAGTAGAAGCCAACAATCTGTCCAATGTTATAACGATACTCAAGGGAAAAGTCGAAGAGGTGTCATTGCCGGATGGAATAGAGAAGGTTGATATAATAATATCCGAGTGGATGGGCTATTGCCTGTTCTATGAATCCATGTTAGACACAGTACTCTTTGCCAGAGATAAGTGGCTTCGCGAAGACGGCATGCTCTTTCCTGACAAGGCGACTTTGTTTATCTGTGGCATAGAGGACAGGCAGTACAAAGACGAGAAGATCAACTGGTGGGACGACGTGTACGGATTCGACATGAGTAGCATAAGAAAAGTGGCCATTAGCGAGCCGCTGGTGGACGTTGTTGATCCCAAGCAAGTTGTTACAAATGCATGCCTAATCAAAGAAGTCGACCTTTATACGGTGACCAAGGCGGATCTCGAGTTCTCATCGCCGTTCACCCTGCAAGTTCGCAGAAACGATTACGTTCAAGCCCTAGTTACGTTCTTCAACATCGAATTCACCAAGTGCCACAAGCGTATTGGCTTCAGTACCGCGCCAGAAGTGCCATACACGCATTGGAAGCAAACTGTCTTTTACTTCGACGAGTATATGACGGTGAAGAAAGGCGAGGAGATCTACGGCGTATTTTCGATGAGGCCCAACGCCAGGAACTACAGAGATCTGGACTTCAGCATCGAGTTGGACTTTAAAGGGGAGTTGTGTCAAGTACACGAAACCAATAACTATCGTATGCGCTGATATTCAGTGGATTGTGCGTCCTCTTCCCCATTTTTTTTATAGCTCATGAGAAATTAAATCATTTAATCAAACCTGAAAAAATCGAGTCTTTATTAATTATGTAATTACAAACGATCGCAATTGTAAGCAGTACCGACCGCATGCAGTGACGATACATGAGCTGTAAACTTACGAGTTTTGCAAATCTTTAATTTCAAAGATGATGCTTCCTGATTAGACGTTTAATGTAATGACTTTTATAGACATTCTTCTATAAACGTGTAAATCTGACTAATCTATTATCATATTTATAATACTAAATTCGAACAAACGACGAGATATTGTACTAAGAAAATGAGTGAATTTTTGCGCACAACTGAAGTCCATCAGTTCAATTGTAAAAAAAAAAAAAGAAAGAAAAAAAAATATCTTTTTGAGTCTTAAACATGAGTGTGTCTTTACGATATCTCATCGTTAAAAGAAGCTACTTGTGTGTATGTATAATTAATATGTCTGACGTATAATAAAATATAATTGTGCGCCAAAATTCTTTGCCCTCAAAATCATTCATTTTTTATATATTTTAGCATTTTTGGTCTGCTTAAATATATATCTTAAATATGCTATCGAGATTAATGAAAGCTTTTTGAAGGTATCTTTTGCAGAAGACATTTTTTAATTTGACGTGAGTAGCTTAAGGGAAAAAAAATGATGATTAGCGAGCCACTGATGGATGTTGTTGATCCCAAGCAAGTTGTTACAAATGCATGCCTAATCAACCAAGTTGACCTTTATACAGCGACTAAGGTGGATCTCGAGTTCTCATCGCCGTTTACTCTACAAGTTTGCAGAAACGACTACGTTCAAGCCTTCAGTTACGTTCTTCAACATCGAATTCACCAAGTGCCACAAGCGTATTGGCTTCAGTATCATTTTCATTATTCACTTCTCTGCGAATTGTCAAAGAGTAACAGATAGAATAAACGTGTTTAAAGAAAGAATGCTATTTTTATGCAAACGCTCTTGTCTACGAGTCTAATATGTAAATAGTAACTTGAAGTAATTGATATATATTCAATCTTTGATGACTGCTTTGATGATTTATATATTCAGTAGCATCTTAAAAAATTCCCACTAAGCAAATAGCGTTATTTCTGATTAAAAACCGAGTAGAAAAGTCCTGAAGCATTTTTTTCCACAATACTTAATAAAGCAGTAATTAATGAGTAAAGTCGAACTTCCAATAAAAAAACAAACTTCCTCGTTATCAACGTATGAAGATTTGGATAAGCAAAAAAATAAACTGTTTTGTGTTAATTTTTAAACAATTCATCTTTTCAGAAATCTTTTTAATACTTAAATCTGATTAATTATTTGATGAATCTTGGAAAAAAAAATGGTTCAGGATTTTTCGACTCGGTTTTTAATCAGGAATAATGCTGTTTGCTTAGGGAACTTTTTAAGATATACCCTGTATATGTTACATAATATATATAATAATATATATAATATACATACATATTATATAATTATATATTACTATAAAAATATTATATTAAATATATTATTATATTTAAATAGTAACTTGAAGTAATTGATATATTCAATCTTTGATGACTGCTTTGATGATTTATATATTCAGTAACATCTTAAAAAATTCCCACTAAGCAAATAGCGTTATTCCTGATTAAAAACCGAATCGAAAAGTCCCGAAACATTTTTTTCCACAATGCTTAATAAAGCAGTAATTAATGAGTAAAGTCGAACTTCCAATAAAAAGACAAACTTCCTCGTTATCAACGTATGAAGATTTGGATAAGCAAAAAAATAAACTGTTTTGTGTTAATTTTTAAACAATTCATCTTTTCAGAAATCTTTTTAATACTTAAATCTGATTAATTATTTGATGAATCTTGGAAAAAAAATGGTTCAGGATTTTTCGACTCGGTTTTTAATCAGGAATAACGCTGTTTGCTTAGTGAGAGCTTTTTAAGATACATCCTGTATATGTTACATAATATATATAATAATATATATAATATACATACATATTATATAATTATATATTACTATAAAAATATTATATTAAATATATTATTATATTTAAATAGTAACTTGAAGTAATTGATATGTTCAATCTTTGATGACTGCTTTGATGATTTATATATTCGATAGCATCTTAAAAAATTCCCACTAAGCAAATAGCGTTATTCCTGATTAAAAACCGAATCGAAAAGTCCCGAAGCATTTTTTTCCACAATGCTTAATAAAGCAGTAATTAATGAGTAAAGTCGAACTTCCAATAAAAAGACAAACTTCCTCGTTATCAACGTATGAAGATTTGGATAAGCAAAAAAATAAACTGTTTTGTGTTAATTTTTAAACAATTCATCTTTTCAGAAATCTTTTTAATACTTAAATCTGATTAATTATTTGATGAATCTTGGAAAAAAAAATGGTTCAGGATTTTTCGACTTGGTTTTTAATCAGGAATAACGCTGTTTGCTTAGTGAGAGCTTTTTAAAATACACCCTGTATAAGTTACATAATATATATAATAATATATATAATATACATACATATTATATAATTATATATTACTATAAAAAAAAAAAAGAAGAAACAATATGGGAGGAAAGGGGAGGTGGAACTTTTTAAGATATACCCTGTATATGTTACATAATATATATAATAATATATATAATATACATACATATTATATAATTATATATTACTATAAAAATATTATATTAAATATATTATTATATTTAAATAGTAACTTGAAGTAATTGATATATTCAATCTTTGATGACTGCTTTGATGATTTATATATTCAGTAACATCTTAAAAAATTCCCACTAAGCAAATAGCGTTATTCCTGATTAAAAACCGAATCGAAAAGTCCCGAAACATTTTTTCCACAATGCTTAATAAAGCAGTAATTAATGAGTAAAGTCGAACTTCCAATAAAAAGACAAACTTCCTCGTTATCAACGTATGAAGATTTGGATAAGCAAAAAAATAAACTGTTTTGTGTTAATTTTTAAACAATTCATCTTTTCAGAAATCTTTTTAATACTTAAATCTGATTAATTATTTGATGAATCTTGGAAAAAAAAATGGTTCAGGATTTTTCGACTCGGTTTTTAATCAGGAATAACGCTGTTTGCTTAGTGGGAGCTTTTTAAGATACATCCTGTATATGTTACATAATATATATAATAATATATATAATATACATACATATTATATAATTATATATTATTATATAAATACTATATTAAATACATTATACGTGTATATTATATAATTACACATTATTATATAAATACTATATTATATATATTATTATACACGTATATCATGTGATATATATCAATTATACAAATGATTAGGCTGAGGACAAGGTATTTTTTGTTACGCAAGTAGAATGTATCATCATGTTGCCAGGCCTTTTAGACAATTGGCCAACTTCTGTGTCTTGTAATCAGTTCTCAATTGAATAAAGTTGAGTAGAACAGTACGATCAAGTGTCATCTGCAATCACAGGAAATAATAAATTCATAGGCACTGGAGAAAATATGTTTGTTGAAAATAATAATTCGCATGACACGTACCAGTTGCTCTCCCGTGCAGACCTGTTTCAGATTCTCCGGCTTGACCAGTAACAAATTACACAGGGCATGTAGGGTATCGAAGAGATTTGTGACAAACTCAACGTCCAGCTCTTTAATGCACTTGCGATATTCGTTCATGTCGCAGATCGCGCACATGGCTCCGGCGGAATTAAATTGAAATTGCTGCAAGTTATCGTAAATGACCTTGTGAAATCTGACCCCCAGTTCCTTGAGAGCGGTGTCCAGGTGCCTGCCATCCAGGGTATTTCGTATCAGTCGTATCATCCCACTCACGTACTGAACCACTACTAAACAGGCGGGGGTATTTATGGTATCCACGTCGGTTTCCGGCTTGAAGTCAGTCTTCTTCTGTTCATTTTGTAGATACATCTTTACCCAGCCTACAATGGCGTTTATGCTTCTGTCCAGGCCGGTGTCCAATTTGACATCGATCTGGTCCAATATCGCTTTTTTCTTCAACAAACACTCGGCGTGTTTGGGCGTCGATCTAGAGAAATATACAGCCTAATATTATCGACTCGCATAATACAGGGTGTATCAGATCACCCATGCCAGCCGAATATCTCAAAAACCGAGAACGACAGACAAAAATGTTTTCTACAAAAGTTGTAGGGTTTCGAGTAACGCGTTACATAGCAATATCAGTATCACCTTGAAGAGCGTTGTCAAGGTCATGTAAAAATAATATAAAAATTTTTAAATGGAAAGCACTATTTTTTATTGCATATTCTTGTAGCTTATCTCGAGAGCTTTCCAAAACACTATAATAAATTATTTTTCCATGGAGTACTTTTCGAGTTACGAGGATTGAAATCATTTCTTAATTTATTTAAACCATAAAATATCTTGTAAAATATTCATTTTTCGATTATCTTACCTTAATACTTTTATGTACAAAATAATGAGAGGAATCAATCAGTGTAAAGAAAAACACATAGTTGTTTCTATGAAAAAATATGTAATTTGCAATTAACAATTCCATATTTTTTCTTAAAAACAACTGTATGTTTTCTTTACACCAATCGATTCCTCTCATTATTTTGTGCATAAAAGTATTAAGATAAGATAATTGAAAAATGAATATTTTACAAGTTATTTTATGATTTACGTAAAATTAAGAAATGATTTCAAGCCTCATAACTCGAAAACTACTTAATCAAAAAATATTTGACTACAGTGTTTTGGAAAGCTCTCGAAATAAGCTACAAGGATATGTAATGAAAAATGGGGGATTCCGTTTAAGAAATTGAAGATGATCTCTACGTGACCTTGACAATGCTATTCAAGGTCATACTAATATTACTATGTAATGCGTTACTCGAAACCCTACAACTTTTGTAGGAAACATTTTTGTCTGCCATTCTCGGTTTTTGAGATATTCGGCTGGGTGGTCTGATACACCCTGTATAATATAAAGATGCACAAGACGAATAAAAAAAAATGCGTACAAGACAAGAGGCAGTACACTGTCGTTGAATTGTTCCTCCAAGAGTCGAACGATGGCATTGCACTGATGGACCACATTGAAGAAATAGATCTCTGGCTGAGTTCTGCTTTCTGGAATAGGCACGCTTTGTAGACCTAACTCCAGAGCATAGTCTACGTGCTCGCTTATTAAATATTGCAGCAGTATCTCAAAGATCTGCAGTGCATTTCCGGGAATGTCGACAGGCTGCGACAGTAATTGGCATCTTTGAAACGCGAGCTTGCTCCTCTGTAAGATCGCAATTGCTAGCTCCTCCGACAGGAACGTTTCGCCTCCATAATCCTCTATTTGAGCGATATTTATATTCGTCCTTGCACCTAAGACGGCCTGCAAATCTCGACGCAGCTCTTGAAATCCACCCGTCTGCAACTGCTTCTTCTGATGATTCTTGGATTCGTAATACTCGATGAGAAGCGCCGCCGATTTTTCGCGAAACGCCTTTGTTTCAATCCTAAAATGGGAAATCGAGGATGGAAAATGATTAGCTTATTATTTTTAAGACACCGTCATCGTTTTGAAGTCGCAAGCTTACGTAATATAAGTATCCAAATATTTCTGAAAGATATTTCTAGTGAGCTTGGCGAGGTAAGTATCATCGGTACCCATATTGAAGACCTTGAGGTCATTGGACAGCTTGACTGTTCTCGTATACAAGTCGTACAGGTTCCTGAGATACTTGTCGGAGTCATTTTTGTCGGCTAACTTGGCTACCGCGTACTTTTGAAGTCGCAGATGATAAATATTCAGGACGAATTTAGCCATCACCTGTTCAGGATTGGAAAACACCTGTTGCATGAGTTTCTGGTACTTTGTACACATAGGTATGACATCCTGAAAGACGTCCTTGCCACCAAAGGAGCCCATCTGGCTCTGTTCTATGAAGGCGTCGATGCACTGGGAATAACCCTTGAAATGAGCCAGAGTACTCGCCAACTCCTTCATGCGCGGCGCATCCTCTCTATTGTGCGCTCTTACAAACTCCTCGATCAGATTCCGTTCTATCTCGTCGTATTTAACGTTAATCTTCTTTTTAGCGTGCTCGAACTTTTCAGAGGGGAGCTCCTGAGCTATGAGATAAAGTTTCTGTATCACATCCGCGGCATCGTTCAACTGCAATTAACAATATTGATTAAATTTCGTCATTTTCTTGCCATCTATTATCTATCTATTATTTATCTATTATTTATCTATTATTTACAAGGTTGGCAAAAAACTTGTTTTCTTTATTTTAAACAAAAAAACATTGTTTTTTTTTGTTTAGAAGAATGTTTTTTGTTTTATTTGTGTTTTTAAATAAAGTAAAAGAAACAAAAATACACAAAGTTAAAAGCTCCCAAAATTAATAAATTCAAATTTCTATTCCAAAATTTCTTTCTTCTTTATTCCAAAATTTCCATTTTTGGAATAAAGAAGAAAGATCGTTTTAATTGTTTTTCTGGAAAAATTTTTTTCTCGTCCTACAACTGCGTTGGCTCTTTATGGCCTCTTAACATTCATTTTAATTTGAAAAAAACATGTTTTAAACAAAAAAAAGCATGTTTCAAACAAGCAAAAAACACTTAATAGCTTTGATCTGTGTAAATATTTAAATTTTTCGCTAGCGTTAAACTGTAAATAACGTTGCTAAAATTGACAATGCTATTAAAAATATAAATAATAAAATAAAAATGATCAGATGGGTATTATTTTAACAGAATATTTATTTTTGGAGTTATTTATTTTTGGAAAAAAAAGTTCTAGTTAATAATATTTAATATAAAATACTTTGATTCCTTTCCTATTCTTATTAAGTAACCTCATGCTTAACTCTCAACCTAAATTATAAATAAAAGAAAAATAAAAAATCTCAATTCTTCTTTTTAAAAGAACTTTTTTTTTAAAACTATTGATCTGCTATGAGTTATGTATTATTAATTTAAAATGCTAAAATGTAAAATGTAAAATCAGTCAATATCTTCTAAGTAATCTTTATTGTATTGATTGTTATTTAATATCCAAAAATAACTATTCTAAAATAATACCCATCTTATCATTTTTATTTTATTATTTATATTTTTATATCTATCTTAAATATAGATAAAAAACTCAAAACACTAAAACAAAAACTAGTTTGCAATATACATATCTTTTTGTTTGTTTTTGATTTTTTTTACAATTTCTTTTCCAAACAATCATATATTTTATTTGCGATATTTTAAACGATTCTAAACAGTAGTTTAAAACAGTTTAAAATACTGTCCACTATTTTAAACAAGTTTCAATCAAACAGTTTTGAACACATTGTTTAAAACATGCCAACCCTGATTATTTATATATCTATTATTTAAATTGATTCTTCATCTTTACCGAGGATTTATCAGTAAATATTGGGTCAGTCAATGGACCAGGGCTTAAAAATTCTGAAAAGTGCCTCATTAATTTTTGAGCCTCCACTGCTCTTGCCCTTGGTATGTTAACACTTTCCAACTGATCTCCCAAGTGTAGGACTTTGGTAGCCACGAGATTTATCCTCTCGTCCAATTGATGAAACAACTCGATAGAATGTCTATTTCTCTCCTGCAGTCCTAGTATCTCAAACGCATGCCGGGCTTCCTCTTCCTTCAATGCAACCTCCAACTTATCGCATTTCTTTTGCTGACGTTCCTGCAATACTTGTAAATCCTTGATTGCCTGCAAGAAGGTTTCATGAACGATGACTGGATCGAAGAATGTCTTCCCTCCATCTTTTGTGTTGTCATTGACAGTCCTCCAAGCCAATCGTTCCACAAATTCCTCAGGGTCAAATGGGTCCTGCAAAACATCATATTGAAAGATTTGGCAAAAAAGAAGCTCTTGTAGCTTACCTCGAGAGCTTTTTAAAAATAAAGTATTTTTAAGTAACTATTATTAAGTATTTTTAAGTAACTTTTTTTATTGAGTACTTTTTGAGACCTGAAATAATTTCTTAATTTTAGATAAACCTTAAAATATCTAGCAAAATATTCATTTTTCGATTATCTTACCCTAATACTTTTATGTACAGAATAATGAGAGGAATTAATTGGTGTAAAGAAAACACATAATTGTTTCAAAGAAAAAATATGTAATATGTAATTAACAATTAGATATTTTTTTTCAAAACAATTGTGTGTTTTCTTTACACAGATTGATTCCTCTCATTATTTTGCAAGATAATTGAACAATAAATATTTTACTAGATATTTTATGGTTTATGTAAAAATTAAGAAATTATTTCAGGTTTCATTACTCAAAAAGTACTCAATAAAAAAATACTTTATTATAGTTACTTAAAAATACTTTATTTTACATTACATAAAAGTATATATTAAGGTAAGAAAATCGAAAAATGAATATTTTACTAGATATTTTATAGTTTATGTAAAAATTAAGAAATTATTTCAGGCCTCGTAACTCAAAAAATACTTTATTATAGTTACTTAAAAATACTTTACTTTACATTATTTTACATTACATAAAAGTATTAGGTAAGATAATCAAAAAATTAATATTTTATGGTTTATGTAAAAATTAAGAAATTATTTCAGGCCTCGTAATTCAAAAAATACTCAATAAAAAAATACTTTATTATAGTTACTTAAAAATACTTTACAATACATAAAAGTATTAAGGTAAGATAATCAAAAAATAAATATTTTACTAGATATTTTTTTATGGTTTATGTAAAAATTAAAAAAATTATTTCAGGCCTCATAATTCAAAAAGTACTCAATAAAAAAGTACTTTATTATAGTTTCTTAAAAACACTTTATTTTTAAAAAGCTCTCGAGGTAAGTTTTTTTTTTAACGAAATTGCTCTGACATTCTATTTTATATCAATAATATCAATAATAAAATTATAGAAAAATTTCTAAACACTTTATGATGTTAAATAAAACCCTATTTTTTATTGGACAACAATTGGACAAATTATTACATATAGATCATCAAGCTACAGATTATCGTGATTAATTCACATATTAAAACATCGGAATGCAAATGACCTGTGGAAAGAGAAAAAAAACGAATTAACATTACCTGTTCCAATTCCTTCATATATTGTTGCATCATTTTGACGCGATTTTATGCTCGTCAAGACGGTTAAAGAGGTTATATCACAATCAAACCCGAAAATCACGCAAGAGTCCCAAGATCCGAGCGACTAATTTATTATTCAGTTCATTGTAAAATTACACAAAGTACGTCCAAATTCGTCGATTCCACCTGACAATTCGTGGATCCTGACAGATCCAATGATCCAGCCGCGATCGAAATCAACGTACGCGAGGAAATGTCACTTTTAGTACCATGTTTGGCCGCCAGGGGGACGCGAATCAGCTGTCAATGGCTGTCAACGTGACTCTGCGATCGATTTTTCAGGCGTGTCCGGGATTCACGAAACACGTGGTGAGCTACGTATCACCTCGTACGTGTATATGTATATATATAACGGGTGTAACAAATGAATGTTTGATAAAACAATTTTTTATTAGAGAGAAGCGGTGATTCTTTCGTTTAGACAATCGTGTGTTTTATTCTCCTTTTCGCTTTTTATACCGTCTTATTTATTTTTATGTATATATATATATGTATAATATATATATATATTATATATATATATATACAGGGTGTCCTGAAACTACCGCTCCATATTTTAAAGGTAAATTCTCTGGCTAATTTAAACGATTTTTCCTCAGCGAAAAGTCGAAGATCATTATTTTTTGCATCATTATTTATATATAAATATATATAAATTATATAATTATATATAAATTATAATTATATATAAATTATATAATTATATAATTTATATATATTATATATAAATTATATAATTATATATAATTTATATACATAATTATATAATTAAATAATTACATAAATTACATAAATACATAATTACATAAATTACATAATTATATAATTAATAATAAATTTATAATATAATTATATATAATTATATAATTAATTATATATTATATATAATTATATAATTTATATATATATATATATATATAATTTATATATAAATTACAGTTACTATATTTATAATTTCGAGTGCCATTATTTATCGAGAAGATCATTATATTCCCAATTTTTGTCATGATTTATCTTTCTAAGCCTTAAATTAAAATTCTATTCAAGTAAACTCTACCTAAAATTAATTAAAGAATGTGACTTTATTAATATTTTATTCCTATAAGGCTTAGTTTGCGAAAAACCCTTTATTTTTGCTGAGGAAAAATCATTTTTAAATTGGCCAGAGAATCTACCTTTAAAATATGGAGCGGTTTCGGGACATCCTGTATACAACATATATATAATATATATATACATATACAGGGTGTCGCTTAATTGACGTCCATTATTTATATAGCGATATTCCCCGTGGAAAACCGAGTCGAAAAGTCCTGAACCATTTTTTTCTATAATGCTTAATAAAACGGTAATTATTGAATAAAGTTGCGCCAATAAGCACTCACCTTTAGCCTCCTTGACGAAATTTTCTTTAAGGAATCGCTTTTAACGGAAGAAATATGATTTTTAATGCAAAATAAGGTTCCTCGCATCATATAAGAAAAAAAATGGTTTAAAAAAAATGGTTTCAAAATTTTTTCATTATAGAAAAAATGATTCAGGACCTTTCGACTTAGTTTTCCATGAGGAATATCGAATATATAAATAGTGGGCGCCAATTAAATTAAGACACTCTGTACATAATATATATAAATATATATAAATTATAATATATATAAATATATATAAATTATAATATATATAAATATATATAAATTATATAAATATATATAAATTATATAATTATATAAATTATATAATTATATAAATATATAATTTATATAAATTATATAATTATATAATTTATATATAATTATATAAATATATATATTAATATATATTAATAATATATATATAATTATATATAATTCATATATAATATATAATTTATATATAAATTACAGTTACTATATTTATAATTTCGAGTGCCGTTATTTATCGTATACCCGTCACACACTAGTCTTTCTCACGATACAAAGATACGATTCGGATTAAATATGTAACTGCGCAACATCTTATCTCGTATAAAACGTCCCAGTTTTTTTTCTACGCGATCGTAAGTCGTGGAACTGTGCAATAGAATACCTTCTTATCGATTCTCGCATTTTTAATTGTAAAAAAAAAAAAGAAAAAGAAAAAATGACGCACAGGCAATCGAAAGAATTGAAAAGATTACGCGTCCTGTCGTTTGGCCTGTTGCTTCATAAGCGCGGATATCTCTCTTTCTCTCTCTCTCTCTCTCTCTCGAATACATACACATTGTACATATATGCATATACATTTCATACTTATATATATATAAAGGTATGCCATATGCGCTCCGAGAGTTTAGTGTTGAAATATTTATTAATATGTTATTATAAATTACACTAATGAGCTGTGTGAGAGAAGAAAAGGAAGGGCGGCGCATCGATTCGCGGGGAATCTCACTAGAGGGGAAAAGAGCGCGCATCTCCGTGGGACTTAAAGAGGGGAGAACAAAACGAAAAAAAAATGGAAAAACATTTTTCTTTTAAGGACAGTAGTAGAGGAATACGGAGCGACTCCGCCTACGCACAGGACCAAATTCCAACATACTCCATTGTACATGTTACAATTAGGCTAAAAAAAAAAAAAAAAAAAATCATACTTAACTTTATATATATATATATATATATGTATAACCACCGTACACAATATTATTTCAATTTACTTCTCGAACAAGCTTCGAGTTGCTCCTTGTGTTACACGCACGCTTACACCCGCACGAACATTTTATCAATGCTACCTCGACAAATATTTATCTCGAGTCGAAACTTGACGCTAGAAAAAAATGGCGTCGAGCGACCACGTCCTTCTTCTTCTTTTTTTTTTTTTTCTTCGAAAAGAAAGATATGTAACTACGAAAAAACGAAAATTCAATGCAGGACAGGCGGACGAGAGTTTTGTACAACTCCGGGGAAGAGTCGGTGGTCCATGAATGTGTTAGATTTCTTCCTTTTTTTTTTGTTTGTTTGTTTGTTTGTTGGCATAAACTGAAACCCTCCTCCTGTGTTCTTGCGTTTCCGGTGATAGGTTTAATTTTGCGGTGCCCGGACCGCAAACCGTTAGATGTTCTGTGAAACAAAAATTGCAATTTTTTTTCCCCTTCCTCCTCCCGAGTAGTAAATCGATTGGATTATCTCCCGGCTCTTTGTCTCACTCACTTTTGGTTAAACGGGACATAAAATTACAATTCTCAGCAGCATCCGGACTTCGAAGATTCGATTGGACGTCCGTGCTCTATTTTCACTTTGTTTGCTGGATCGCTCGCTCCGCTCGAGGGTGGGCCCACTCTGAGTTTGATTTCAGCGGCCATTGTCATAAAAGCTTGCTCGACGTTCATTGCATTCTTGGCCGAGGTTTCCAAAAATGGTATGCCCAGCTGATCCGCATATTCCTATTAAAAATATATATTAGTACAGTTATATTTATAATTAATAAATAATATAATAAATAATATAATATAATAAATAATATTAATAAATAATATAATAAATAAAATATTATAATATAATAAATATTATAATAAATAATATTAATAATAATAATATTAATAAATAATAAATAATATTAATAATAAGTAATATTAATAAATAATAAATAATATTAATAATAAATAATATTAATAATATTAATATATTAATAAATAATAAATAATATTAATAATAAATAGTATTAATAAATAATAAATAATATTAATAATAAATAACATTAATAAATATTTATAATGTATAATTAGTATAATTATATAGTGTATATTAGTATAGTATAATATATATTATAGTATAATTAAATTGTGATAAAATATTAAAACAAGTATTATCGCTTACCTTGGCTGTTGTATAGTCGACCACTTTTTTAGTGTGTAGATCACATTTATTGCCGACTAGTAGCTTGTTGACGTTATCACAGGCGTAACGGTCAATTTCCTCCAACCATTGTTTAACGTTGTTAAAAGTCTCCTGGTCTGTGCAGTCGTAAACAACAATAATACCGTGGGCGCCTCGATAATAGGAACTCGTGATCGTCCTGAATCGCTCCTGGCCCGCGGTATCCCAGATCTGCAGCTTTATCGTCTTCCCGTCCAGATCGATGGTTCGAATCTTAAAGTCCACGCCGATGGTGCTGATGTAACTCTCCGTGTAGGTGTCGTCGGCGAAGCGCAGCAGCAGGCAGGACTTTCCGACGCCGGAATCCCCGATCAGGAGCAATTTGAACAGGTAATCGCTGAAACAAAACATCTCAGCTGGTACATCTGTCAACATCTGCATCTCCTCCAAAGAATCAAAGGAAGGCGGATTCCACGAATTGCATAAATCTTTGAAACTTGAAGAGAGACTCTTTCGTCCTTTTTTTCCAAGTCTCAGGCTGACTCAATCGTTCACACCTGGACAAGGATCAAGGTCGGAAGTCCCGGTGGGAAGATACTCAAGTATGGACTATGGATACCAAGAGTGAGCCATGTTACAGGTAGTAGGGGAAGAGGAAGGGATGGGTGAATCTGTCAGGAGATCAGGTTCGAGGACGAGCTTATTTTTCTTCCCCATCCCCCTCTGGCCCCCTTCCACCCCCTCTCGGTCCTCGAGGAGGGTCCCAGGCGTCGTCCCCGGGGGAAGGAACGCGTTCACCTCCCCCGTCACTCGATGACGCGTTAGATAGGATGCACCTCGCTCTGCGCAGAAGGAGGTTTTACTCACTACTCGGGATTCATCGTGGACATGCTACGCCGGGGACACGGGGCTGCCTTTCCAGTCTACGGGCTCTCTTCCTCGGACGCGGGGCGCAGGCTCTCCTCTCCCAGGTTTCCGCGAAATACGACGAAAGAGGAGTCGAGTAACAATGGCGGTCGCACGGCAACTCCTCCCCGAGCCAACGAATGAGACCACCGCCACTGACGTAATGCCAGAATGGCAGCGCCAGGTTGCTGGTGAACCGTCTGTCGCCGGTGGATCAGCTGATCGACCTGGAGACACGGTGGATTCTCTCTTTCCCTTCTTCTTTTTTTTTCTGATCGATGTCTATAGTCCATTCCACTTGTCATCTTGCGTTGGAGAGGGTATTTCATCGAGTCGAACGAAAAGTAAATTTTTGTGGAAGGTTACTTTAGTCAGAGTCGAGTTGACGTTTCTCTCCTTCTTCTGTAAAGCTGCCTTAAATTAATATAATTTATAATTAATATAAATTAATAATAAATTAATGTAAATATAAATATAAATAAATTAATATAAATATAAATATAAATAAATATAATATAAATATAAATATAAATAAATATAATAAAAATATAATAAATATAATAAATTAATAATAAATATGAATTAATAATAATATAAATAATATATAATTTAATATAAATTAATAATATAATTTAATTTATTAATTTATAATTTATATTAGAATATAATTTAATTTATTGGTTTATTAATTTATTAATTTATAATTAATAATAATAATAATTTGTAATTAATGATATAATTTGTTTCTCGAGAGATTTGCGATGGGAGAGAGAAGGAAACTCGGCAAACACTGAGTAACAGTTATATAACTGTTAGTTGTAATTTTCTACTCGATGATGTAATTGTTATATAATTGTTATGTGTTATATAACTGTTATAAAGGGTGAGTTTTTATATTGAAACTCGAAATATCTCGTAAAATTTGAAAGATATGAAAAAATGTTTCGGACAAAAGTTGTATGGTTTCAAGGGAGAGATAAGATGGTGTTATTAGTTTGAGCTTGAAGAATCACCTGAAGGTCACGTGGAGGTCATCTTCAATTTTTTTTATGGGACATCCTATATGCTTTTGCATATTCTTGTAGCTTATCTCGAGAGCTTTCCAAAACACTATAATTAAGTTAGTTTTCATTGAGCACTTTCCGAGTTATGAGGCTTGAAATCATTTCTTAATTTTACATAAATCGTATAAAATATCTAGTGAAATATTCATTTTTCGATTACCTTACCTTAATACTTTTATGTACAGAATAATGAGAGGAATCAATTGATGTAAAGAAAACACATAATTGTTTCGAAGAAAAAATATTTAATTTACAATTAACAATTATATATATTTTTTCTTAGAAACAACTATGTGCTTTCTTTACACCAATTGGTTTCTCTCATTATTCTGTACATAAAAGTATTAAGGCAAGATAATCGAAAAATGAATATTTTACAAGATATTTTACAGTTTATGTAAAATTAAGAAATTATTTCAAGCCTCATAACTCGAAAAATACTCAATGAAAAAATATTTTATTATAGTGTTTTGAAAAGCTTTCGAGATAAGCTACAAGAATGTACAATGAAAAGTAGGGGGTTCCATTTAAAAAAATCAACTTGACCTTTATATGATCTTGAGTACTTCATCTAGGGTCAAATTTTTATCATCGTTAGGTACATTTTATTTAGTCCTACAACTTTGTTCCTTACATATTTTTTATTATAGTTGATCGTTTTCGAGATATTTTAGCGTTCCGGGATTTTTCGAAGATTTTATATAACCGTTATATAACTGTTATATAACTGTTACATAATACATAACAGTTATGTAACAATTATATTGTCGAGTAGGAAATTATAATTAATAGTTATATAACCGTTTGTCTGTTACATAACTGTTATATAACTGTTACATGTCAAGTAACAATTATATCGTCGAGTGGGGAATTATAACTAACAATTATACAACTGTCCCTTGGTGTTTGCTAACAAGGAATTTTTTTTTACTCGATTGTGCGTGGCTTCTAGATTCACGTCTCAAGGATAATTTCCATGTCAGTGGGATCATCAAATTTTCCGCAACGTTTGAAAGCAAGGATTGTCCACAAACGATATTATTTTTTTTTAATATTCTAAAATTCGCATTTTTTAAAAAAAATATTTAAATAGAATTTATTGGCATCTCGTAATAATTTTGATATTTAAGATATATTATGTGGAGATTCATAGAAAGCAGCCTTAAGCCGTGACTGTAGTAATAAAAATTCTTTTGTATGATCCTTCTCGCAATCTCTCTCTCTTTCTCTTTTCTTCTCCTCTCTCTCTCTCTCTCTCTCTCTCTCTCTCTCCCTTCAATATATATTTACATTGTATATAAATGCATACATATATATATATATATATATATAACGTGGATGCACTGGCTTAAATGAGCAAAACAAAGAGTGAAAATGTGCTAGTTTGTTAAATAAAAAATTGTGACTTTGCTTAATTTCATTGTACGTCTATCTTTACGTGTGTAAAAATATTATACAGAGTTATGGAGTTACTGGAAGCTTCAAAAAATATATATGTGTTCGTTCAACTCTGCTGTACATGATCGAGTTTTACATATTTCTCACAGAATGCGAACTCGAAATTTGTGTGAATATTCACATTTCACTCATTTAGTATAAAAATACTGAAAAAAGCAAACGTGAGTAGACTTGAGTCACTTAAAAATAACTTGAGATTAACCAAGATACATTAAATGACCAAGGTTTATTTTCAAGAGTATAATATTTTTTTGTTCATCACTTTTAATTTATATAAATTTATATAAATTATATAAATTTAATTTAATTTTAAATTATATAAATTTAATTTAATTTTAAATTATATAAATTTAACTTAATTTTAAATTATATAAATTTAATTTAATTTTAAATTATATAAATTTAATTTAATTTTAAATTATATAAATTTAATTTAATTTTAAATTATATAAATTTAACTTAATTTTAAATTATATAAATTTAACTTAATTTTAAATTATATAAATTTAACTTAATTTTAAATTATATAAATTTGTGCGCAGAATCATCATTGATGTCGTCGAATTCTCCAACGCGAGGACCTCCCAATGAAGTATTCTTCAGAAACGCCAATGGGGAACGGCTGATCCTGGAAGAGAAGGCAAGCTTGAATCTGTCGAGCACCGACAACATCATAAATTTCTCATTGCGAGGCGAGAAATATTTCAATGTCAATTTGTGCTTAGCTTTATTCTGTGCAACTCTCATTGTCTGGTTCGTATTGTCGGCAACTTTAATTCCTCTCGTTATATCAGTGTGCGTTTTGACGTTGGGATGCAAATCATTTATCACCTTTGCAAAGCAAGGTAATTTTCCTTCTTTTTTTTTTATAAAATAGCTACAAATTTATTTTATAAAAATAAAATTGTACATTATTTTGCAGATACATTGTTGGTTGTGGAATCAGTAGGTGTTCATATTGAAAGTAAACATATCGTGCACATATTGAACAGAGAGTGCGGCAATTTTACAATTACAAGTTTCTTGTCATGGAACATGATAGAAGATGTATTTATTAATGAAGTTATAAAAGGAGTAAGTTCGGATTTATTTGTCCACAAAATCAAGACTGAGAAATTTAGACTTATTATTATAAATTATTTTAGCAAAGAGTACTTTATTATCTGACATTTATCATAAAAGAATCGACTGGTAGACAAGATTCAAGAAAATTAGTTCCACTGTTTCAAGATTTATTACCCGAGAGAAAATGCCTGGAATACATCTACAGACGTTTAGCCAATCTGATTGGCTCAACCCAGAGAAGGAGAGCCTTTTAACCATTCCTGGTTCTTACTGGTTATGCCATAAAAAGAACATATACAAGTTTATCTTTAACTATCATCGTACAGTCAAGTAAGATAATGATGTCCTCACCTCGTTTTTTTTTTTTTTTTTTTTGGGAAAATTTAACTTGCATATATTTTCAGAAAGCCTATGCAATTTTCATATGGACGAGAATTATTAAAAATCGTTAGAAGAATTATAAAATGTCACCCGAGTCAGGGCCAACAGTTTGGCACAGCTCATCTTCTCGTCACTTATAGTATCCTTTTACTAATATTTTTTTCCCTCAATAAGCAAAGTTAAAATTATAAAAATAATTCCCTTTACTAAAATATAGGTTGTACATCTTGGACCCGTCAAGATAAAATGTTTGCAATACTAAAGTTCCAGCAACCAAGTAATGCTGCAACATTTTCACACGCATTTGTATTAACTATAAACTTAAAATATCCTCCTGTTAAAGAAGCTGATGCAGGTACTACGTTAAAAAATTTAAATGTTTCCTCGGATACCAAAGAGAAAATTACTGAAGATGCTGGCGAAAGTCTAAATGCAACTGCAGCTGAAGTACATTTTGTTGACGCAGAATTTCAAGATAATATAAACGAAAATAAGTCTAAGAACTGTAATATTAAAATATGCGAAGAAAACAAGGATCAGCATGCTACTGATCGTGATGTAAAAGAACAATCTTTAGAGACCACAAAGAAAACGGATAAAATTTCTATTGAAAAGTTAGATGATGGAAACGAAGAAAGAAAATCGACAGCAGTAAAAAAATCAAATCATGAAATGCAAAATAGTAGGAGATACAAAATATTCTCTTCACTGGAATCGGGAATGATCAAAGATGATGTTGCTAAATGGACATTATCGAATGGATTTGGTTTTTATGAAGAGTCAATGGAAAAAAGTATTTGTCCTTTAAATGATAAAAGTGTTTTAGACGATGGCAGAAAGATGATCAGTGAGACTATTGTAGACTCTGATAACGTATCAGATCAGTATTTTATCGAGAAAGAAATACAATGTAACAAGAGATCAAATTCTTCATTCTCAGCCATCAGTCAGCCCCTGCCAAAAGATTTTCAAGCAGAGATGAAGAATTTAAATGAACACTCCACTCTAGAAGCGATTAAAAGAAGTAACAACGAGTCTGTACACACAAAATTAAAAGAACATAATAATAAATTGACAAAAACAGATTTAAAATTTGAAGATGACAAGCAACATACTACAACCTCAATAATTATCGACGATAATTTATCAGCAAACAATACGTATAAATCTTACAAATCTCGTAAACAAAAGAGCAGGGAATTTGAGAGAAAGACCATATCCGACGACAAGGTTTTGCGTTCGTCCAACATCACCGATTTAGTGATGGAGGGCTTGATGTTCACTATACGTCAAGATCAGGATAGTGTAGCTGTTATTGAGCAAAAAACCAAGCTGGAAATGGACGAAGTATTGGAGAATTCTGAGAAAGTCGAGACAAAAGCTGGGGAAAAGTGTTTGTTAAATTCAAGCCTCCTGAAACTCGAGAACTTGGTAACAATGATCGATTCACCGCGCGAGCACAATGAACAGCAACATAAAACTTGCCATGCCATTTCTAATAGCACCTGCTTATCGCCGTTCAATAATTTTTCTAGTGCTGTATATAATTTAGATGTTAATGGTATAGACAAAAAATGGTATAGACAAAAAATGGATAAACTAAATATTCCTATAAATTATGACAAGCATATCGTTAGAGATTATTTAAATCCATGTGAGTCTCGATGGCAGAATAAATATATTTCTCCTAATATTAAGAATAATGACGATTGTTCTTCACGAGGAATGATAACAGAAGGAAATAAGCAAGATAATGAGAACAACAGAGAGGATAGAAATAACATTGAAGCAGAAGAAGAGGAGAAGCAAGATTTTATTCCTCAAGCTTTTCAACCTGCATTAGTTTCATCTGAGAAAACAAATGGAGATTTATTGACAGGCAATAGGGATGTCGAAGAGGCAAACAAGTATGAAATGTCTGCGAAAAAATTCTATAATTCTCCATCATCAAGTTACTCAAGTCCAAGAAGGATGTTTGCAAAGAAGGAAAATTCCATTTCTGAGGAATCTGCTTCGATTAAGTTGGCTCAGCAAGAGGCAAATGGCCCAAGAATAATTTCAAACAAGACTATTACCATCGAACAAATGCCACTGGCTCTGCAAAAGGTTCTACGACACACGCGCAGACTTTCCTCGACCTCGAATAGCGAGACGTTTCAAGGTGAACGAAAAACGCGACACGTGGCATCGACAGAGGATGCATTCTCCGAAACAGCCGTCTCATTCAAGGACAACGATACGAGTTCGAATACCTCGTCTGTTGAACTTGGAGCTGATTCTGAAGAAATAAAAGCTCACCAGGGTGAATCTTGCTTAATCAATAAGGATACTCCAGAGACTATTGAAGATACCAAGATATATGATAATGAAGATGCATGTGTGAGGGAAAAAAGCAACGAAAGTAATCGCTCTTCGCGAAGAAATTCGTCCAAGAACGGCTCGCCAAGAAAATTGCAAGATATCACAGAGGATTTTTACTATGACTTATTACATGTACGCAACAAGGACAATGCTATTCGGCAAAGGTGTCTCAGACGAAGGCAGAGATCTTTGAATAATTCCGATAATATTAAAAATGGCAAGGTGCAGATAGAAATGTTAAAATTTATTCAAGATATTACGGAAGGTGCTAGAGTAGTGGTGAGACGGCTTGATATAGACAATAAATCCAGTTTGTCGGGGAGAGGATCTATGTAGAAGTAATTTATTTTATTGATAAACGTGCATACTTTATTGTGTGTGTATCCACAAAATAAAATACTGAATAATGTTAATATACTCGGAATTATAATAGATTGTAAATAATAAGGTGATTGTAACATTTAATTTCCAACTTTTTATTCTTATTCTCTTAGTCTCAATTCAGCAGATAAATAAATGTGATTTTCATTGGTATAAATTGTATACATTTTAAAAATTCTTTCGTGTAATTTATTAAGATCTTGCGCGCTCACATATTTAATATATAATTTATAATTAATAGTTTATTGTATGATTTAGGGAAATTATATTTTATATTAATTTAGTGAGATTATGTTTTGTATTTAGGTCTCTTTTTGTGGTAATATATTTTATATAGAATACACAAATTATATGAAATAAAACCAACAACATGAATTTTATATTTTTTATTTCATAAAATAATTTTTTTTTGCTTTTTCAACATTTCATCAAATTTAGATGGGAAGTATCATTGTCATTATATTATAGTATTTTTTATATTCAAAGATATCGTATCTAATATATATGACATTTATATAAATTCTAAAACATAGCTGAATAATTTAATTAATTTAAAAAAATAACAAAGAGGAGAGAATTTTAACTCGATACATTTGAATAAATCCAGTTTGTCGGAGAGAGGATCTATGTAGAAGTAATTTATTTTATTGATAAACGTGCATACTTTATTGTGTGTGTATCCACAAAATACTGAATAATGTTAATATACTCGGAATTATAATAGATTGTAAATAATAAGGTGATTGTAACTTTTAATTTCCAACTTTTTATTCTTATTCTCTTAGTCTCAATTCAGCCGATAAATAAATGTGATTGTCATTGGTATAAATTGTATACATTTTAAAAATTCTTTCGTGTGTAATTTATTAAGATCTTGCGCGCTCACATATTTAATATATAATTTATAATTAATAGTTTATTGTATGATTTAGGGAAATTATATTTTATATTAATTTAGTGAGATTATGTTTTGTATTTAGGTCTTTTTTGTGGTAATATATTTTACATAGAATACACAAATTATATGAAATAAAACCAACAACATGAATTTTATATTTTTTATTTCATAAAATAATTTTTTTTTGCTTTTTCAACATTCATCAAATTTATGAGAAGTATCATTGTCATTATATTATAGTATTTTTTATGTTCAAAGATATCGTATCTAATATATATGGCATTTATATAAATTCTAAAACATAGCTGAATAATTTAATTAATTTAAAAAAATAACAAAGAGGAGAGAATTTTAACTCGATACATTTGAATAAATCCAGTTTGTCGGAGAGAGGATCTATGTAGAAGTAATTTATTTTATTGATAAACGTGCATACTTTATTGTGTGTGTATCCACAAAATACTGAATAATGTTAATATACTCGGAATTATAATAGATTGTAAATAATAAGGTGATTGTAACTTTTAATTTCCAACTTTTTATTCTTATTCTCTTAGTCTCAATTCAGCAGATAAATAAATGTGATTTTCATTGGTATAAATTGTATACATTTTAAAAATTCTTTCGTGTAATTTATTAAGATCTTGCGCGCTCACATATTTAATATATAATTTATAATTAATAGTTTATTGTATGATTTAGGGAAATTATATTTTATATTAATTTAGTGAGATTATGTTTTGTATTTAGGTCTCTTTTTGTGGTAATATATTTTATATAGAATACACAAATTATATGAAATAAAACCAACAACATGAATTTTATATTTTTCATTTCATAAAATAATTTTTTTTTGCTTTTTCAATATTTCATCAAATTTAGATGGAAAGTATCATTGTCATTATATTATAGTATTTTTTATGTTTATATTAATTTTATCTAAATATATGGCATTTATACAAATTCTAAAACAGAGCTGAATAATTTAATTAATTTAAAAAAATAACAAAGAGGAGAGAATTTTAACTCGATACATTTGAATGGAGAAGGAGGGGATAAAAGAGGAGAGAAAAAAAAAGTAAATTTTAAAGAGAGAAAAAAAGGAAAAAATAAAGAAAAAATAAAAAAAAAAGAAAAAAAAAAAGGGGAAAAAGGGGGGATTAAAATAAAATATAAATAATAAAATAATTTCAACTTTTAACTGCCCACTTTTAAACCATAATAGAAGGGTGAAGGTAAAAAAAAAAAAAAAATAAAAATTTAAAAAAAGTTTATAAAGAAAAAAATGGGGGCGGGGGGAATTTAAAAAAAATTTAAAAAAAAAAAATTTAATTTATGAATAGAAAGGGGTAATTTTTTATTAAATTTAATGGGGGGAGATTATGTATAGAATTAGGGAGTTTTGGGTGGGTATTTAAATTTTTAAGGGAAAAAAAAATTAAAAAAAAAAAAACAAAAAAAAAAAAAAAAATAATAAAATAAAATTTAAAATTTTTTTTTTTTTAAAATATTTAAACTTTCAAGTGAAATAAGGGGGGGGAAAAAAAAATAAAAATATAATAGTATTATAATATTTTTATATTAATATTAATTTTAAAAAAAAAAGGGAAAATAAAAAAAAAAAAAAAGGGGAGAAAAAAAATTTAAATAAAAAAAAAAAAAAAGAGGGGGGAAAATAACCCCACAAAATTTGAATTTATTTATAAGAGAATTCCATTTTTATGTCCAATAAAGACGCAAAAAACAATGCCATTCTTTCGTCAATTCATAATCTATGCAGAGAGAAGATTGAAAGATGTCATCGTCTGCTTTTATTTTTTATTTATTTATTTATTTATTTATTTATTTTTTTTTATTGAGCAAAAGCTTTGGCATTGGCTCTGGCCTGCTTTTAGATGATCGCTGAAAGCGATACTCCCTCTATGGACATTGAAAATGGACATGAACTACAAAGCCAAAGTCCATGAATGTTCTCAGAGGGTAATATATAATGTGCACAATTTTTGGTTTTGTTCCGTGCTATGTGCACGAAATGCCGGTAACACCAGGAGTTGTATAACAAGATACTTATGTATGTAAATTGATAGTAAATAAATTATTTAATAAAGATATTGTAATATTCAAAGATGAAATAAATATTTTTTCTTAAATCTTAATAATTGTACAATTTCTTTAATAATTTCGAAAATAATTTTGATAATTTAAGTTTTACTTTTAAAACATTCTTATTTTTAAGACATGTTATATTTATTTTCGCAACGTCTTTAAAAATAAATTCAAATTAATTAAAATTATTTACCTCTAGAATTATTGGAATATAACGTATCGTTATCGTATCGTATCGTATCGTTACCGTATCGTATCGTATAATTATCGTAATTATTTGTTATTGTAATTATTAGTTTTTCGTTATGCTAATTATTTGCATTTATAATTCGTTTGTTTTACTTCCTGTTCTCTCACAATTCAAATTATGTATTATAACATGTTAAGATTTCTTAAATGTTAATAATTATGCAAATTTCTTTAATATTTTTGAAAATAATTTTGATAATTTAAATTTTTTTACTTTTAAAACATTCTTATTTTTAAGACATGTTATATTTATTTTCACAACGTCTTTAAAAATAAATTCAAATTAATTAAAATAATTTATCCCTAGGATTATTGGAATATAACGTATCATTATCGTATCGTATCGTTACCGTACCGTATCGTATCATATCATTGTCGTAATTATTTGTTATTGTAATTATTAGTTTTTCGTTATGCTAATTATTTGCATTTATAATTTGTTTGTTTTATTTCGTGTTCTCTCACAATCCAAATTATGTGTTATAACATGTTAAGATTTCTTCAATGTTAATAATTGTGCAATTTCTTTAATATTTTCGAAAATAATTTTGATAATTTAAATTTTACTTTTAAAAAATTCTTATTTTTAAAACATGTTATATTTATTTTCGCAACGTCTTTAAAAATAAATTCAAATTAATTAAAATAATTTACCCCTAGAATTATTGGAATATATCGTATCGTTATCGTATCGTATCGTATCGTTACCGTATCGTATCATATCGTATCATTATCGTAATTATTTGTTATTGTAATTATTAGTTTTTCGTTATGCTAATTATTTGCATTTATAATTCGTTTGTTTTATTTCGTGTTCTCTCACAATCCAAATTATGTGTTATAACATGTTAAGATTTCTTCAATGTTAATAATTGTGCAATTTCTTTAATAATTTCGAAAATAATTTTGATAATTTAAGTTTTACTTTTAAAACATTCTTATTTTTAAGACATGTTATATTTATTTTCGCAACGTCTTTAAAAATAAATTCAAATTAATTAAAATTATTTACCTCTAGAATTATTGGAATATAACGTATCGTTATCGTGTCGTATCGTATCGTATCGTATCATTATCGTAATTATTTGTTATTGTAATTATTATTTTTTCGTTATGCTAATTATTTGTATTTAATTCGTTTGTTTTACTTCGTGTTCTCTCACAATCCAAATTATGTGTTATAACATGTTAAGATTTCTTCAATGTTAATAATTGTGCAATTTCTTTAATAATTTCGAAAATAATTTTGATAATTTAAGTTTTACTTTTAAAACATTCTTATTTTTAAGACATGTTATATTTATTTTCGCAACGTCTTTAAAAATAAATTCAAATTAATTAAAATAATTTACCCCTAGAATTATTGGAATATATCGTATCGTTATCGTATCGTATCGTTACCGTATCGTATCGTATCGTATCATTATCGTAATTATTTGTTATTGTAATTATTATTTTTTCGTTATGCTAATTATTTGCATTTGATTCGTTTGTTTTACTTCGTGTTCTCTCACAATCCAAATTATGTTTACATTGTCAAGTAGAACGATAAGATAACATGGATAAAATATAATTTGTGACTCTAAATAATAACATAATAATTTATTGTCCGTGGAGATCGCAACGATCGTAGCGATTATTTAATATCTTAGATTCCTATAATTTAATCGATTCTCGATTAAATTGTATATTGTTTAATTAACAAGGATTGAGAAAATTTAAAGCATTGTTCGAAATATATTTAATTTTAAAGAAATATTATAATTAGCAGCAATGATCGAAAAAATCATTACA